>VWZV01006591.1:252141-272928 GCA_013397155.1 Irena cyanogastra
GGTCGGGGCGCGGGTGGCGCTCGCTGTTATCGCCCCTCACCGCCCCTCCGGCCCTCACCGCCCCTCACCGCCCCTCCGGCCCTTATCGCCACTAGCGCCCCCGGCGCCCTCGGCGTCCCCAGCGCCCCCGCGGCTGGAGCACCCGCCACAGGCTTCGGGGGGTCCCGCCGCGCACCCGCGCTTGCACGGACCGGGCTGTGGCAGTAAAGAACCTGTGCGCGAAGCGGGCTCGTACAGCTTTGTCCAGCGCTTTATTTTTCGTTCTGTGTGTTCCAACGGGATGCAAGTGTTTTCTGCAGCACGATCTGAACCGCCTTTGTTATTGGGAAACCGCTCTTTGTCCCTAAAAGCAGCGAATTCAGCCTTTGGGAGCCGCCTGCAGCCGCTGTTCCAGCTGTGCCCTCACCCGGGGCTGTCGTTAGTCGCGACAGGCGCGGGAGAACAACGTGCGAGACACCGGGGGAATGCTGAAACACCTGAGTGCTTCCCTGATCCACTGTCCCATGGTTTTTAACGTGCTGCGCCTGTGTGCTTTTCCGAGTTCTTGAAAACTTGGCTGGTTTGTGGAAGAAAGTAGAGCTCTCTTGAAGGAATTAGTCAGGAAGTCTTGCAGTTTACGAGAAGTATTTATTTCTGTCAAGTTACGTTAGCACACGTGCAACTTCCTAAAACTCATTAACAGAGGTAAATTATGGAATTGTTCCCCAGACAGAGAAAAAAACTGTCAGAGCAGAATTATCTGAAGAAGTGGTTTAAGATTGGCTTTAAAACTTAGAGCTGACAACACTGCACCTTGTTCCTGTCTCCAGTCTCCAGACAAATTTAAAAGGAAAAAAATTCAAGAAAACCAGTGAAAATAATTGTATCTAATTAATTTTGTCTGATAAATACATCACTGCACAGTGCTGTCTTACAGGGTGAGAGACATCCCTGTGGGTCTGTGCTCCATCCCATACAAACCTTTTAAGAATATTTAAACCACCATCTGCTCTTTGGACTGCAAACAAAAAGCCTATATATTTAAACTGTTCTCTAAATTTCACACACCTGAAGGTGGGCACCCATTTTTTCCTTTTGCAGGCCCACAAGGCTGAGTCCTACATAGGTCACTCAGTAAGAATTTTTATAATGTGGGTGTGTGTTCACTTATGCTTTGAGCTGAAATTGTCTGCAAAGCCGTGGTGAGAAGTTAACAAGAAAAACAATAAAAAAGTGCACGAGGAAGAAAATTGCTGGTGATGGATCTCTTCCTGAGCTGGGGCAATGCTTTGGCTGCTCCAAAGGAGCCAGTGGTGTTGCCTTCCTCTGGATGCCAAGTGCTTGGTGTCACACCAGGCCACATTGCCCAGGTGTGACAGCTCAAACTGAATAAAAGTTTACCAGGCATAATATGCAGGGGCCTTTGTGCCAAAATATTGTAATAGAGCAAACCCTTAAAGAACTTCAGAGGCCACTTGGGTTGGTTTTGGGAACAGGCAGCACATAAACTTGGCTTTTTGCCAAAGAACAAGATCCTGGGGCACAGGCTGTGGATTGGTTGTGGTCCTGGGAAGGAAGCTGGAAGACACGGAACAAAAATGGGCTTTTGCCCAGAGGTGATCCATTCCCTGGCATCCAGGGAATGCCAGTAGGCATCTGGCTTACCTGAGTGAGGGGTCCTGCTGCCTTCCAGGAAGGAGGGTAGTGGCTGCTTTTTTTTATCTGATGGACTGAGCTTCCTTTTTTTTTTGTTTATTTGTTTTTGGTTGGTTTTTTCTCCATCCTTGAGCAGAGAATGTCCTTGTTAAAGCAGCCACAGCATTCACTAGGCTCACAAGAAGCAAGGTGGATCTGTCAAACCTGTCAGTTGTCCACACTCACTACAGGGGGAGAGTGAACACGGGTGCTGCCTCCCGTTTGAGTTGCATGAGAAGAATCTGTCTGAAGCTGGATTTGTGTGTAGATCTGGATCATAAAAAGTTGCATAGTGAGCCAGCAAACGCAGCAAGGATACCACTGCATCAGCAGTTACTGGAACAATTGAGAACTGTGCTGTAACTCTGTTTCAGATTGAATGGGCTCAGGAAAATATGAGCATTAGTCTGCCAGCAGCCAGGACCCAGTAGCATGATAATCCAAGCAAAGCATTTACAGATCAGAAATTTCAAGTTCAAAGTGGTAATTCCCTTTCATAAGCAAGCATTCTTGATTTTCACCCATGTGTCCAGTGTGGATCTTTATAGATTCTGGGATTAAATTAATAATTCTGAAATACATACATCAAAAAGTGTGTAACCATCAGGTTTGACACACGAGCAGAAGAACCTTTGCACTTGAGACCTGAAATGATTTACTGGCAAGGTAATGGTCTGAAAACAGCTCAGGGCATCAGTCATTTCAGAGCTGGGAGAGGGACTTTTTGATCAGGAAAGAGCAAGAGAAGGACACTGAGTGTTCCCATGAGGAAATGTCCTGGTAGCCTTCCCCAAAGCACTGCATGTGTTTGAGCTGCCTGTCTGCCAGATTCTGCACAGGCTGATTGAGGTTGTGTATGTTTAGGTTAACCACTATTGCATTCAAAAGATCCTAAGGAGTAGCTGGGTGTGGGCTTGGGCACTAGAAAACTTATTTCTTAAAATTTTGTGGGGTTTTCAAGTTTTATTCGCCTGGGATTCTTCTCAGGGCTTACACATACAGTCTGCACAGCCTGAGCAGGTAAGTTGTTCAAAAGTTGGTTTTGGAGCAGTAGTTATCAGTTATCCAAAGAGCCTTTATAGTGTTTTCATTTAAAAGTTTGATGTAAAAGGTGCATGATGATGAAGAACAAGAAATTTCAGTGTTTTGACAGTGGTCTGTTATCCCACAGATGTAGGAAGCACCAAATCCTGTTCCTCAATAACAGGGTCCTGCTTTGATCTGTAACCCAGGTGTTAATTCCCTCCCTCTTACAAAGTCTGAGAGTGACACTGAAGATGAGTATGAGCTGTTAGTATTCTGTAAGAGAGAATATTGCCAGGTTTCTGACAAGCTGCCATATTGTTTAGGTGTGCAAGTTCTGTGAGCTGAAAATAGTTCATACTTTGGGCAGTAGAAATGTGGTTTGGTTGAAATGAAAAGAGAAAGTGTTTTGATCGCAGGCACAGACATTTTCAGTCCTTGTAAAAACTGTTAGTGAAAAGAACCCTCAAAAGCCATCAGCTTACCTGGAGTAGGTCTGGATGGCTTCTTGCAAAAGTCTGTAATTAAATCAGCTCAGAATCTACCATGTGGCAGGGTAGGCTGCAGCTGCAGAGCTCAGGTGTAGCACACAAGTTGTGCCACACTGTAATTAGGGAGGCCAGGTTTCCCACGAGTGCTTGTCTTAACAAGTGACTGATGCTTGTCTGGGAAGATAAATCTCCAACTGCATTTTTTCCCCCAGTGGAGTTGTTTTTAAGTTCCTTCACAGTGTCAATTCTCCATTGCTCAATGAGAAGAGGACTTTCACTGCCACCTTTCCTCACTGAAGGCACCACCAGGTCTCTTTTCTGCAGCCACTTCTCTTCAAAAAGCAGTTGGAGCTTATCTCAGGGATCTGTACCTTGCCCCCGACCGATTCTGCTGGAATTGACCGCCAGGTTCAAAAGTTCCTGGGAAAGTCACGTGTGGTGTGAGCATGGCAAAACGTTGTTTCCTTGGGCAGCAGGCTGAGAGGTGCCTCTTTGGAATGAGGAATTTGCTTTCCCTGCCCTTGAGACATGGTGACCACATCCCCTTGCTCTGACACAGCCCACACTGACCCAGGGCTGTAGCCAGCCAGGTCTTGGTCAAGGGAGAAAGTCACTTTCCTCATCTGTAATTAGACTGTACTCATAAATAAACAGAAATTATGGTAACATTTATGGACATTAAACTAAACCAAAGCTGACCCAATCTGATTCTGTCAGAAGTATCACAAGTCACCTTTCAAAATCAGCTTCCAAAGGTGAAGCAGTCCCAGGTAAGAATAGCTGACAACATCAAAGGAGAGAGGAATACTTTAAAATTACACAAACCTTTATTTAATTGAGTTTCTATAGCTATTCCTTGCCATTCTGCTGATTTCCCCCTTCCTTGTGTACCATGTAGCTGTATCTTGATTGCATTACTGGAGGTGTTTATTTATTTCTCTCCAGCTGCAGCTTTTCCTCATTGATGAGTATGGATTAAATTATATGAACTGTAGAGGAAATCTCTCCAGGATGACTTTATTGAAACTTTTTAAAATTAAAAAGGTCTTAGAGGGGTTAAAACCAGGTAATAAAACCAACTGAAAATTCCAGTTATCTTTTCATCATTTGCAACCATATGCTACAGTCATGCACCTATCTAGAGAAAAATAATTAAAAATAATATTATAAAGACAATATCAAAATGCTAAGTACTAGCACGAACAAATGTAAAGTAATTACGTTTTTGTTTTCCTTTCATGTCTTTCTTTCCTTCTTTCATGCCTTTCTTTCCTTCTTTCATGCATTTCTCTCCTGTCTTTTGTACAAAATTACGAAGCTCTTTTGACTATACAGGTGCCACCCTAATAGAAACCCCAAAAGGGCCTCACAAAGCAGAGCAAATGCAGAGTGTAGGTGCATTTACCTACCCCAAAGCAGAGGAGCTTTAGTGTAGGTAAATGGCAGGGAATGCTTCATTGAGAGGAAATCCTCATCTACACCATTCCTGCTGGATGCTGAACTTGGAGCTGCTGGTTGCAGCTCTGGAAAGATCCCTCAGACTCAGCCAGGCAGTTTTCTGAAACCACTGCTGCAGGATGCAGTGACAGTCAAAAAAAAAAAAAAGCCAAGGCATATTGGGTGTGTTAGGAGAGGCATGAAAAACATGAAAACAAGGCAGAAGGTGTCATTTTGCCTCCACATAAAACTCTGGTGCACCCACAGCTGGAGGGCTGGGACGTTTTAGGCCTTCCCATCTCCAGGAAGATGGCAAAGGAGTTTGCAAAGGAACAGAGAGAGAAACAAAACCAAGGCAGGGATGAGCGAGGAGGGGGCAAAAGGCTGGGACTTGTCAATTTGCTGAGAGGACTCCTGAGGTAAGGTGTACTTGAGGTTTACAGAAGCATGAAGGTGAAAACAGAGTTGTTCAAACCCTGCACTACTGAAACTAAGGGATGATGATCCATAAAGCAAGTAGGAAGGTAGTTAAAGACAGACCCTACTTTCAAAAAAATATTATACACACACACTGCATAGCAGACTCTGTGAGAACTTGTGGCCACAGGAAGCTGTGGACACCAATAATATCAGGAGGTTCAAGAAGGAATTAAAGCATTTCAGGAATGACACATCATTATAAAAAACCCCTGGATGGAATAGGCAGGGCTGTGCTGAGGAGCAGGCCTGGTACAACAGCAGTAGGTGCTGGGAAAGTGGAAGGGTTGCAGGTTGTGACCAGGCTTTCATGCACTTTCAAAGCTGTCTCCCACTGCCACAGCTCTGTTTTCATTTTCAAAGGTGTAAATTCAGTTTTCACTGCAAATTATACAGTCAGCTTCTCCACATCCAGGTGAATCCCCGGAGTCAGCACACCTGGAATTCAAATAATATCCTTACCCAGGAGGGCCATCTTATTGATCTCAGTCTTCCCTCTCGGGTAAGGAGGGCTGGGTGAACCCATTAGGGCATTTCTTATGTTCTCAGCCTCTTAGTTTTAGTCTGTGTTTCATTTTCCATTCCAAATTTTGTCCTTTATTTTATCCCCATTCTGCCACCAATTTATTTTCCAAACCCTATTTATGAGATTTAAGATACCTGATTTTTCTTACTGGATTTCCCAGATCACTATTCTATTAATGGGCTGTAATGCAATACAAAAGCTGACAAGGTTTACAGTTGAAAGCTTCTAAGACATAGCTATGCCTTTACCACTTATCCTATAGCCTCAGGATAAGCTAAGCTTGCCACATTTTATAACTTTAGAAGAGAATGCTAATTCTGTAAATAGTTATTTACTAAGTATTTCATCTTCCCCTTTGTCATACAGCTTTTTTTTTACTTTTCTCCTGGTTTTCTCAGCCTCCTTTCTTTTTCAGATGGGGAATATCTTCACAGAAGAGTGAACACCCTCTGCCTGACCATTTAGTTATTTCCCACTTCCTTCTCCCTCTTATGCTTTCCCTTTCTGGAGTATTATGCTGTCACTACATGATTATTCACACCCAAACTTCGAGATTGTTTTATACTTCATGAGTAAAACCACCTGCAATGGAAAGAATTGGTGTTGACTTCCTGATTCAGACTGGCCAAGTTGCCGTTGATAAAATTCTTGTAAACTTTTTACCTGCAGGAATCCAAGCCATAGATGGTTTGCAACAGATCTTTGAAATTTAGCAGGAGAAAAACTCCTGGAGGGCAAAGGTGTAAGGTTTTCCATGTCCCATGAAATTCTGTTTGGCTCTGTCAGACGGAAAAACTGGGAGAAAAATTCCCTTTTTTCCTCTGGCTTATGTTGGCAGCAGCACTCTGACAGCCATCCAAGGGGACTGGCCATGGGCATCCTCACCCCTGGCAGTGTCCACAGATTCACATTGTGCTGGGAGCCTGACACTGGCTGCAGCTGAAAAAGCCGTAGTGAAAGTGAAGTTTGGAGATAGCAGAGAGAGAAAAAGACTGCCACACTTTATAACAGCTCTCTATAAACCCAGTACAGAGCATCTCTCTGATTGCTCCCTTTATGGGCTCCCCCTTATTCTGAAGAATTTTGAGGCTTATTCCCTTGATGATCAACTGTGCACTGCACATGGTCCAAATCTCAGCAGAGACTTCTGTGAGTAGCTTGGGGCCTTTTCATTTGGAAGGAAAAAATGCTTCCACAAAGGCAATTTTTTTTCCTTGGGAAAAGGCACTTGTGTGCTAAGTATGGGACTATTTTTGTGATTGCTGCTCTATCTGCTCCCACTATTGAGATGTCAGTGGAGAGTGTAACAGAAGGTGGGAAGAAGTGGGAGAAGGATCTTGATGTAAGGACAGGAGACTGACACATAGGTGAGCAAATGTTTATTTAAGCTGTAGTAAAGTGTGGTCCTCAGTGATGCTTTGCCTGGTGTTTTTACATCAGGCCAATCTGCTCAGCTCCAGGCTTTTTTGGCCATCAGTGCTCATCTGGAGACAAGCCTTGCCCTCAATTTTCTCTCAGCTCCAGGTGCACAGCATCATCAAACACATCTTTCTGCTCCTTCACCAATGTAAAATATGTTATCATAGAAGCAGAGGGAAAACCAAGGATCATGGAAATATGTAAACACTTTCTAAAGAGCTGCAAATGCCTGCTCTAACCTCATGTTATGCATGATGACTCCTAATCAGAAGCTCTGTCTGATGCTGGTGATGTCCTTAGCACAAGGAGCACAAAAGAATCTAGCAGAACTAAGTTCTCAGGATTATATTTTTACAGTAACTTAAGAAGGACAAAACTCTAGGAATAATTAATTTTTCTGTGAGGAAAATAGCCAGAAGTAACACATGGTGCTGGCAGTCCACCCTAACCTCTGTGCTGTAAGAGGCACAGGGACAGAGAAACTTCTCTGAGGCCAGCCCAGGGCAGAAATGCACACTGGTGTCCTTCCCATGCTGTCACCATTCAGATCCCTCAGACCCCCTTGCTGTTTGAGTTCTCTTTGAGGATTTTCCAGTGCCATGGTGACCATTTTGTGCTCCACACCTACAGACTTTGGCTGTGCCTGTGCTCAGTCATTACAGATGCCAATAAAGGACACCTCTTTGACTGGAAGCTTGAGTTCAGTCATAATAATTGATTATTTCAAACAAGGGCCAGACAGGGCCAATTGTTTTCTCCTTTCAGAAGACAGGAGATGTTGTCTAAAAATCTTCTAAGTACTTATTACAGTAATTGTCAGATCAGTGGGAAAATCCCACCAGAAGTGGAAAAGCTGTGACTCACAGTACTGAGGCTGCATTGGGGTTGTGCTGTCCTTCCTTTGGTGCCTTTGGTTGGAAGTATGAAGATAATCAGAGAGCAGATGTGGCCCAGAGCAGCTGAACCTGTCCAGAAGCATGTCAGCTCAAGGATGTGAAGGGCACAAAGACCAGGAATGAATTATGGAACAGGGAAAGGCACTTCCCCTGTTACACATGCAGACAGTGCCCAGCTGGTCAGGTTAACCAAGATTTTGACCAGCAGTGGTCAATTCTATTTTCTCATCCTGTGGGTTTCTAACAAAGAATCGTGTACAAATCATCTCATTAACTTTAGGCCTCAGTGGTCTCCATCTGAGCTAATTGTCTGGGCTTCCTTTACAGACAGTCAGCAGATAGAGACATTTCTGAGGCATAATCACTCTGGATATGCTGGGGAGGCAGTAAGGAGCTCCAGCAAGTTTCCCTTTAAAAAAAAAAAATTTTTTTTTCCTTTGATCTTTCAAAGGGGGATGCTTTAAACTCTTCTGTTAATATAGTAATAGATGCCCTAAAAGAAGAGGAGAAGATTACTAGCTTTTCAAAAAGTAATGAGAAAGGTATTTTTCCTTGTCTGGCTTTCACAAAAATGAAAAAAATGTCTCCTCAATATTTCTGTGTTCTGGAAGCAGCAGGCACCAAGGAGTTTGATAGGGATCTGTCTGGCTTGGAGTGTGAGCTCCTAGCAAGAGCAGTGCAATTTGTAGCTCGTATTTAACAACTGGTTCAAGCCAGAACCTCTTAAAGACAAGGTTCTCAGCAACTTCCCTCTGCATCCTGAAATTAAACATTAACATAATAAGGAAGTTCAGTTCCTAACTTAATCTAACTTAATGAACAAGCACATGTTCAGTGAGTCTGAGATACTCTGCCCTGATTCATGGAACTGGAAATATCTCCCAGAGTATCAATACTCTTGCTGTCAGATGGCAGCAAGTCTGTTAGCTCCACTTGTGCCATGTCCTGAAACAAATTCATCTCAACCTGCTGCTGTCAGAATTTCTCAGGTGAAATGGGAGTGCTGGGACTTCTCCTTTGGAGAAAGTGTCACATAGTCCTCTTCATCTGTCCACCTGGTGTGTCAAGTTTGTCCCTGGCCACAGGATATTTCTTACAACATCATTGCTGTCTGCAGTCGTTGCTCTTCATTCCCACATTTGTTTCTTACAAAGTGGTGACAGCGCCTGGTATCCCAGATTGTTTCTCTTTTACCTTCCCCCACCTCATATTTTTTCCCATTTATCTGCTGGTTGCTGTGACTTTGACATGAATTCCTAGTGAGCACTCAAGAGCAGGCACTCTTGTTTTCCGTTGAATAAAATGTAAGCAAGTCATGTTACAATGGTACCACTCCTTTATTAACAGCACTAAATACAGATCAGAATTGGCATCCATTCCTGTGTATTCTTTAACATTTTCTGCTGGCCTGTAGGGGCTGGAGATGATGGAAGTTGTGGTTATATGACTAAATTTATATTTCAGAGCAGAATGGTTAAACAGGACCCCGATAAATGTCAGACATTCCTGTATCACGTTTGCCAGGCCTAGCAGAAGGGTTGAAATTTGGGATGTCGTTTTTCTAAGCTGCTATCTGTTCTAGCAGCAGTGTCCCAGGAAAATGAGAATGCTCTCAATACACATCTTGGATAAGGGACTGCTGACTGTGGATTTTCTTTTCCAGCCAGGACATGCAAGCTCATTTCTCCTTTGCATTGGGAACAAGTACCTGCTGTATCACATGACAAGTCTTACCACTTCCTTGATGAATTCATTTGTTTAGGATCAGGACAAATCTCTATACCCTTTTCTTAGCATTTTCAATCCCTAAATGAATTTCCTTCACTCATTTTATAATTTTTCAAAGACATCTTAAAAATGACCACTCCAGTCTCTTTAAGCATCCATCTGACATTAAGAGCACCCCCCAATTTGAGCTTGATAAAGATTATCAGTAAAGACACAATAATATACTAGGCACAGTATGTAAATAGTTTTAATTACATTTTGTAAAAAACTTGTTGTAAGAGCAGGTTTGACAAACAAAGTCTGTATTCTGTTTGCTGGTTTTTTTGTTGGTTTTTTTTTTTTTTAATCAGCTTGATTCATGTAAAATCTGACTCTGGACCCTGAACCACAGCCCAGTTTTTAAGTGAATGAGTGTGCCTGCAGCCACCAAAACTTTCCTAGGTTTGCATTTAACTTGCAAATCATGTTTCTGTAGCTGAATGTTGTTCTTTAAAGTACTATTTCCCAGGTCCCTGTGGCAGACAGTCTATTTCAGCTAAAACTTACCTCTGGGGAATGAGAGCATGAACCTTTATAGTTGTGCTGCTGGCAGCAATTGACACCCACGTGCAACTCAAAAAGAATCCCAGAGTCACAGAATGGCTTGGGCTGGAAGGGACCTTCAGGATCATCTCATCCCAGCCCCCTGCCATGGGCAGGGACACCTTCCACTGGACCAGGCTGCTCAGAACTCCATCCAACCTGGCCTTGAGCACTTCCAGGAATGGGCAGCCACAACCTCTCTGGGCAGCCTGTGCCAGGGCCTCACCACCTTCACTGCAAGAGAACTTGCACAATTTTCTTTCTTGAAGTGGCTGGACGAAAACTTTAAGTTGTGATTACTTTCACAGGCCTCTGACTCCTCCAGCTGCTGGAGAGCTTTGTCACTGGCAGTGGCTCTGGTTTCTCCAGTATTTTGCTGTGTCCTCTGCTCTGCAGAGTGCCAGGCTCAGGGAGCTGGTTCTGGCAGCTCTGGCAGGCACAAATTTGCATGCAACATTTGTCTCCAAGGAATCTTTAAACCCTTTCCTGTCTGTCAGGCTAGGTGTACTAATGATAACATCAACCTCCCTCGTGTGATCATTTCCTAAACCATTCTAGAAAATTAGATGGATTAATGAAGACTTATTATTTAAATTGCTCAAGGTACCCAGCTCAGTTTTTACTGAACACAGGAGCTTCTGACTGCTACAACCAGAATGGATGTCTGTTGGTCCCTGAGCATCCAGCACATCCCAGTTTTAAGATTATATGCCTTAGTTTAAAACTCATAAACTAAAGCAGCTATGACAAAATTTCTGAGAGTGTGCTCACATGCTAAGCTAGTTGTATATGAAAGCACAAAGCTGTACTTGGGTTAATTTGCTCCCCTGAAAGCTCAGTGATTTCAAATTGCCTCAGGTGTCTGTGCTGTCCATTGCAGTCTTCAGTGAAGTTACAACCTTAGTTTTATTTTTGGTCCTGGGCTTTATTCTCTAAGCCTACAGAGCCAAGATGTTTGAGTGATTAATTCCTGTCTGAGATCTTTCTGACTGCCATGGCTTAACCTGGCTCTGTGCACCAGCTCTTGGCATTTTCCAGAGCTCTGGAAAGCTGTGGTTCCCTGCCCTGGCTGCTCTACAGCTGCCACTGTCAGCCCACAGTAGCTGTGGCTCAGAAAACGTTCAGGTCTTGCACTTTGAAGTCTCTGGATGTCACTCATAACTAATCACTCATCTCTGAAACATTCTCCCCAATGCTGAAAGTGTTTACAGAGATAATTTACTGTGGATAGGCAAAAAACTGCTGGCAATTTAATAGTAATTAAAAATTTTCCATTTCAACACTTGAGGGTTTCCATCTTCAGTGCAAAAACATCAGAGGTCTCAGCAGCTGTCACTCTCAGCAGAGCACTGTGCTGTCACTCAGCATACCCTGCTTTTGTTAGAATTACATTTGAAATAAAAAGTTAAGGTTTTCAAAAGAACTTCTGGTTTTTGTTTTCTTGTAAGTTTAACCTCTCACTTCAAATAAGAGGAAGCTGGTAACATTTTTTGCCCCATTTCTTAGATACTGGATTATGCATTTGCCTTCACCTTTTCCTCTTTATTCTTTGATTTTTCATGTTACAAAAATGACACGGTAGCCCTAAATATAGCAGAAGATTGCTCATGAGACTATCTTAAATTAATCTTATTAAAATAATTGATTAAACTTGGTTCTTGACTAAAAATTAAATATTTTTTTCTCTTTGTTTGACTCAAGGTCAATTTTAAGCACCTTTGCCATTCTTTGACAGATAGGCACAATGTCCTGGAAAACATTTTGAGAGGAAATAGCACAGAAAAAACTTGTTCCCACACAGTTCTAAACCCCTGAGGTTTAATTCTGTAGCACAGTGAAAGATCACATGTGTAATTTCTCATTAAACTTGGGACCTCTAATATGTAGGGCTAAGTGTGTGTTTAAGTATCTGAAAACTTTGTGCTGTCTATTTACCTGAATCAGCCCTCTGGATGGTGATAATTAAATTCAAGTACCCTCTGAAAGCTGCCTGGCTCATTTTCAACCACTGCAGTAAAAAGACCTTTCTGCAAGGGGGAGATAATGCGGAGGAAATCCTAACTGAGGAATCTCCCACCAAATTCAGTATATAGCCTGCCCTGGATAATTTCTTTCCTGCTGAATACACCAAGCCTTTAGAGTGGACCTTGAGGTCATGTAGACTGGACATAAACATGAAGAAATTATTACTCCCAAATACAGTTCAATGTATTTTTTTTTTCTCCTGTCTTCCTAATACACTTATGGGAGAGATACTCAGTGAAAAGTTATCCTTACAGTATGGCAGGCTGTTGCCAGGAACTCAGCATGAATGATCAAACAATTTTACTAATATGTTTTTAACACAGCATACAGAGGTAAGGAAGAACTGTGTCCTACACAAATATAACACAAAATCAGAATAATATTTTCTGATTCAAGTATCAGCATGTGGAAAAGAAAAAAAGAAAAAGTTTGCTCTGAAGTCAGCCATTTAGATGCTTTGGCAGAGAGAAAGTCCAAAGTTCTGCTGAAATAAAGAAAGAAATACATGGAACACAGAGATCAAAGCCAGCCTACACTGTGGGATAACCAGCTGTCATTGGCTGGTCTCTCTGTGGTGCATTTATTTAAATACCTACATATTCAAATAGTAATTGTTCTACATTTCTAAAGCCCTCTCTCTTCTATTTGCATATTGGTCTTGCATAATTTTGAATGGGACTAAATTGCTTCACTAATTTTGACTAATATTTTAAATGAAGGCTGCCAAAAAGTTACAACCCTAATTTACCTAATAGATTTGCTTCTATGAACTTTCCTTCAAGCTACTGCCTGAGTAAATATATTAAAAGTTCAAGTGGTGTAATTTATCTCAGACCTTCTGCAGTTAGGGTACTGTGCAATATTTCACGTAGTCAAAAACCAAGGCAGTGCTAAAATGACAATACTGGAACAAACTGTTCAGATTCTTTAATTCTGTTAAATGTGTCAAGACCTTGAAACTAATATCTGCAGCATATCAGTGCTTTAATACTAACAAATTCTGCATTTGAGAAGGAAGATACGCATTTGACAAAAAAGGTTTAAGTACATGATTACAAGGACCACTTAAGGGACAGGAAACAGTGGGGGCTATTGAGACAGAAACCAGAAAAATGAGGATGTAAAACACTTGTGCAGCAAGAATATTTGGTTTCTTATGAGAATTTCCCCCCAGCCCAGCATTAGAATGGTTAAAGTTGAACCCAAACATTTGGCAACCATGCCCTGCTTGGAAATATTTACAGAAGTCTAATACTTAGCAGGTGCTAAAATTTTCCTACCGAGGATCTCCAAGCATTTTACAAAACATTGATAATCAGGCTTCATAAAAAATTAAAGCACAGCTTTGCCAGATGTGTCTGCTGCTGGAGGTGGGTGGTTTGAAGCTGTGCCTCTGCTTGGTGCTCCCTGTTCCACCCAGAAGGGAAATCCTTGGATAGCTGTCAGAGTGTTCTGGGATGTGCAGAGGAGCCAGGCGCTGCTTGCTCTGTGCTCACATACCCTGGCTTGTGATGCTCTGATGGAGGCATGGAAGAAACCCCCAGGACTCAGCACTGAGACAGAGAGAGACCTGGCAAATCTGTGACGTTGTTAAGCACCACCTGCACTGGAGAAAGGAGAGAGAGATGTGCAAAGGTTAGGAAACTTACTGAAGGTGACACTGCCAGCAGCTGGCAGAGCCGGAGCAAGAATCCAGAGTTGACTCTGAGCCTTGTGCCTGCATCTCTGGGCTGGCTTTAATTCCAGGGAGCTACAGCTCAAATGGGAAATGAGAGACACTGCAAAGGTATTAGACAGCTGAACAGATTGTAAGTGCTCTGGACAATCTTGTGATTACAGCCCTTGTGAGCTTTGCTTAACTGCTGGGTAAATTGGATTGAACAATTATGAATAGGTACGAGGCACATAAGAGGATATAATGTGGTAGGAACCAACATTTTTCCATGAAGGAAGATGCAAGATCTTCTACAGAAATGAATAATTAAAAATACTTAATTTCTGAAAAAGTCTTTGTAGGAACCTGTGAAAAAAGCTAGTTGTTGTGCAGGAAGAGAAAGTCGTTATAGAAACACGGAGAGACAGATACAGAAATGTCAGAAGAAGTGGCAGAGTGGCCTGAGGCTGAGTACCAGTACTTGGTGATTAATGTAATTTGCAATCTGTAAAAGAATGGTCAGTGAGGTGGCAACGTTTGCAATACGACAAAATTGTCTGGGATAATTAAAACAAGAGAAGACCAAAGAGCTCTACAGAGACAGCTAAGCTAGGTCACTGAGCATCAGATGAAAATTAATGTGGGTATTGCATTTTGGAAGAATTACCTGAACTGCTGTCAGAGGTCGAAGTTAATGGCAACCAGTAAAAAGAAAAAATTTGAGTGAAAACGTCAGTGCAAACCTAGGAGTGGCATGGAAGAAATCATGGATTTATATGGAATAAATCTGTGCTAGGTTTATTTGGAACCTTTCAATTCTACATATCACATGAAAAGAATGAGTGACACAAAAGAAAAGTTTAGAAGCAACTGGGAGGATTGACATGGAAAAATTTCCATGTTCCGATTATCTGGATAAGAAGTGAATACGTAGCTGTAGAGTGCACATTAAAAAAAGTTAAGGGAAGATATTTCATGTTCCTGTATTTTTAATTGTGATACAAGAGCAAAAAGATGTTCAAACCATCCAAACATCAAACAAAAAAGATAAAACTTATATTTAACTGAAGACAGAATGGATAATAGGTAGCAATGGATGCAACACTGTGCTGTACTTCTGAGGCCAGGAGTAGAACCAGATGGAGGAATGTAAAAGATATTTATGTCCTCAATTAGAACATACTAAACGATGCATAGAACTGAAGAGAAAGGATAGTAAAACAAACCTTAAAATAAGGAAATGGAGTGGCTATTTCATCTTTGCATTAAAAAATTGGATTTTGTCTTCCTCATCTGAAGCACCAGGGACTGTCAACAGCTGCCGACATGATCCTAGATGAGCTGGTGTCATTGAGTCTCCCCATTTGGAAGTCAAAGGTGCTAATTAGAAGAATCAATATGAACAATAGAAAAACCAGCAGATTGTGCCACTTTCATATTTGGGATAGTCAGATGCTGCATTCTTTTTAACCAGGGAGTTTATTTTCACAGGGGGTATATAAAATTGACCATAGTAATTAGTTTAGGCAGTATGTTTATAGTTAGATTCAGGTATTTCTGTTTATAAGGAATGCTTTTATGGTTATTTTCAGTCTCAATCAGCAGGGCAGAGTCAGTGTATAGGCACAGAGCAGTTCCTTCATCAGTGTTGAGGAGGACATGACCTATATAGCCCTGCCATCTGCCCATCTCTTACGCCAAGGTAAATCTGCCTCGCTAAACTACTTCATGAAAGAAAGGAAATACAGCTAAGGCCAATTTATTAATAACCAGAAATCCTCAGCTGTCTTATAAACATCAGAACAAGGATCAGAACAAAGTGCTTTTGCTGTTGCACCATGACCACAGCTGTAGCTATCTGAGCAAACAAGAGGTCAGAAATATTTCCATTGAAAATAAACAATCATTTGCAGACTAGCGGGTTATCCCACAGAGCCACAGAGACTCCTGTCTCCATCTTTGTTTTCTTCCTGTCTGTTTTAGTGGCTGGGTTTTCCATCCTGCAGAAGAGAACAACAGAATGTGCCTCAGGTGTGTCCCAGCTCATTATCCTGTCCTTTTGTACTGCAGAGTTTGTGTCTTTTTCATTTCCCTAATAGTGTGGATGTCCACAAACTAAGAAGTCTCATGAGCTGTGTCTTGTCAATTGATCTTAAATTTTGATGGGCTCAATGCAATGTGAAATAAAGGCCATAAATCTCCTGGAAGACAGCTTTCACTTTCTGATGTAATTGGAATGGAGGCAAAAATTAAGCAGGACAGATGTGATTTTTTAGGATATATTCCCTTCAGCACGAGATTCATATGTCATGGGTGCTAGGCAGGCAGAATACATTACTAAAGGGACCTGTGTAGTGACCTGAGTCCTTTTGGTCACATAAAACTCAGCAGCACCTCAGGTTAGTGGCAGAAGTGACTGCCCTGGCTGCCAAGCTGTGAACTCCCATTTGCCTGGGGCTGCCTCTGCCTGAGTGTCACTGGGTATAAACAACCAAGAGTTTCCTGACCCAGCTGTTACAGAAGCCTTTCCCTCCACCCTGCTCTTACTTAAACACCTTATTAAAAGTAGTCACCTTGCCCCCATGAAATAATTATGTTTCAGCAGAACCTTCAAGAGTTTATGTTTTTCTCATAATGAGGAATAGTTTGTTTTTAAAACCTAGCTCAATTAGCACTTAACAAGTTGCATTTAAGTAGCTTGCTGTAGCTCTTCAGTCCATACCTATATCTTTTTTTTCATTTCTCCTGAAAAACAACTGGTTCCTGTCTTCTGCTGTATTATCCAGTATGTAGGGACTTCTGCTGAGGATGTGCCAGTGTTACAGCTTCCCAGGTAGGAGCACTCAGCTGACAGCTGCACCACAGCAGCTGAACTGGGACCCCTTTGCTCTCCTGCCAGAGCTGATCGTGCTTCACTGCTGTGCTCCAGAGGCAGTGGAGTTTGCTCAGACTCCACCAGGATGGAGAAAGAAAGAAAGAGATGTTAGGCATGTTATAAATGCGCAGAGCCAATTTGTCTGATCAAATAAAATAGATTTATTTGACAATAACTTTGATAATAATAATCAGAAAGAGCCACAATGCAGATTATCAGTGTCGAGCCCGGGAGTCGACAGCTGGGTGAACCATGACCTGACCTCTATCACATCAGATCGACCCTGTTCACGTCGGTGTTCTGGTGTGCTGGGTTTATATAAGTTTTATTTCACCGGAGGCAAAAAGCATTCAAGGTTCCTCTGTCTCTGCATATTCATTTTTCTGTCTTGCTCTGCCTCAGCTTGGACAATACGGTTCCGGGAAAGTGATGAATTATTGATGGATTTATCTGAGTCCAGGAAGGGTCTCTCGCATATCTCCATCATATATCTTATCAGGGTGATGATGGGTGGGTGGAACTCGTTGATGACAGCCCATCTCCTGCCACGTCTTTAGAGTTGGAAATGACCCTTTCCTGGAATTCAGTGAATGTTGCGAGCATCCCCCTTCACTGGGATGTGTCTTACAAGGAGTGTGGCTTACACGTTTCAGTTTAACATTTTATTTACATTCTCATATCATGCAGCTATATATTCTATGGGCACAAATTAAACACATATCTATAACAGGCAGAGGAGAAGACATGGGCACGTGTCTGCTTAGCCATTTGCTGCTCTGTAGTGTGAAGTGCCCTCCATGAATGCACTCTGCCAAAACACCAGTTAGTATTTCCACTGCATTCCTGGAACCATAAAAGTGTCGTTCCACACCTCCTCAGGTGTTAAAGCTTACTTAGAAACACCTTCATCCCCTATGGCATGTTATAGCTCTTGCTCTAGAGACCTGAAATTGACTGGATGTGAGCTGGTGAATCCTTATTTTGGGATGTTCACAGCTGAGCTCCTTAAATATGAAGGGATTCTGCTCTGAGAGCATGGTCTCCTGTTATGGAAACAAGGCTTATACCCAGCCTTTTCTTAGTCCTATACTTAAAACCAGTACTTACAGTTCTTCAGAGTTAATTTCAGGTTTTTAGTACTCCTAAGCTCCCTTTGTCCTCTCTTTGGTCTGAAAATGCATAGCTTTGTTCTTTAATCTTACCTATAAATAAAAATATTTTTCTCTTAATCCTGGTGTCTGTGATACTCTGTCCATATCAATCCTGATAAAGGTACACCTTTGGACATTGAAACATTTTCTAGAGAATATTCCCATATTTGACTGTGCATCTCATTCTGATTTTTGCCTAATTTCTTACATTTTTCTCATCCCTCCCTTACAGTCCCTTCTCTCTCTGTTCAGTTTATCCCACAGCCTGCGGGAACCTCACTCAGCCAGCGTCTGTCTTGTCACACTTCACTCCCACTGCCAGGACCTTCTCTTTAATGGACAGTTCAGGTTTCCAGAATTTCCCGATTTCCCTTTGAGCAATCTTTTCTGAGAAATACCACCCCTTTTAACTCAGCCATTACCACCTACCAATAGTAGGGCTTTGGGGAATCTTTTTTAAGCTCTACCTTTGTTGCATTTAAACGCCATTGGTTTTAACAGCCGAGGCATTAAAAAGTCAGAGAGTGAAAGCTGTAGGAATAATACACAGAACCTTAACTTGGCCATTAAGGGAGAGTGGTTTCTAAACACGAGAATTATTGTCAGTGAGACACTGCCTGGGGCCCTGGCAGCACTCCAGCCCACAATGCAGGAGTTTTTCCAGGGTGGCAGCAGGGTGTGAGCAATCACATCCCTACCTGTGGCTCAGCTTGGGTCCTTGCTGTGGCTCAGTGCAGCTGCCTGGCACTGCCAGGGCCAAATCCCACCAGCAGGAGGGCACAGCCCACAGTGATCAGGCACTCCCCTGAGGTCAGGGTGTAGTGAGGGCCTTTCAGCTTCTTCAGCTCCACATGCCTGTGCTGCTCATTGCCCCT
The DNA here is from genome assembly GCA_013397155.1 of Irena cyanogastra. Lineage (NCBI taxonomy): Eukaryota > Metazoa > Chordata > Aves > Passeriformes > Irenidae > Irena > Irena cyanogastra. The sequence goes on from VWZV01006591.1 coordinate 270,975, forward strand.
TGCCTCTCCCTCTGCCTGTCCTCTCTGCTCACAGGATTGTTTCTCATGTGGTGCCACAAAGGTTTTCTATGACTGAGTGATTAGAAGATGAGTCTCACCTGCTCTGATTAGATCTGGTTCAGCAAGGTTAAAGCAGCTGCTTTAAAGATTGTCTGGCAGACTGGGGAAGGATCTTCTGTCTGTCTGTCTGGGCTGACTTCAGACAATCCCCTCCCAGAAATCCAGCTGGTTTGATAAGAATTCCAAGAGTCAGGCCCCGAGTTCCCTGTTTTTGGATGGGTTAGCTTTCATTCAGCCTGGCTCTTGTGATGCAAACCGAGGGATGTTACCAGCTTGCTGTGCACTCAAGAAACCCCTGGCCAGAAGTGCTCAGGACTCTGGAACCCTAAACTGAGACAAGGTTATAAAACTGGGGACTGGGGCTGCAGAAGCCTGCCTGTTGTTCCTGTGTCAGATGTGCTGCTTTGTGAGACTCCAGCTCAGCAAATGTATCTGGCAAGTGAAGATTGAGCTTCTCTGTAGCTTGTGAATGAACAGCAGCAGCATTTCTGAGCTGGGGACACAGTTAATGACTTTCAGTGAGATTCTTGAAGTCCAGTGATTGATAAAGATGCCTCAGTTTAGGCTCCCAGGAGTGTTCACAGTACTCCAAAAGCAAAATGTAGTAAAGACTAACATTTGTCTATAAAGATTTGGTAACTTAGTCTGTAAAGGAAGCAGACAAATTCAACTGAGAACTGCAATTTCTAAAATAATCTCCTTCCATAACTATATTACAGGTTATTTTATTGGGAGATGCTGTTTACGCAGAAATAAAGGCATGTAATTTCAAATTTCATACCAGGCTATTTAATTTCATAACGAACAAAGAAAAAAATTGAAATATATATAGAATAAGTTGTATCAATGTGAAATGGCAAAATGACTAAACCCAATAAAGTCCCCTAAATAAACAGCCATGGATGAAACCCTGTGCTTAAAAGTCAATTGCTTTTTGATGAGGCTGGAAAAAATGTTGTTTTTTCCTCCAGCCCAAGCACTGTCAAAAAGATATTCAAATATACATGCTGGCTGGCTGTTTGGGAGGAAGATTGCTACAAGCCTTGCTTATCTGGGTGTTTGTGATGTATGCGTTACGACATCATCTCAAAATGTATTGCTGGCACTAGTGGAACTTTGTAGAAGGTATGGAAGTTCCTGTTTATATTGTTTAAATTTTTCTGATTTATCCACTCTGCTCAGGGATTCTTTTGTCTAGCAGCCTTGGTGGTGTTTTATGTGTATGCTGTCATTGGAGATAAAATGGTGAGCATTGCTAATGGGCAGAGTGAAGTGAGTGCCAGTAGTATTTACAATATATTTACAATATTGGACAACTTGCAGGTTACCTACTCACTATTAACCTGCCTAATACCCAAGTGCTAAATCAGAAGAGGGCAGTAAAAGAAAATTACATGGGAGATGTAACAATGGGGAAAATATTATTCCCTAAGGAAAAATAGCAGAGTGAGGAAAAAACCTCAAACCCGTACACCTGGCTTCATCCAGTCTAGGAGTGTTTACTCTTCCCAGGACTTGAAATTAAAAAAGAATGCTTTAACCTCATAATTCTCATCCCAGAAATAAGAAGAGGGTTTATAGCAAATAGAAGCTGATAACTCCACAGAGAAAGAGGTGGGGAGGAAGAAAGGTGCATCAAATATAACAACTTGTTAATTCAGGGATGGGTAGAAGTGAGAACTAAGGGTGGTAGAGTTTAAACCAGGGCAAGGAGATGTACATCTATGGACATCAGTCACTGTGTGAGTGCTCTTTCCCAGATATCTTGTGCCTTCCAGGGCAATGAATGAACAGAGCTGTGTTTCCTGGCCTTGGTTTGAGATGTCATTTTAACTTGCTTTGGCACTGTACTGGGTTTGTGTGGCCAGGTTTAGGATACAGGGGGCTACAGAGG
>VWZV01006591.1:273035-464916 GCA_013397155.1 Irena cyanogastra
TGAGCTGACCACAACCCCCATTCCCCATCTCCCTGTGCCACTGGGGGAGGAGGGAGAGCTGGGGAGGAGAAAGGCATGGGAAGAAGTTGTTCTTACAATTTATTTTTACTTCTCATTATCCTGCTCTGATTTTATTACTAATAAATTCAATTAATATCCCCAAGCTCAGCCTGTTTTGCCCGTGATGGTGTTTGATGAGTGATCTCTCCCTGTCCTATCTTGACTCATGAACCATTTGTTGTATTTTCTCTCCCCTGTCCAGTTGAGGAGGGCAGTGACAGAGTGGCTCTGGTGGTGTCTGGCAGCCAGCCAGGGCCAACCCACCACGGTGTTTTTGGTGCTGAAACCCAGGATCATGAGGATTTTGAGACAAGGATGGTAATTGGGAGAGATAATGGGCAAAACATGGATTGAACAATGTTAGAGAGTAGGAAGATCACAGGGAACTTCTGTTGTAGTTGTGGTGAAAGGACAAGGAGTGGTTTTTGTGTAAATTGCCAATTTTGTTCTGTGTTGCGTTGATGTTATTTTGGTTTTTATGTGTGGGGAATTTCTTTGTTGGTTTCTTGGTTGGGTTTGCTGACATACATGAAAGCTGTGTGATGACTGTGGATTTTAATGATAGTTCTTAAATATATGATTCACAGAGATGAGAGGTGGAAGGGGAGGCACAGGGGGGACACCAGGGAGACAGGAGGGTCAGCCTACCACAGGAACCCAGACCCCTTATGGTACAGTGATTTTATTACCTGATTTCACCTGGATGAGGGTGCAGAGAGCCAAACCCATCACCTACCAGTCCAAAGAGAAAAAATGGACATTTTTTTCCCCTAGGATATATTACACATATGAAACTAAATCATGTGAAAAATGATGTGCTCAAAGCACTGTGTGTATTTCAATAGCAACTGATTCAAATTCTAACACAGTTGGTAATTTATTTTGAAAAATTAAATTGCAATCTAGACAAGAGGCTTCTTTGCTGAGTTACAAATCATATTAAGAGATAATTTCTACAAAAGTAAATGATAATCATCACTATTATTATTAAAATGGAATTGCTGCATCATAAGCCCTCATAAATGCAGTCAGTGTTGTTTGGATTATGAAAACCTCCATGCAGTTCCCTGTACTCCTACTAAGAAGAATTTGAAACAGAAAGATTTTAACTTTCTATAATCAAAGTTCCACTTTTTACCTCTGGAGTTTTTAACTAATGCCAGGCTGGTTGGTTAGGTTTTTTTGGCTGGTTTTGTTTTTTTTTTTTGTTTTTTGTTTGTTTGTTTGTTTGTTTGGGGTTTTTGTATGTTTGTTTTTGTTTTCATTTTGGTGTCGTTGTTGTTTGGGTTTTGGTGGGTTTTTGTTTGGTGGGTGGTTGGGTTTTTTTGGGTGGGTTTTTCTTTTGTTTGTGGGGTTTTTTTATTTCCTTCATGATTATACTTCTTTCAGCAGCCTAGTGCTGTTCTGGCCCTTGTCCAGAAGCCATCCTGGTAGGGCACAGGACAGATGAGTTTGTTCATCAGAAAGGGGAAGACTCTTCTCCACTCAGACAGGACCTGAGCTTGGTACTCAGGTTTGTGGGTCCCAGGTCTCTCCTGAGAGGAAAACAATTCTTAATTGAAGAAATGGAGGCTTTATTCAGGAAACATCACCTTCACCTCCTGGCTGCCACTGGCATCGGGGTCCTTAGTTTAATCTCTGAACCTCACCACCAGGAGATCAAATTTACTTCTGTCTCTGAGTTTGTAGACCCACACTGGACTGCTGCATACCTGGTCTTATCTCTGGGAAGAAATTGAAGGACCAAACCTTTTCCAGCACAGTTTCTCCCTCCATGACACTCAAACCCCCTGGAAGCACAGCAGTTAATAATAGTTATTGCTTTTTCCAGTCATGCAAGAGTTAGAAAATGGAGCCATATATTTCCAGCCAGTTACTGACCACACACAACAGGAGTGCAGGGTGAGGGGAAGAGCAAGATTCAGCCTGACCCTGCACACTCCTGTTCTCATGGAACCAGGGACACCAGTATCGCTGTATTTTCCCCTAAAATGGCTGCTGCCTTTGGGCCTGGAGCATACAGGAGCTTATAAAGACATGGCTCTTGCTATCCCTGAATTTTCTATTTACTGAGCATCACTGAAACACCCCTGGAAGCATCCTGGCAGTTGGCACTTTTAGGTACCCTAATTGCCTTTAGGAGTTATGGATTAACTTGTCTCCTTATTCTTACACCTCATTACTAGATCACACTCCAGTGAGAGTCTGCAGTATGTCTCTCTGGGCTGAAAAAAACTAATAGTCCAGTTTAAAGTCTAGGGAAAACACAATTGACTGGGCTTTTTTTGTTTGTTTTTACTGCCTTTGAATTATTTATGCTGTATGAAGTGATTATAGGCTGCTCCTGAGAACAGTTGCCTAAATTCACTTGCCCACATCACTGCCTGCAAGGGGCACCAGTGCTGAGCCTGAAGGTAAAAGACCCATTAGAAACATTTTAACTAATGCAAGATTACCCCAGACTTCTGCTGGAAATTTCTCTTTTCTTTTCTGGCAAGAATTTCTTCCAGGTATTGTTAAATTGAATGTTCTAAAGCTTGTATTGTGTGGTACTGAATGTTGAAGCTAAATACTGAGTGCAATCCAATTTTGTTTTGTAAGTTGCAGTTTACTGATTGAAGATGAGTTGCTGTAGCTCATCTGAATAATGGTTTTGTTCTTAAGAGAGCTAACAGCACTGCTGTCCCAAAGCACCAAATTAGGAAGCAGGAGAGCATGTAGGAGTTTAATTTGTAAGCTTATGATGGGGCACAAAACCAGCTCATCTGTTAGGAACACACAGATAAAAGACAAAACTGGTGGATCTAATAATTGTGTTCAACAGTCAAGTGTTTGGGGACTGTAATAGTTGGAAAATTACAGAAATCTCTCTAGGTTCCCATGAAAGCAAAGCTGCTTTGGAGAAGGCAAATATTTTATAGTATAGTCTTCAAAAAGGAAAGAATATTGTAATTATGATTAATGGATGAAGTTTTAGAGGGAACTAGTAAGTTGGGTTAATTTTCATTTTTCAGGTAGTAATGATTTTTTCTGTACTTAGTAACTCAATAGAAACTAGTTGCAAAAATGTCAAAAAACATTCTTATACCTTATTGAGGAAAATAAAGATAATTTATGTAATTGAGGTTCATTTGGCAAAAGGTACTGAGATAATTGTACCAGACTTTGATTAGCTTCAGTTACCACGTTAGAGTTGAAATTCCTCCTTTTCTTCAAGACTGCTCTCCCACATGTAGGATCATGGCCTCTCATGTGTGGCTTCAGCCTTCTGTACTCATCCCTTGCTGAAGCTGCATGTTCTGTTGCAAATTCTGACTTAATGGTAGAAGGCTTTGGGGTTGTCATGGCCTCCAAATGTCTTCTGGTCATCTTTTGGAAAAGTAGCTTGGAAATATTGTGCTGCGTTTGTTCCTCTCTTAAAATGAGGCTGTGTTAATTTTTTCTTTCATGATTCCAGTGTGTGAGCAAACCTTTGAAGAGATGATAGGGGTCATGTATGTCCTGAGGCAGTGTCCCTCCAGAGAGTGCACAGGGCCCTGGGGAATTTCCACTGGTAGAGGAGCAGGTGACCTGCATGAGCCCACATGGCCATATCCCACCTCCTCTTCCTTTCCTGTCTGTGACTTTGACTGCAGACCTGTAATGCTGGTAATCCTTAGAGTCTGTTCCCTGTCAGTTCCTGCTCTGATTAGCTGAGAAAAGAAGTGCTGAGCCCATCAGATGAACAGACACTTTCTGCACTTCTGCTGCCTGCCATGAACTAGTTGTTTCCCCTTGTGGGGAGCGTCCTTCCTGAAAGATTTGGTGCAGTTTATCCCCATATGGTTTCGTGGCAAAGTGTAACATGTTCCTATATGCTAAATATTTTTCAGATGAGAGGAAGAGTTTTTAAATGTGATGCAAGAGTCGAGCATCTCTGAAGTTTGGGAGGCATCAAGGCTGTGTCTGCCCCCAGCCTCTGGCTGGAAGCATCTTGTTACAATAAAAGCAGGCCTCTAAATATAGCAGTGGCTAATTGCTGCCTGGATTTTCAAAAAATCTTTAACATTGGGAAATTCTCTCATGTTGCTTTACAGCTCTGTCCAGCTGGCAGCACCTTCATCTGAACCACAACGACAGCAGGTAATTGTAACAGAACAGTCCCTGTCAAAACAAGGAAGATCTACTGTGCCACTGGATAATGAAATGGAGCAACTCATGCAAGCAATAAAGGAATAGCACTGCTGGAAAGATGGAAAGTCAAATCCAGGCCTTTAAAGACTATAAAAACAGTACAGGAAAGAGTGGGCTGTTGCATGTATCACTGCACAACAGGAGAGCTCTGCTTACATTCAGCATCCGTGCACTCACTTTGCATCAGGAATTCTTGCTGAGGAACTGTGGTGCTCATTCCCAGCATCATTAGCACTTCCTTCATGGAATCCTTTAGTGGGAACTCCCCTATTCCAGTACACTGGCAGTTTCTGAGACCAGCCCACACCAAACAGTTTAAGGAATGGTGTAGAAAACAGCAATGAAACATGTCATGTGTAGTCTTCCTAAATCCTCAGAGTTAAAAGAGAATTTTTGCTCTTTGCTTTGCATTAGTGTTTTTCAATGCTTTGTGATCTGTCTCTTTCACTCTATTCTTTCAAGTTATACAAACTTCTACCCTTTTTTGGAATTATTTTATTTTTTTAGGCCTAGCAATGTGAGCTCTATCCATAACTATGCCTCATGTGGAAATCTGAGTGTGTTTGTTTTCTATTTTACTGACACTGTCCTAGTGCTGGCTTACATGAAGAAGAAATTTAGGGACATCCATCTACCTGCTGCACATGAATCATTATTTTATGTATAATGCTATTCTACTATTTAATAGTAACTGAAGTCAGAGCTCGTGCAGCACTGTGCTGGAAGGATGCTCAAGTCAGTTTTGAACCAGCTCTCACAGCTGCAGCTGCAGCTCGGTGGCACCAGCTCTGAGCCTGGCTGGGGCTGCCAAGGCCACCCCAGCACAGAGCCAGACCTGCAGTGTGCACTGCCAGGAGCAATTCCAGCTCCCTCAGCCAGGGCTGCAGTGGGGCTGCAATTCATCTTTCCACTGCTTCCCCCTGCAGTGGGTTTGTCACCTAATTCAGTGACAAATTCACCTAATTCGTTTATTTGTCACCTCATTCAGTGCTGGTTTATTAGCAGCTGCCTTTCTTTCTGAGAGCATGTTTGCCATATGTTTATGTACACTTCTTTTTTCAAAGAAGTGCAAACACTAAGTTCTTGGGTGTTCCAGAAACACCACATATAAATTACATGCATACATGGGTAGGAAGGACTGTCCTTTCACTTCATTACTCTCAGCATCTTTTCCCTCTGGTAAACCAGAGTGGTTTTTTCCAAAGGACCTTCCAGTGGCAATGTCCTTAGGATCACAGCAGGAGCAGATGATGTGACATTGTGAGAGGGAAGAGGTGGAGGCTGCCCAGTTCCTCACCCTCTGAGCTGTCTTCACCCTGCTCCCCCTGGAGTTTCTATTTTTATTTCTGCTCCTGGGACTGAGAAGAAAAAACAAGGGTTGTGTGTCTCTTTTTGCAGTTGCACAGTATCATTTCCAATAAGGTCCTATTGTGTACTGGATTTTTATCTAAGATTTAGTGTCAGAGGCATTGTATATTAAATTAATTCCTATGTAATGACAACAATTTTTACTATTAATTGCTTTTTCAACTTTGTGGTATCCAGGAGTCAGAAAGTACCAAAAGAAACAAAAAAAGAAGAAAACACCCTTATTTTTCTGAGGGCAACAATGTGGCTTTTGTTTAAAATTTCATNCTGTGTTCAGCTCAGGCAGCCTACATTTATTACTCAGACAGTGTCATCACTAAAATCTTTACAATTTTGCCTTTGAGAGAGCATAAGATTACCATACTATCCCTTAGGTGTTTTCTTTCCTTAACTGAGGAATGCTTTCTTTGTATTAATTACCTGGAAAAGCATTTATATAGATTTTAAGTGTTGACAACTGTGATGTTTACAATGCCTGCCTGTGATTAATTGCACTTTGGCAATGTGTATAGAATGGATATGAACTATAGTCAATAATATTTCACTCTTTGAGGCATGTTTCACAAAAATAATTGCTTTTTGTATTTGTGTATTGGTCTAATGAAAGGAGCAATCTCAAAGCATAGGGCAAGGTCAAACAAAGCCTCTTCAGCTGGGTCTGGGATACCTTTGGAGAAAATAATTTCTATTGCTTCAGTCTCCTTGGATGAGGGAGGATCTGTCTGTCCCTTACTCTCTTCATTCCATTGCCCTGCTCCCTTTCTCCACTGTCTCTTGTTGCTCCTTCTCCCCTGCTGACCTGTGTCACGTGGCTCTGTTGGGTGCAGTAAGAAAGTTGATATTTTTACTTATTTAGATACGTACAAATTATAAATTGGACAAAGGGTGTTTTACCTGCCATCACTTGGAAGTTTTAATTCTGCTCCTTGCAGCTGTTCCCAGATGACACAAGAATATGGTTTAAAGGTATAATTTTTCTTCTTCTTTCTCTAGCACTGCCTGTAATTCAATAAAGCTAGGAGTTTGTTTTATTTAGTGTCAAAAAGCACTTTATTTTAAAATGAGTCTAACTTAGACTTTGAGGAGTCTCCAATGGCAGCTCCCTGGAGCAGAAGCACATTTTGAAGAATGTTTGCAGAGTATTGGGCCAGTAGCTGTGTGCCCTCAGCACTCAGAGATTAAATGCCTACATGGCCTTTTGCTTGCTGTAGCATTATTGATGTGGAATGTGGTGCAAAAACCTGTCAGAAATGTGCAGTGCAAAGGTTGCTGGAAAAACACAGCTTTCTTCTTGTGCAGCTTGTGTATTTGCTTAGAGGTGCTTTTGCAAGTATCTTTTAATGAGAAGAAAGCACAACAATTAGATGAACCAGTGGTCTGTCATGCTGGCAGTATGGAGAGTCAAAAATGAACATAATTTAAATACAGGCTATAAATGCCTGGCAACAGTGAGTTTAGACTGACAGCGTGCATTAATTTGCCTGCAGTCTTTTCTGTGCAAGTTTCTTCTACATCATATCTGAGATTGACACCATGTAACCTTTCTCCTGGTTGCAACAGTCAATATCCTCCCGTTAAAATCGAGAATTCCTGAAAAAAAGCAAAAAAAAAAAAAAAAAAAAAAAAGGCAAAAAAAAAATAAAGGCAGAAAATAACACTTTGGAGTGTATAGAAGTTTCTACCTGTCAAAAAGACTTCATGGCAAGCATTTCATAGGCAGCAAAAATCAGTCCCATCATCCTCACTGTTGAAGCAGCCTGCTCATCACTGAGCTGTGGGAAGGAAAGGGGCAGGAAAGGGGCACAGACACCGTGAGCAGGCTGCAGTGGCACTGCCATGTGCAGCTTTCTTCTGCTGGCCTCCTTCACACTCCTCAGGTGAGGAACTCAGGTTTAGGCGCTTGCTGGGTCTGCAGCCTGGTGTGATTTTCTTGGGAGTGCAGAAGCATCAGGCTCTGTGAGGGCTCTCCCTTCAGGATGCAAGTCACAAAGCATGAAGTGTTCTCCCTACCTTCCACAAGGCACCAGGAGCTGACATTCTGGAATGAGTCTGCCTTCAGGAATGCACTTTTCCAGTCCGACTGCTAAATGAATATGCTCTGGCTGATGCACCCTCCAGGTTCACATGCAAAACACAAGTGATTATTTCAGACAGGGAAAGGAAAAAAAAAAAAAAAGAAGGAGAAACAATTAAAACGAAAAATTAAAAAGAAATCTTGCAGATACCTGGAACTAAATACGTGTCAGGGAACTTCAGACTGGACATTAGGAGAAGGTGGTTGGCCACAGGAACAGGCTCCCCAGGGAAATAATCATGGCACCAAGCCTGCTGGCACCTGATGCCAGAGCATCAGAGTACAAGGAGCATCTGGATGACATCCTTAGTGATATGGTTTAGTTCTAGGCAGCTCTGAAAGGAGCAGGGAGAATGGCTTGGTGATTCTTACGGGCCCCTTCCAACTTGAGATATTCTGTGGTTGTATGAAATGTGAGCTCTGGTGCAGAATCAGTGATCCAGCAGAGTCTGGTCCATTTTCTGCAAACAGAATCACCAGGTCCTCTCTAGTTTCACCCATATGTGTGAGATATGGATTAATATATCGACAGAGGTGAGGAGAAGTCACAGGTTATTCTCCTGCATGTGTTAATATTTATATTGTCATCCATTTGTACCTTACTCTTTCCCATGGTGAAACAGCCTCTTAAGTCCTCTGCCATTTATTTTTTTCTGTAGTTATTGTTTATAACTATATATCTTCACATGAACTTGCAAACATATTGTTTGCCTTTGCCTTTTTTGAAATAAAACCTTTTTAGGAATGTTTACAGGGACAAAAAGTGCTGTGAATATCAAAACAAATTCCTGATTCTCAATCCAGGCTTAACACTTGGAAGTACACTTCAGCATTGTTCACCCAAGTTAAGCTAATATTTTTGCTAAAATATCTTTGTTAAAGATATGAAAAAGATACATTTGTGGATCACTGGATTCACAGGCAAGATATGAAGGTGAAAGGAAATAAAGTACTGTTTGATGGAGGGAAATTGAAAAAAACCCAAACAATAGAAGTGCCTTGGTTGTAGCTGCTACTCGTGTCACAAACAACACTGGATTGATATAGTTGGCTGCTGTTTTAAAAAAGGCAGAGGGCAAAACTGTTTTCAGTTCTACCAACAACCCCAATCAGCCTGGGCTTGTCTGGATCAAGTCACAGGAGGGAAATGCTCTTTCATTTCAGTGGCTTCCAAAGTACTGAGGACCTCTGAGCAGTTAACAGGGACTGTGCAGGGGGATTACGTGGTGGATGCTACATTCTGTTCCTAAAATGAAATACGAAAGACTTTTTTTGCTCTGAATTGCACTGATACTTTGCAAGTTGTCTCCATTAGTCACTTGGTGTCAAGAGATGTCCACTGCTGACAGCCACTGCCAGGAAGCAGACCAGATAGTACAAACAAGAAATTGTTCCTTCTTACAATCTGAAGACAAAAAAGGGAGGCTTGGGAGCCCTGTGCTTGGTGAGATGTGAAAACACAAGATTGCTGAAGCCAGAAGCTGTGTCAGCAATGAAGTTAATTCATTTAATCCCAAGTGTTCTGTTTTCTCAATTTCTGTGTCTGCTGTGACCTATCATTATACCCAATGAAGATGCTTAGTTGCACTTTCTGCTCCTCTGTCTGTCTCCTGCTCCACTGCTGCCACAGACCATTGCTAGAGACAAGAGGAGGGGTTTTCACCAGCCTCATCTGAGGGGGTGTTGGGCTGAACTCGTGTTTCACTGGGCAGTGACGAGCAGTGCTTGGGTGCTGAGTGAGACTGAGATGTCCCAGGAGTGGGATTTGAGAATCTCTATGAATGCCAGAGAAACTGGATGCTGAGCACCCCAGAACCAGGTGATATTTTGTTCTGTCTATAAGCAGGACTTGCCTCGAAGACAAGGAAACTGAAGGACTCTCCCCACATGCTTGTAAAGCAAGATCATATCTTGATCAGTTCCATTACAAACCAAGTTTATAAGGTGCTCTGGGAATTTACTATACAGTAAAAAGAAGTGAGAATTACAAGATAAAAATTAAAATGATCAGGATTTATACACACTCACCCGTAAGAAATGCTTCCTGAAGGGTGCAGTTAAGCAATTAACAACCCTCCCACACCCTGTTATAAAGTGCATGTGCATTTTGGAATTTGAAGCAGGGCTTGTTGCAGCAGAAGACATTTAGCTCAGAATTGGCAGTACTGACAATTAGAACATTAAAATACTGTCAGTTCCTGCTGACAGAAAGCAAATACTGATCCCCTGTGCTGGGGTGTAAGGGATGTGCAACCTGGTAGCTCCATCTCCCTTTTTCTAATCTGGGCACTGTTCCTGCTCTGACTCAGGTGGGGACATCACAGCATGCACCTTTCTCACACTGGAAGTGAATAGTTTTAGTGCTCTGATGTTAGTTTTAGCTGTATTCCAGAAATAATAGCCATTATTGTACACAGTTTGTGCTGCAATAGCCCACAGAGACTTTTGCCCTGGCTGGTCACAGCTTGGTGCACTGTGCCCCCAGTGACCAACAGCTCCTGCTTGAGAAAGGAGCCAGCCAGGAGGAAAGAAACCTGGAGAACTGTGTCACTGTGTCCTTGCATCACTGGCCAGTCATGCTGGAGGTCCACACAATTTTCTGAGGCTCTGGCTGGTGTGTCACTGTCACAGTCTTTTGGATTCAAAAAATACCCTCCTCTCCCTCCTCCTAGTGAGGTTCTGCATCTGCCTCCTGCTGGGGTTTTTCGTGTTCCTTGTCATGGAGTGGCCACTGTCCCGTGTTGCAAACTCCTTTCACATCACTTAATTCATGCCATTTTTCAACCCCTTCCCTTCTCTTTTGTGATGATTCCTTTAAGTCACAAAGGGACATCCTCAACCCTGAAGTGCAAGACTTGGAGGGGCCCCACTGCATGTGGCCTCCCAGGGGCACTGAGCATCGTTCCAGACTGCTGCCAGGGTTTTGATACCTTTCCTTAAAGACTTATTTCAAACCCTTCTTTGACTTTGAAAATGCTTTTAAGGAGCACGAATTATTGAATAAAATTTTAAATAAGGAAAACCTGATTATGTTCTATAAATATTAATCTCAGAGTGTAATTGCTTTACTACTGTATTATATTGCAATAAGCTTGCTGGTGTTGCAGCATTTTAAATAAGTGTTAGATGATTTAGTTTGTTCTTGTGCTCTGCATGGAAACAATCTTCAGTCTGAAACAAGATTGCAATTTGCTGATTAGAGTTGTATCACCTCATCAAGTGATAGTGAGGAGGTGTTTTTTTTGCACTTTTTTCTTTTTATTTACTCTTACGAAATATTTAGGTTTTGAACAGTTTATGCCTTTTCTACTCCTGCTGTTTCATTGGCATTAATAAAATATAAATGTTCCTAATCCCATTCACCTGGAAGGTATCACATATCCAAGGAACATGACAAAGGTTTGGTTGGGAAATGGGAGCTGTAGGAATCTATCTGGGGTGGCAGCAGACCCTCAGGATGTAATCTCAGTATGAATTTGGATGTGGTAATGTTTCATGTTTGTTTTACTGATTATGGGACTAGTGGGAAGACTTTGGAAAGGGGAGTTGAGAGAAGTGGATTCTATTTAGAACTATTTCTGTGCCAGAATTGTCTGGAAGAGCATTTTGGAACTTGTATTTGGTAAAAATACCATAGTATTATTCAATTGACAGAGGGCGTTTGGCTCTTCTGTCCATTCATGGAGAAGGAGCTGTCTGTGAGATGTGAAGGGAAGGACAACTGGACATAATGAATAAGGCCACAGCAGTTTTTCCTGGACTGAAACAATTGATTTTAAGCTCCTCCAGCCCAGATGGAGCAGTGGTGGAATCCATGCCATGCCCAGAGATGTGTTTCCCTCACATCTCATTCAGTTTAACATCTTATTAGTTGCAGTCAAATATTTTAATCTCTCATGCCTGTGCTTTTAATGATCTATTCTTCACACGCAGCTGGAGTGAGAAATGAACCTGCACATACAATGAAAATGAATTTTTACTTTTAAGTAGGCACACTTAGAAACATTCATGCACCATTCTTTGCCCTGTGGCACATGCTACTTTTCAGTCTCCACAGCCAAGCCCTTCCTGAAAGCTGAAAACAGATTATTTGGAAAAGATAAGGGGAACTGGCCCTGTGGAAGTGACTCAGAATGAGTTGACTTCTGGCATAGTGAAACACCTGAGGATTTAATCTATCTTTTTGGTGAGGCTTCTCTTATTTTTCCTTTCCCATTTCTCTTTATATTTGCCATGCTATAAATGTCCTTTTTTATCATCAAATTGAAATTGCTTTCAGTACTGTAGAGCACCTCCCTCCCACACTGTCATGTAGCTTTTTCACACCTTGAACAAGTGATGACTGCATATCCACTTCCACGTGGGCAGCCTCACTGGAGCACCTTCCCTTCATGGTGGAGTTTGGCTCAAGTGTGAGGCCAAGCACAATCTAAGCCAGTGGCAGGTAAACACCATAAAGTCAGGTGCATAAGACTAAAAGTCATCACTACTGTGGTCAGATTTCTTAGTTTCACATTTCTTGGGATACAGTGACTTTGCAGAAGGAACCTGGCCTTGCTTGGCCGGGGGCCTTGTTGGTGAGAGGGGCTCAGGATGTGGCCCACACTGATGGAGGGGGATCAGCACAGACACTTGTGCAAAGAATCTTAGAGCCAGGGAATCATTAAGGTTGGAAAGAAACTCCAGAGTCATCAAGCCCAACCACTAACCTGCAAGGTTCACCATTAAATTGTCTCTAAGCACCCCACCTATGTGTCTTCTGGAACACTTCCAGGGACTGATTCCACCACTTCCCTGGGCAGCCTTTTCCAGTGCTTGACCACCCTTTCTGTGAAGAAATTTTTCCTAATATTCAATCTTAACCTGGCAGAACTTGAAGCCATTTCCTCTCCTTCTGTTTCTGGTTACCTGGGAGAAGAGTCCAACCCCCAACCTGATTATGCCCTCCCTGCCAGGGAGTTGTGGAGCAATAATGTCACTCCTGAGCCTCCTTTTCTCCAGTACAAAAATAACTTATTTTTTCCTCATGGACTAGCTTCAATATACCCTTATTGATCTTGAAAGCACTGGGTTCTGATTTGGGGTATAGTCTGCATTGCAAACACGGCTGTGAATGGAGAGCAGAACAGCAATCCACAGCCTAATTGTAAATTAACAGGATGTAGTGGTCTGGCTGTAGCAGTGCCAAACCCAGTGTAATTTCTCTGATGATACTTGCCTGTTAATTTTAATAGACAGTGGTTAATCAGGCAAATTATTTTAACTGTGGAAACATTAAAGAAAGAGAACTGAAAGTCTCATGGCTATTGCTTTGCACTGGCTTTCCAGCACATTGCTGTTAGAACTAGGTGACTTTAGCTCTGTGGTGGCAAGACAGATTGCTTTATCAGGGTCAGTTATGCTTTAAACAAATCTTCATAGTCATTGTAACAAGTGGGTGCAACTGTGGTATCACACATGTTTATATCACAAAACAGAATAAATGAATGTGTTTGAAAGCAGTTCTTTTGCTCAGGTATATCCAATTGTCAGCTAGTGGATGAATATCCATTTTTTCTTAAGAGCAGGTTGTAATCTTCTCTTGGAGTGAAAGATTTTCCCAAATTCAAGCACGTTTCCTTCCTGCAGTTAAAAGCTGACTGAACAGAACTGTATTTTTCAACTCATAAATCCTCTAAAAAGGAAATCTCATTAGTGTAATGAATACATTGAATGGTTGTTTGTTATAGGCAATTAACCTCCATTAATTGGAGTGGTGTGCTCACAGAAGAGAGATTGTTTATTTGACAGAATGATTTTATTTTGTGGGGAGAAGAAGACATTTCAGATAACTTGCCAAAATAACTTCATCTCTGCATGATGGCACCAAGTTACTGAGGGCAGTGCAAATCTGTCTGCAGAGTTGACACTGCATGAGCACAGAGTGAAACAGCAGGTGAAATTCAGTGCTGATGGGTGGAAAGCAGGCCAAAAAGAGAATTTTTTTCAAGCTTTACATGCACAACAGCAGGGTCTGACCTAACTCTTTCTGCTTGGGAGGAGTCCAGTTCACCCACTGGGGAGGTATTTTGGAAGGTTTGGGATATGAACACGCAGAAAAGAGGGAAGCAGGGGGTTACAGTTCCACTGAGGAGAGTGCCAGGGAGATGTCTAATCCTACCATCCATCCCCTGATATCCTTGGAAAAAAGTGTTGCTGCTCTGTCTCCCTCTGTTTAATTTAGTGGCCTTCAGGGACAGTTGCTCAGCCATGGGAAGATGAGCTTTAGAGTCTGGAGCCCTGACACCACAATCTTTCCTGCTTTTGGAAGCAGCAGAGTAGGACATACATGCAGCGGAATGGAAAAGGCAATAATTAGTATATTTTATATTGATCTTGCATTTTCTTCTGCTGCTGGATCATTTTACTCTCAGCTTTATGGTTTTATTAGTAGGCCTAGATAGTTTCTTTTTCTGCTGTTAGTTTTTCCTTGTTTGTGAGGAAGAATTGATGCTGCTGTTAGGGATGTCTGTTGTTTGTTACCATCACAAATGTAAGGGAGGCATTGTTATCTTTATAAAACTTGCATTAGCATTTACTGTTGTGGTTAATTCTTAGGCATTCTGTATCACTGTTGCTGCCCATTGTGAAGCTGAGAAAATGTTAATGGAAAATGGTCCAATTCTAAAGTGCTGCAATCAATATGCAATCCTTCTTACATGTTAACCTTTACCATATGGATTTAATATCACATCTGATTTACACCTAATAAAACAAGAGCCTGCCTCTAGAGTTATTCTCTTTCTCTTTCTTTTTTTTTTTTTAGGCTGGAGCATTTTCTGGTTTGGGTATTACTTTGTGCTACACTTTGTTTGGGGAAAAATCCTGTGGCCTTACCCAGCTCCCCTTACCCAAATTCAGCAAAAAACTTCCTGACATAATTTATCTGAGAGCCTTGGATGAAGCTGGATCTTTTTTTCCAGCTCTGCTTGCAGTTCTGATTCCTTAAACCTGGCTAAGAACAGACCATGTAAGGAGCATATCCCATGGCAGCTTCCATGGTGCAGCTAAATAATGGAAAATGTTTGCAACCAGTACATCCTATTTCAGACCCTGGGTCTTTTTTGGCAGATATTTTGTGGTTTTTCTCTCAGTGCTTTAATTTGTCTCCTTAAGTTAGAATACTTCAAATCTTGACTGCATTAAAAAGATATGTATTGCCTTTCTTCTGTTTTATCAATAAACATTTAACCCCAAGTCATTAATTCACTTTCTCCACTTGCTTTCAGAATGGTACTTGTGATTTTCTCCTCAGCAGGCCTTACACCCTCTAGAGAGGCAAACAACAAGAACTAGCTTAATTCCTCACATACTCATCTATTCTCTTTTCTTCCAGCTTCCTCTGAGCTCAGTATCACACCTGACCACTCACACTGTTAGGAGACAAAAAAAATCCTCAGCAAAGGCTTGGAAAGTACCAATTATTTCAGTTGTGCTACTGAATAATAGACTGGAGAGCAAGATGTCTGGAGTGCATCAAAGGCCCAGTGAAGGTCTGCAGAGACGCCTGTGTTATTTTAGGGATAAATATGTGCAGCCTAAGTAATGTGTAACTACTGCATTTAAAGATCTGTGGCACAAAGAGAACACATGGTGCTTCCAGTGACAGGAGCTTGAGAGCACCCTTGGCAGAGGAATAAAGTGCAATAGCTACAAAGCACATGGATGTTTTCAGGATGGAAGTTGATAATCAGTCAGAGAAGCACTAAAAATGGGTAAGAGGCAGGAAAAATGCAGATGGAGAGAAGCTGTAGGATTGGGGTGCTGCTCAGTGAGGTGCCTTTGCTGTCCACAGCAGGATCCCACATTCTATGGACTCTGCCCTCGGCAGGGAAACCTGGGGAAAAGTCTTGTGCTGAGCTGGGCAGCAGGACAAGGGGAAGTGTGCATTGTCCCTGCATGAGAGGGGTTAGAAACAGGCTTGGAGCTTCCCACTGGGTGAGCTGCTGGGTGAGCTGCTGATTGCAGCTGCCAGCAATCCCAGTGGTGCCCTGGGGAGAGGGGGCTGTGGGGCAGGAATCTTTGGGAAGATGGATGTGGGTCTGCTGGGTGATCCAGGATGCACAGCACCAGCACCTGCTGAGCCTGCAGCTGCATGCTGGTGGTGTCTCTAGGGAGTTTTTCATTCCTCCCTGAAAAGGCAGTACCTAGAGAGGCTGCAGGTTTAGATCAGTCCCTGCTCGACAACCAGGAGTGGCTCATCCAAGACTGGTGGTTCATCCAAGGGAAGGGATTCTCCAAGAGCAGTAAATCCTCTTAACAGACTTATCTCAAGTGTGTGTAATATTGCTGTGACCTTGGGGTGTCTGATGCCAAGGATGGGCTCAGCATGAGAGGAGAAATGGGTTTAAGGTGATCCCTTGTGTCTCTTGTTCCCCCAAAACTTGTCAGAGAGGCAGTGAGCACCAAGCTGCACTCTGAGACCAGAGGGGTTGGTGTTACATGAGGCATAGTCATATTATTGAGGCATAGTCATACCATTTAAGCAGGTGTTAGTGGAGCCTGAGATCCTGATTATACCATTTCAGTGATGAATTAATCCTTTATGGCCAGAGGTGAACGTGCAAAGAGCCTCCAGGAGGCCAGAGCAGCCCCGTGCAGCCTCTGTGTGAGAGGCAGGAGCTGTTTGGGAGCAATAAACAGCTGTGCTGGCCTTAATGCAGCCACCCAAGAGCCTCTGCCAGGGTGATCTATGGATGTCATAGCCCAACACTCCATTAGTTAGTTACAGACTTATAGTCACCCCTCCCTCCCCCAGGCATCTGGCTGCTGTATGTGAAGCTCACGGTGGCAATTACAAAACGTCTCCTGAGAAGCCATCCCCACCCCTGCGGTGGGAGCAGCAGCCAGGACCTGGCATGGTGTGTGTTGGATGGGCACCTGCTGGCTCAGGAGCACCTGCTGAGCACCCAGGGCTCCCCCCAAACTCTGGTTCAAGTTGTACCAGAGCTGGGAGCAGTTTCTGCACCAGGGTGCACGACGGGACCCATGGGCAGGGACCGTTTCCTCTGGCAGCAGTGACAGAGGTCTCGGCTACACCACGTAGCTGGCTTTGGCCCTCCTCAGTGCTCGGGTCAGAAGAGAAATAGATCAGTTAATAGATTTTGTGTCTGATGCACCATTTTCTCCCGTGTGCAGTGTTTTTGTTCCTCATTGGAGCACTGGTCCCTCATGTGGCAGTTTGCTCCTCTCAGGGGCTGTGCCTGGGGCTGCCTCGGGGCTGGGATTGCAGCGTGCGCTGTGCAGGGCTGTCTCTGACGTGATTCCGTGTGTGCATTCCAAGTTTTTAATTCTTGCTGTGAGGTATGTCTTGAGCTGGATGTTTCACTGACTGCGGGAGCTGGGATCCTCTTTGGAGCCCTGAGAGAGGAAAGGCAGCTCCTGGACCGTGGCCCATGCTGGAGTCTCTCTGGCTACTGGCAGATGTGTCCAGAGGAGCCAAAGCACTGCTGCTGCTGTGAGGGCTTCAATGAGAGACGTGATCTTTGGTGGATAAATGTGTTCCACATGCAGTAGGAGGTTTGGAGGGCGACTGGCACCTCTAATAAGAGCCAGAAGCAAGCAGGCAGCGAGGAGAGAGCCCAGCCACGCTCGTGTGCCCACAGGAGGTCACACACATTATGCTTTCTGCCAGGCGAGATTTCTCTGTGCGTTTCAAAGGTAGCCTGAAGAAAACATGTTTTTCAGCAGGCAAGATGTGAAGCTAAAAGTGCAAAGAATAAAAACTGCACAGTCACTGGCAGAGGTCAGCATTCACTACCTGCTATCACGTTGTGCTTTCTGATGTGTCTCTGTTATTTCCGCAGCGCGTGCCGTGCTGGAGTGCAGGGATCTTGGTCGTGGCAGCTCCTTTCCTTGCAGTGCTGATGGAGCGTTCAAGGGCCTGACATCCAGCTGATCCCTGGGCCCTCAGTGTGAGTGTGGAGGCTTTAAGGGCAGCTGCCTGACAGTATTTTATTTTACCTTGCAAGTGCTTCAGCTGGGACGTGTTATCCTGCAAAGCTCTTTGTCGTTTTAGCACTTCTGCTTTATCTGCACTTGTGTTCTCATGGAATGTGCTTGTGGTGTCTAGGTGTAACTGCTGGCACCTTTGTGTTTTTCTGAAGCTGAAGGATGCCACTGGGACCTTTAGATATATCCCATTTTCTCTCATATATTTTAATGATTCATTTTAAAAGATATCACACTTGTCTTAAAGATTATTGCAGAACTGTTCTGATGCTGTGTACAAAATTGGTGTAGAATATTCTTCTGTGGCTCTGTGAGTGCTTCATATTACTTGAAAAAGATCATGTTCTATTTAAGTGAGTTTGATTTTTTTGCTGCCCATTACCTTCCCAAGTATTTTTACATAACTGTTTTACTTACAGAAAAATTAAAAGAATATTAAAAAAAAAGATCTTTTTTCTAGTCCAGGCACATTTACAAGTCTTAGAAGGAAATTCAGTGGGAAGAGCTGAGTAAAATCTAGAATCTTTGTTTAGCAGCTTTAATGCTACTCTGAAAAGAACTATACAGATAAAGAGCTCCCTGCACCTGTCAAAACCTCTGTTGTAGTCATCACCTTATTTATTTTACAGCATTATTCAAGTCCTTTGGATTCAAGTCTTCTGCACAGGAGATCTGTATCTCATCTGCCATGAGCTGAGTAGGAGAGATACACTCATTTTCCTCTAAGGAAGTGTTTCAGAAGGAGAAATAATCAGTGGAGGAAGAGAATAATTTCCTAAGTTTTGATGCTTTTTACATGACTCTCATCTTTCAAATTCAAGAGTTCCATCTAGAGGAATCCTATTTCATGAGCTTGGTTTTGCTGGCCTCTTAAAGTGTGTCATGTTCTGTGGCTGAAAATAGATTAATTTAGTCTCCTTTCTCAGTCTTCTGCATTGAATACCTGTGAATTTTGTTGTTTCTTCCTGGCAGTTTTTGATACAACACTTCGACATCAGTATTTTCTGCTTACATTTAAAATATCATTTCCATGTTTCTGTTTATTGAGGTGCTGAAGAGACAGAGAAATTTTGTTCATGTCTGACTGTCACTTATGAATTTGTAGCCCAGGAATTTACAAGCCTCAGATCTCCCCATCAACAGATATAAAATATATACTTGAGCAGAAGAAATTTAGAGTAACCAAGCAGACTCTGGCAACACTGACACTGTGTAATAATATAGAAACTGCTGAATGCAGACAGACTCACTGAGAACTAATACTTCTGCAAATAGATACAAATCTTTGTTCAGTTTGTTTTAGAGGTCACTGTTTCCAAGTCTTTTTTTCTTAACCTGTAGAGAAATCTGAAAAAAATCCAGCTGAAATGCCAACAGAAGCAATTTGCTATTATCCTTTTGGGTTAGGAGCTAAATTCCTGTTGTTTTTTTATCTAATGAACCTTTTGAGACCATCCTGGGGCTCAGATACTCCAGTTTATCTTTTTTAATGTTCTTTGTTTGTCAAACAGAGATTAAATACCTCCGTAATGTTTAATAATGAAGTCTCATAACTAAAACTATACTGGAAAGATCTTTGTATTCAGATGTGTGGAATTTGTCTAGGACAGAAGCCAGTCAGAAAGAAAAGTTTTGGCTTTTAAAATCACGTTAGCAAAAGTGTGGCACGGTGCAGTGGATGGGAATGAGCTGAAGAAATCCCCCAATTTATGCTCTTCAACTTGAACATTGCTGTTGTAGCTTCACTTGATTAAAGCAAAGCAAAACAAATCAAAACAAGAACACTGGGAACTTCCCCGTGGCTCTGCTTCCCTGAGCAAAGTGAACCAGAGCTCCAGGTCCATGCCTGTGCTGAGAGTGCAGCAGCATCCCTGTGCTGGAGGGTCTCTGCTGGGGTGGCTGAGGTAGCAAAGCTCTGCTCTGATCACTCTTTGAAGAAAACCCTTTGAAGAAAACCCCTTGAAAAGCAGTGGTACAGCTCCCCTGACCGTGCCTGGATGGCTCAGTGAGAGGAGACCAAGAGCACTCTGCAGCTGAGCTCTGTGGAAGGGCCTGAATTTATAAAATGCTGAGAGTGAGTCCCTGAGCAGCAATCCTGTGCTGGAATGCCTGGCTGGAACAGCCCAAAATGGATCTTGCAAGGCAATGCCCAAGGAGTTAACTGGGATGGATGATCAGGAGGGATCAGTGATTGCACTGGATCACTGAGTAACTTTTTTAAAAGTAGAGATTTCCCTTTGCTGACATGGTTCATGTAAAAATGTAAATACCTTTGAACAAATAACATGAACTCAGCTGAGCACAGCAGGTAAAATGCATTTCTTCACTTAGTTATGCTTTTTTTTTTCTTTCAAGCTCAAAGTAGCATGAAAATTAGTTTTTACCTAATTACATGATTTTACCCAATTAATTAGAAACCAGATCTTATTTCTGATTTTCAACCTAAGGCATATTTCAATTTTGATTATATAGTGACAAAAAAAATAGAGCTTCTTTACATTTGTCTTTAGGTTTTTTTTTCTGCCAACATTTTCTGAGAGTTTTAGATGTTGTTATGAAGACAAATTAAAGTCAGTTCCATAACCTCAGGCTTAAATTCGTTTGTAGCTTTAATGAAGTCACATCATGCAATGCTATCACAAGTTGTTTTATCTAATCTGACACCTGCCACCTTTTTTTGTCAGTGTTGACTTTAGAGTTTATTGTAGTTTTCTACAACTTTCTCCCTCTTCATTTCGTAACTAGCTTTGCAATTGGGTAATTTAAGGAATTCAGCAGATGCAAAAATGTAAGTTTTCATGTTTTTTTATTACCTGTTACACTGCACTTATGGAATGATAACCACGTGGATGTTTCTGAGCAATTGCTATGCTGAGACATTTGCTTAGAAGGTATTTCATGTTCTGCTTAAAAATGTGAATGATTTTGAAAGCTTGCCCAAGGACTGCTGAAGCCTTCTGCTCCTCAGTGTCCAGAACTGGGGTGGTGAAATTATTGTTCACTGCCTCCAGAATGACAAATTAATGGACATGTCCAAAACTATTCAGAAATAAGTTGCTCGCTGAAGAATGTCTATTTAATTGTGCATCTATTTGGTTTACTCACTAAGCTTAATTTCATCTCACAAGTAATAATATTTGCACAGTGTAATTTCAGGAAAGACCATGATCCATAAAGAAGTTCCCAAGCAAGATAACAGTAAAGAAGATTTAATTGTAACAATTTATTGTTCGTCAAAATAATGAGGCTGTTTAATAAAGATGAGAAAAGTATTAGAAATCCCAGAAGCAGGCAGTGCAGAATCTGCAATGTCTTTAGTTTTACCCCATGTCCATCATTTATCAGCTGAAGTTCCTAATTAGCTGTCACAGGAAATGTCACTCCAGAGTGTGCATCTGATTTTTGCACAATGGCATTTTCACTGAAACCTGCTGTCCATAGAATGTTAAGTTGTGGTCTAAACTGAGAACCCCAACCTGGAGAAGGATTTAAATATACTTTAGCAATTAAATTAGGCACAGTAAAGTGTTCCTTAGTTGGGACCAGGAACTGATTTTTCAATCTCCATTGCCTGGTGACTCATCCTACAGAAGCCCAATTTTTTAAGGCAGTAAACAGCTGATTGGTGCAAAATGCAAACTTCCCTTGTATGAACTGCAGAGAAATCTCAGGAAGGTGGACTGATGCTTCCATAAATAGAGAGTGGAAAATGGATTTTTTTTCCAGTGAGAAGTGTGTAATTTAATCAAGGTGGAAACGTTGCATAGGAATGTGCTGTTTTCAGGATAATTTTTTTTTTTTTTAGAAAACAAAATCAGCAATTCAAGTATTTTCACTGCTGAGTCTGATGAGTCTTAGAGTCTCAATGTTTAAAGGGGAAGTTTTTATATGAACATTCATACAGGATCAGGCTATAGCTGGCATTTGAAAGAGAATGAATGAATTAGTAGATACTACCAAATATAATTTGTAAAGAATTCCCTTCCTGAGAAAGTAGCAGAATTTAAATGACTGCTTGAGTATATTCATTGCCAGCATCTGCCAAGAATATTCATAAGAGGAGATAGGCTAGAAGTGAATTTCAGGATGATCTTTGGAGGCTGAGGCCTTCACTTTCCATTACATAGATACAAGGGCAGAGCTAGGGGACTTCAATGGAAATTTGATTAATATAATCCCCCAGACATATGTATCTCCAGCAATCAAAGTAGGATAGAATTAGAAACAGGACAGGTGATGCATTTTTACCCTTTTACTAAACTTCTCATGGGGTTATACTGGGTGAGGAGATCACTTTTATACCTGTTTCTCCCCCAGGTTCTTGGCAAAAAATATTCCCTATCTTCACTGTCAGCACAACCAGTGAGAAATCTTCAGTTCAGTTTTGCCTATTTTGAATTACGAATGCACAAAACGTTAGTATGGAAAGTCACAAATTGCTGATTCTGTGTTCTGAAAGAGCAGCTCCTCCTAAAATCTGCAACTTCCAAATATTTTCCTCTGATTGGGATCTAACCACGGAGCAGCGCAGAGAGGAATGAGCTGAAGCATTCCAATGAAATTAACTTTAAAACCAAAATTGTTCTGAAACCTTAAATAAGAAGTAGCTCCTGTGACTGTATTATTATTTACTTACAGGTCAGATGACTCTTCAGTTTTGCATTAGTATCGTGTGGCTAAACTGAACTGCAAAAGCAACATGTTGATGAGTCAGGTAGCTCAAACAAGATGCAGCTTGCAGGATGCTTCAAATATTGCCACACATCTTCTGTCAGATCTATCTAATTAGAAGTTAGTTCTCTATTTAGCAGCAAACAACAGATGTCTCCAGAAGTGCAGTAGCTTTTCTTTCACCATTTTTATCTGCACAGGCTGGATCAGGATTCTGACCATGTAAATCTATTTTCTGTAGCAGTAGTGAAGTTATACATATATATATTTTATATACTTGGGTGAGTTTCCCTTCTTTTAATCAAACTAATTATGAACTCCTACTTTTCTTGCTATTTGTTGCTTCAAAGTGAAAAATATAATACTATAACAATAGTAGTATCAGTAGGAATAAAGGGCTTCATGCTAATGGTCCATAAGGATTTTATAACGTGGACAAAACCCCAACCATTTTCATTTTTTCTGCATTTGGCTTTGTTTCAGCTTCAGAAATTAGGTGTGGGATTACAGATAAACATCCACCATGCAGAAAGTTGCATTCCACCAACTGAACCTCACCTCAAATGACCCTGATGTTGTACAGCAGCTTCTTTAGGAAGGAAACACTTCCAGAGCAGGAGGGTGATGTAGACCAGCTGGGAACTCTGTGACACTCCCAGGGGAAGATCTCCATCTCCAGAGCTGAAGCCAGAGAGTGGTGCTTGCCTGCTGGTAGTGGAGGGAGTGGGGATCCTGTGATTATTCTGACATTAGTTCAGTAGTGTAGCCAGCTGCAATGGTCTTTTGTTTGACATCCTTGGTTACTCATTACAATTTTCAAAGGTGGGCTTTCCAACATAGAACAGTTCCTCGAAAAATTAACCATTCCAAAAGATCTCAGGACATGCTGATACAGATCTTTAGCTTCTTGCCCTTGTGTTTCTACAAATATCTCATTGCAGGTCCCTCACTGCAATTGAAATAGTAGAAGGTGATCCTTCTTCAGTTCTCAGTGCAAGATTTAAAGGGCAACAGGCAGCTTTATTTCTCTCCCAAAATATGTGGGAAATTTTTTTTCCCTTCTGATAGTAATCTCTACTTTTTGAGTCATCTTCTCTGAAGTATTAAAAAAAAATTAATCCCAAGGATATTCAAAGCTAACAGCTGTGAGAAGGAGGAGAATACTGCTAAAGCTTTAAATGTTCTGCACCAGGTCCTTGTAGCATTAACTAATGAATCCCCAGAGCACCTCCAGAACTGCAGCTTGCACTAAGCATTCTGTTGTCTGGACCCCATCATAATTCATACAAATCAACCCACAGATATCCAAAGTAACTGGACCTGTGTCATGCACAGGAGCAGCCAGATGGTGACTGGCACCAGGATGAAAGCTGAGGAGCCAGGGATCTGATTTCCATGTGGGAGTTGTTATGGCTTTTCTGTTTCCTCACGCCTGAAGTGCTTTCTGATTATGCATGCACATGTCAGAGCAGGACGTGGACATGCACCAGCCCCTCTAGCAGTTCTGTTCTTTGTAAAAAACCCCAGGCCTGGCAGGCTGAGCAGAGTGGTGGTGGGCTCAGCAGAGAATGAGGATTACAGGGCTCATATCCTGGCTGTTAAATCAGTAGCACCTGTCTAGTAAGCCTTGGCATGGTTAATTACTGTAGGGCAAGTCCTTTCTCCTCTGTTTTGCTTCCCCTTTTCAATCACCTCGTATTTTTTATTGTGGTCTCTGGAGGACGGGGAGAACAAATGTTGCTTAACAGTGTGGACAGGAGTTTAGCATGACTTCAGCTGTTGCAAAGCCTGGAGTAACTTGGTAGAACTTCCCAAGAGACAATCACTACCACTTAAGGCAGCATTGTTCTGTATCCTCTATAAATCCTACTCTGCCACACTTAGATATTTTAAATATACCTTAGAGATGCTCAAACAGTGTATTAGCACTGTGCTTTCCTTGTGTACATCAATATGTAAGCGACTGAGGAAGTTCCTGAGTTACCATGGAGCTGAACTGCACAGATCTTGGGAGAGTGAAAACCAATAAAGCAGAATGAGAGAATAACTCCCTGGGAACTGGATTGCCAAAGAGCAAATAACTGAACGCTGCATCAAATACACTTTTACCCCTTTCTTAAAAGACAGCAGACGTGGATGAACTTTGCCAGTCAGATTCCTTTGTCAGGCACATCTGTAATGTAAAGCTTAGGTGTTTTTTTTCAGAGAAAATACAGCCTAGGATTTCCCCCGAGGTGAATTTCTGATGCCTTTGTGTCTCCGTTGGACTCTGCTAGAAACTCTTTACTTGGACATGCAATTTCTTCCTCCTTTAATCCTGGCAAGCACTTGCCCCAGCTCTCCCCATCAGGGGCACTGCTCCTTCAAAACGAAGTTTGAGCACTCACCTCCTCTTGGGCAGCTGCAAGTGCAGCAGAAAGGGAAGAGTGTTCCCTCCTGAGCAATTCAGGGAATGCAAGCAGCCTCAGGAGAGGGTGGGATTTGTTTTACTAAGTGTGGATGATTTCATGTGAGCAAGATGTCCAAGTTGCTGCAGAGAAACACCTGCACTTAAGCTTCTATTTTTGCCTGAGGTGAACAGCAGCAGAGACCCCCATCACTGTATTGATCACCTTGCCATTGATTATCAGATCTTCAGATCCCACTTCTGCTCTCCTCAGCAGCCCCTGGACCACCTGTCTGGTTTCACTGAGCATTTTATCCTGGATGTTCACGTGGCCATGGACTTGTTCCTTGATTGACAGCATCCCCTCTTGCCACAATCACCTCTTCTCATTAAACCATTTAATTCTGCTCCTTAAATTCTGAATCTGGGGAGGGAAGATAAAACTTGAAGGATGGGAGCAGGGACTAGAAGATCCCTGGAGACAAGAATGTTTCATTCTCTCTTCACAGGAGTAAAATGTACAAAAGCTGTTATTCTTCTGTTTCTTCTGGGCATTTCATATATGACTGGGTGGATTAATTTGTTTTCCAATCCAAGCAGCTTTGTTATCCAATTTAGCATAAATTCCTATGTGTATTGGGAGAAAACAGCTATATTCCAATGGATTTTGTCAAAATGCCTCAGAAAGCCTACAAGTAAGTTCCACAGAAATGTCAAAAATTTTTAAAAAGGCTAGAAATTACTTAATAATCATAAGTAAATATTATGAATGCTTGTCAGTCATGTATTGCAGGAGAATTAACTAGTGAATCAGATTTTAACTACTTTTTTCTTATGAACAATAGAAAAATCTGAAATATTGACATATTCCCAGAAGAGCTGACACCAAGCTTCTTTAGTTAAATTACTGTCTGTGTTGGACTTCTTGATCTTATACAAGGAACAACCAAAACTCCACAAGAAAGCTGTGTGAAAAATCTGCAAATCAATGATTCTAGCGTGGTACATTTTGTTGTCCTGGCAATCACAGAGAATATTTGAAAATGGAACAGAAATAATTTTTTTTTCCCACAAGAACAAGACAAAAAGGAAACTTTTTGGAAGAAAACAAGCAAGAAAAACATGTGCAACTCAATGAAGTTTTTTTCCAGGGGTCTGCATGAGAAACCTGCTCCCAGGAGCAGGGTTTTTGTTTTTTTTTTAGAAAATAAAATCAGCAATTCAAGTATTTTCACTGCTGAGTTTTAGAGTCTCACTGTTTAAAGGGGAAGTTGGATGTCCAAGAGCAACAAAAGGGAAAAAACACCCAGGGAAAGGCTGCTGCCAGTTTGTGACTTCTCATGCACTGGCTTATCTTGAAAACCCATGGAGGCTGTCTAGCTATCTTGGGAAGCATCTAGCCTCCATTCCTCTGGAAAGTGATGCTTCCAGGCTCCCTTAAAGCAGTGAACTGGAGGGTTGTGTCAGTGCTGGGGGGAAATTCTGCTTGGTGGTCTGGCAGCCAGCAGGACCCTGCCAGGAGGAGGAGGAGGAAGAGGAGGAGGAGGAAGGAGGACCACGATGCTATTTCTGAACTTCATAAAGCCTCCCCGTAATCCATCATGAAAATTGGTGGATCATGAGGGATATCAGTTAATTTAGCCAGAGTTCAGCTGAGTTTGTTTTCCCTAGAGAAGAATTTTCACAGCATCCATCAGGGATTTTAAAATTATTTTCAGCAAAGGAGACCACGGAGGTTCTCATTCCCTTCTACAAACAAACAGCAAAATTCACTTCGCCTCAAACAATTTGCAAACTATAAACAAGTGCAGAAATCAGCAAACAGACTCAGCAAACAGGCTGGGGAAGCATAAAGTAACAGCCAGACAGTTATGGCCAGCATGAGATTATTATGATCAACAATGTAAATTATTATTGTACATCCCTAAGTAGCCTATTCTGGCAGCCCCATAATGTATGTAACATACTGCACCTTCTGCTGCTCCATATCTTCATAATTGGTTGCCAGTAATTTCTGTTTTCATCACAGTATTTGGTGCATTTTTGATTGTTTCTTCTGCTGAATGCAGGCAACAGATAAAATTTACATTCCCAGCACTTGCAGTTGCCTGGCTTCTGCAGAATTTTTAAATTCCAGCAGTTGAAAAATAATCTTGATTTAAGTTTAAAATAAGTAAGATACAATTAAAATAATTTAATTGCCCGTCAAAAAGCTTAACTTCAAAGGAATTAAAACCCTCCCTAAGATATATTGTCACCTCACAGTCCATTTGCTATAATTTGAGCACTTTTATCAACAGAGAATCTTACCAAAGGCTTCATGGACATGAGAGATGATTAAATATAGAGGATCAAAGCACACAAACAAATCCTGTTAATAAACTCAAACGAACAGGGATTGTTTTATAACTGAATATGAAGCCAACTCAAACAAATATCTGGAAACACTGAAGATGGATCCCACTGTAGCTTTTGGCAGGGTACGCTTTACATATTATGAAGACATTTTTGTCCGGTTGCCACTGCTCTGACCAGAAGCCACATGTGTGGACCATCATTGCACCTCCCTTCTCTCCCACCAGCATTTTCCTTTCTTAATGCTCTGCTTCAAGACAATCAGGAGCTAAATTCAATAAAGAAGCAGCGAGCTTCTTTGAAAATATTGCATTAAACCCCTCAGCTCTGCATCAGTACGTGGAGAGCCTGGTGGGAAGAGGGACAACTTGATCATCTCCATATTCCACAGTGGAGTACCAGTCATCCTGGGGGTTTAATAAAGTTTCTCATGCCTTCCAGAAAAGGTTCAAGAAGCAGAATTTGCACTATGGGGTTTTGTAAATCCTTTTTCCACTGATGTTTTTACTATTAAACAAACATTTTGAGGTAGCACGTGAAGGCTGTGACTAATTTGCCCATGGTTAAGCAATACAAACTGCTTCCCTGGACTCAAAATAATAGACTGAAATATTCCCATTTCCTGCAGATGAGTGAAAATAAACAGATCCAATCTGAGTTGAAAGCATGTAAGTAGAACAGGCCTTCATTTGTAGGGGAAAATAAACTTTGCTGATCCCATAGGCCTGGAACTATAAACAGCATCCTTTTTCTCCCAGGGCAGTGGATAATGTGAGTGCATGGTTTGAACATCCTCAAAATAAACAGCTAATCACCCTTTCTGGCCTAATTAGGTTATGTTCTGGCTGCTGGCTCTAGGGCTCATGCGAAGTGGCACTGGGGGAAGCCCTGCTCCTCTCCCAAGAAAGAGAGCCTGTCCAACTCTCTCCTTGTTAGTTAACATTTGCTCCTTGAGGGTATCCAGCTCTGGGATCTTCCTTGAAAGCTTGGCAGATCCGAGGGCAAGAATATCCTTGTTACTTTCCTTTGAAAGCAAGGGTGACCTTTTCTTCCTCTTCCTGCTCCATGAGCAAATAATATTATTTTTCTTCTTAAATATTTTTTATTTCTGGATTTGGACTGTCTGCCTGTTCAGCGTGTATCAGCAAGGTGTAGCTGGTTAGATTTTTTGCATGGACATTTAATTCACTCTTTGCAAAAAGGTGATTTATCCTCAGCACAGCTGTGACCATCCCCTGCAAATGGTAACTAAACAGCCCGTAAGGATTGCACTGTTTTCATCACTGCAGCACTGCAGGCAAGGGACTGGAGCACAGATGTGTTGTGAGGCCTGCCCAAGCTGGCACTTTGCAAGGAAAGACCCAGGAGCTCAGAAGTTGCTGCCTGAAGCTCCCAGGCTGGGTCCTGCACTGCTGGAGCACTTCAGCTGCTGCCTGGGACTAGAAGCAAACAAATAATACTGGGAGAAATCAATAGCAAAGGCTGAGTGGGCTTTTAGGCTCTGGTTTTTCAAGGCCTTCTGGGCTGCAGCATAGGGCCTTTAAGAGGAGAAAGATCTGATCAGATTCAGAATATTTCCATATTTGCACTTTTCTAGATTTCTCTGAATGTATGCTTAGATCTTGAAGTATGTTCCCATTTTTCATTGCTCTTTTAAAACAGTTGTTCTTCTGTATCAAAACCAGACCATCCTACCTTTAATCCCTCTTTCAAAGTTTCTTCTCATCTTCAGAACAGCTAAAGGTGCTCTGAGGACTGTTTAAACTGTAATTCTCCAGGTGCTAATTTCCTCTCTCCTCCTTTCTGATGAGACTTGCAGAGCTGCTGAGGATGCCAGCAGGGCCCATCTGTCCATGGGTGGGTACCAGCCTGGCCATGGCCAGTTCCCTTTCTTGGCCCCAGCTCAATGTCCAGTGAGTGCAGGGAGCAGTTCCTGCATCCAGAGGTGGTTCTAAAAGCACAGACCCATTTCCAGTGCCCCTTCTCCAAACTGAGAAGTGCTTAGCACAAGCTGCTCTTTTCAGCCTCTGATCTATATCCTCTCACAGTTTTTCTTGCCTGTGACTTCCTTTTAGGAAGTGCAAACCAAGGAAGATAAAAACTGAGCTGAGCAAAGGCATTTCTGAGCCACTGAATTCTCTAGGACTGCCAGGTGAGACACTGATGCTGTCCTGGCTGCTGCCCCCAAGCAGCCAAACCATCCCTTCCCCCCTCCCAAAATGCCTTTCCCCACTTTCACTGAGGAGCTGTCAGTGAAGTCCAGTGCAGCTGGGACGTGCTGCAGGACACTGTTGGTGGCTGAGGCAGTGGTGGCAAGGGAGCTGAGGCTGTGACCAGCCCGTGGTGAGGGCTCTGGTGGCAGGGGACGCGTGTGCTCAGCACAGGAGAGGCGAGGATGCAGCAGCACCAGGAGTGTTCACAGTTTAATAGACATATTTCACACTGTCACAGCATCCTGACAGGAGCTCAGCTCCCAGTCTAGGTGTCTGAGCAAGTGACAGACTGCACGGAGGGGCTGGGACAGGGAGGCCTCTCCCCTCGAGCCACGCTCTCAAAAATCTTGATGACGGATGCAAATCACTTAGAACCAAATTAAGAAAAGTATATTTAGGAACCTAGAGCAGTAAAGAGGCACTTAATAGGATTTTCAAAAGTGTATAAGCAGATTAGGCATCCAGCTCCTGTTGAAATCAATGCGGATGGAACCTTTAAAAAAAAAATAAAAATCTTGAGGTATCTCAGCACTGTTACAGCCTGGGTGCATTGCAGGGGGTGGTGAGTGGGCTCAGAGATAAGCCTTACAAATAACAGGGCTCTCTGCTTGTACCAAGTCTCCAAAACCATGGGAGCAAGTTCCTCAGATCCCACAAAGGCTGAATTACACAGGCCTGTGGGAATAAAAGAGCAAGGCCTGGAGGAGAGGTAATAATCTTTGTGTGCCTGCCAGAGAAGGAGCAGGACTTCTGCAGAGACAGAGGCAAAAAGTAACACAAAACCAAGGAGACAGAGCAATCACTGGATCTTTGCACAAGAAAAGGCCTTGCAGCAGCTTTTTTTTGCTTACAGAATTGGCCAAGAGGGGCTAGGTGAAGAACATGCTGGTTGTTTGATTTTGACAGGGAAGCAGCACTTTTGCAGTCCTCGTAAATAAATGTATTTGACCCAAAGAAACATCTTCTGTAGCCAGTTTCTCCCTTGGGTAGAAAGCGTTTGTCAGGACCTGGATTTTGCCTCGTCCTGTGATTTATACATGGAGTATAATACTGTAAAGTCAGTTCCCTGCCTTCTCTGAAATGCAGCCCCAAGTCTGTCGAGCTGAAATCAGTCCTTTTTTTGCTTTACTGATACATTAAGGACTGCAGGCACTGTGGTAACTGGGGCCAATTAGCTGCTACCCCAGGGCAGTAGCTCCCAGATGTGGGATATCAGACAGCTGAAAACCTACAGAACTGCTAGCAGATCACTCATTAGTCTCCTCCTGAGGCTTTTAATTGGGGGATTAACACACGGTATTTCTAGTGAGTGTCCTCAGAACATTTATCTTGTCTATGGCATGTCACTCCCTCAGGGAGCACCGTTTGGGAAGCAGCCACTGCCAGAGGTGACAGGGAGGAGTTCTCTCCTCTGAAATCCCTGTTGACAGGAGTGGCTGGTGCAGACAGCAGGCAAAAGGCAGGCTTGCCATGGCTGCATTCCCAAACACACGGATAACACTGAATAAATGCAGCAATCTCAGGTACCTTCTGGGCTGCTGACTCCAGCCTCCTGCCAGTGGCTCCTAAACTAAACTTGGCTACAAACCTCTGCTGCAAAGGAGACTAAAGGAAACGAGCAGCTGGAGAATTCAGAGTGGTCAGTAATGTGAAACCTGCCAGAAGAGTCAGGTGAGGGAAAGAGATGATCTATGGGTCTGCAGACAAGAATCAGCTGGGAAAGTCCAAGTTGTGACCAAGAAACCTGGAGGCAGGGGAAGAAGACTTCTCTGTGTCACGTCTTACCTGATCAACACCATTAAAGACCAGTAGGGACAAGTTGCTAGGTGCTGCTGGGAAAAAGGAATTTCTCAGGGCTGCTCTCCCTTCAGCTTCCTAGCCCCTTTGCTGTAAAAGTTAGACCCTTCTGAACTGACTGTAGTGGTGAAATATCCGTAGCTCTTAGCCCACATGGAAAGAAAGCAGGAAGGAACCTTAGTAGGCACTGCATGCCTATATTTATTTATAATATTTTCTCTGGGTTTTAAGCGCTGAATTATTAGTGTTATGCTAATAAAATCCATTTAAGCTCATGGAGCAGTCTTTAATTTAAAGAGAAGTGATTCTGGCAATTTGCCAGCAGGCTAGCAGGATATTAATCAGACAATACCTAGGGACCAACACAACTATATTGCTTTTAATCTTTTGACCAGCAAGGAAAACAGGAAGAAATCCATTTCCCTCTTTTCTTTGCTCAATGGGATAACCAGCTGGTATAGATGAGCTGCAACTCAGCTCAGTTTGGGAGTAAATATTTGGGTTTTAGCTGGGTAAGTGGGAGAGCAGTGCTACTTTCATGCAGCCAGGTGCCTTCCATGGTCACAGTGGGGCCCTGCAGGTTTTGGCTCCTGTCACAAATTAATAACAGAATGTCACCTCGTGTCAGGAAACTCCAGAGCTTTGCTCAGATGTGCCTGGAAAGGAAAAGTTTGTTTGACTGTGCCAGACAGTCATTGGAGATGGTTGTGGGGGGTGTTCAGGGCTGGATTTTATCCTCTGCACTGACTGTGAGAGCACAGAGCCAGGGAGGAGAGGAGGAGGCTTCCACAGCAGGGACCACACCAAGGCAGGAGACTTGGCACTGCAATGTGAGTTTATCTCCAGATACCAACAAATAGAGTAGAGCAAGAACTGTGTCACATTTCACTGTCCTCACAGAACTACAGATGTCCTCCCAGAGCCTGCAGCCAGTCCTCCAGTGTGTGTGTCCTGAGGAAACCTTCAGGGATTCCTTGGTGGGGTTTAGGCCTGAGCTGGTCTCCCCTTGTTTCTGTGTTCTCAGGTGAAGAACAAAAATTAATCACCCAGATCTTTAGGGCAGATCCTGTATTTTTTACACAGGCCCTTCAGAGCAGCAGCAGGAGATGGAAGAGTGAAAGCATTTTAACATCCTGGGGCACTGACATGGAGAGCAGCGGAACTGTTCTCCTGCCTGAGAGCCCTCCTCTGAGACTCCTGGTGGGGAGAATCCATCCCAGGGGTGCCCTTTCATTTCCCACAGGGACACAGCCCAGCAAATCAGCACTGCCAACTTACTGCAAAAAGTGGGGCCAGGGGTCCAGAGCAAACTACTCCTCCTGAAGCCCTGAAAAAAGAGCAAACCACCTAAAAAGAAAAGGCATGATTTAATTTCCTTTCCACATGGTCAGTTAAGAAGCTTCTACCTGTGGAGGAAAGGAAAAGTGGTTTTTTTTGTTAGCTTCATCCAAAGAGGAAAAAAATCTTTGAGGAATTTTCTGGCACGTGGCTCCTGTTAGGTTTCAGCCAGCTGAGCTGCTTGCAGAAGCACTGGTGTAATTTCAGCAATAATTGATCAACAGAAACAAAGGCAGTGAGGGTGTTCTGTTGCACAAAGTCCTGGGTGAAAATCCATATATTGTGTCTAGGAGCGCAGATTTAACAAATGTGAATCTGGAGAGCTGAATTCCTGGAATCTGGCTCTGCCCTGAAGGATGGAAAATTGGAGCCATTGCTGAATGGGGGATGGTGCTCTTCAACTCCAATTTCAGTCAATTGACTCAAACTCTTCTCTAAACCTTTGGCACTGGGGATAAAAAAATTTAATTTCCCACCATTTTTAAAATTTATTGCTTGGAATGCTTAAGTTCTAAATTAGACATAGAGCTTTTGGTGTAAGCCAGCATAATCCTTTTACCATGGAACAATTCTGTTATATATTATTTTGACTCCTCTGTGAGTGTGTGACATTGTTGTCTAAAATGCATTGCTTAAGACAAATCTGTTAAAAATTCTGAGATGAAATTATGCAAAATAAAGCAACTTACTCTTTAGTCCCTTGGGCAGGAAACACTTGATTTCTGCATAGTTTCAAAGTGCTTTTGAAAGGACTGAAATTGTTCAGTGTCATGCTACAGCGGTGTAAATTTTTAAGGGTTAGATTATTTTCATGGGACAAAGAAGTCCCTTACACAGTGCTGTGTCTGCAAAAGAGCACAGAAAAGTGTGCTCAGTTGTACTGGGATGGTGGAGTCACGCTGCCCTCAGTGAGCTGAGCTCTCCAGTCTGCTGAGGAGATTCCTGCTGCCTTTCAGCCTTTGGAGCAGTCCAGCTATGAAAGAATTATTTATTCCTGCCTCTGGTAGGAAATGCATTGAGAATGCTGTGTGGGGGAACTTGGAGCCATTCTGCTGGTGCTCATGGCTGTGCAGTTCTGGGAAGAGAAGTTTCTGTTCTGTGTTGTCTCCTAAGAGCAAAAATCCCTAAAGATCTGGCCCTCCATGCAATTTCCTTATGCAGTAATTTTCTTCTCCTGAATGAAGCCAGGACAGAGTTTCCTGTTACATTTCAAGGAAGTTAAGTGATGTGCAGAGCAGATATGTCAAATAACAGAGTTCTAGTGTGTAGAAACCAAGTCAACATTAATAAAAGTTTGCTGTCTTTCTTAAATGATCTTATACATTAGAGTGTCAAATGCTCTAGGACTTACAATGCAGGAAGATGGGATGAATCCAGGGCAGTGAAATGGAACTAATTAAAATGTCAGATAACACAATTTTGGTTGTTTGAAACAGACCTTTATGTAAGATAGTGAGATCTTCATTAGAGGGCCACAAACTTAACTTTTTAATAAGAAATAATCTGAATAATTTTTTACATCAAATCTGGCCTCTGCTGCCTACAAATTTGGATTGATATATCAAAGTACATATTGCCTTTAATGTTCCTGTCAAACCTGAGCTGTGATGCATGGAGTTATTCCCTACTTGGAGGGATGATTCTGTGAAACTTAGCTAATAAAAACGTGACACAGCCAGTGACTGATGTCTGTTCTCTCAGGGTGTGCTAGCATGGGACAAACACTGCATACACATTCTGTTCTTGACACTGAAAAATGAGACACATCTAGCAAAAAAAACATAATAGATGCTCTAATGGTCTTGCATTGACCTTCTCCTTGTCTTTCTGCCTCCTTATGCACCTTTTTTGCCTCTCGACTCTTTCCCTCCCTTCCCTTGTAGGTTCTGAGCCTATAATTTATCTTGCTGGTCTCTGCTGCCTCTGAATGCCTGTGCACAGGCCCTGGCAGGGTCTGGGCTTCCTCTGTGGGAGATCCCAGGCTGCCTTTTGCCAGCTTGGACCACGAGCAGACGAAGAAAAAAAAGCTTTTCCTGGTAAAATAAAGATACACTTCAAAAATCAAAACAAACCTCAGCAGCCAATCCAAATCCCAGTTCTAGCAACCTGGTAATTTGTCAGTGCCAGGCATCAGCCCACTATTAGTCTTTTTCTGGATAGAGATGGCAGAGCTCTGTTGACAAGCTGCAGGACTTATTTTGGGAGCTGGCACCTGGCTGCTGGCACGTCCCCCTGGACTGTGTCACACTCCTCAGAGCTGCCTTGGGTCTGCAGGGGCTGAGCTGGGGTGGGCTGGCACTCCCTGCCTGGGAACCTCGCTCTTTGCTCCCATAATTACACGTCCCTGCTGTCCCCAGGGCTGGCAGGAGGGGTGTCCCAGTGCTCAGAGGGGCTGGAAGGTGCTTTGGCCTCTCTGTCCCAGCCTCCCTCTCCTCCTGCATCCCTCTGCTCCCATCCCCTGAGTGCTGCCCTTGTCCTTGCTCAGTGCCACTGGATGTGTGTGCTTCTCCTCTGTCCCTTCCTGCAAAAGGCCACAGCATCTGATATGGGGCCTTCCTGCTCCCACTGCAAGAAAATATTCAGCATTTCAATATCTTTTTCACATTTTTAGAAGTAATTTATGTATGAACATACACAGTGCTTAGTAATCATTTCTCGGATGAATGTGGAATTTTTCTAAAATTAAACTATCATTCTTTTCTCTTCACACTTGGCTGTCATATCTTTCTTAATGCAAATCAGTCATTGACTAGAGACACCTACTGTAAGAAGCTATTTTAGCTGTCTGATCGGTTATAAATTGATTTTAGAAGTGAAGCCCATTATGGGGAGATAAGCTGGGATTGGTAGGGAATGGAAAAAATAATTCAAAGGGGAAGTTTTTATTTGAATGTGACTATTTACCTGTGTCGGAGCAAAGGCTGTAATCCAGGGGTCCTATCTCTCTTTCCTCCTGCTTTAACTCTTAGAACACAAATCCTTCACCTGCCCTGGCCCTATACAATGCAGAGCCCTTGAGGACCAGAGACAGGTGCCCAAGGAAAAAATATTTCCCCTTTCAGTCTCCATTTGATACAGGGAACATTATCTCTGAAGGAGCCAGGCTACTCCTCTGCTCTGAAGCAAATCCCTCAGCTCAGGAATGAAAAGGAATCCATTATGGTTAGTTTCAGAGAAACCTCTCTTCCCCGCAGTATTTCCTCCTGCTATGCTTCAAGTGCTCTTCAGAGGGAATATTCACATTTTCCAGGCAAAGAAAATGCCTTCACTATCACAGTAGTGGTCTGCACAAAGTGAGAGCAAAGCAAAGAAAGTTCACTGGATGCAAGTTGGGAAGTTGGAAAAAATGAGAACTGTTTTCTGGTTTTCTTTTTTCTGCTCTTTATTCTTCAGGGCCAGCTCTGATGTTGTCTACTGGGGCTTGAACAAGGAGCTTAATTTTTAAGGCATGACTTTTCTCTTAGCATTTTTTTTATTTTTCTGTTACTTGCAGTGCCAGTTCTTTGTATGTAATTTAAAGTATGCAAACAGTGGCTGAGTTTTTAAATTAATTCAGTTTGAGAGAACATGCTTACCAGCTTCAAGGTTTGCATGCTGTGTCTATAGGAACAATTGCCATCCTGGCAGGAGTTTTGGGAGTCAGTTTTGAAACCTCAAAAAACAAACATTGAAAGCAACTTCTAATACCTACAAGTACTTCTGTGCTTTCCAGGTTTGTTAAAACATTTTTTTCTTCTAGCAAATTACTGTGCAACACTATTGAGGTTTTGATTTTTTATGATCAATCCACCTTGTCAAAGTTTCTGAAAACATTAGTCAAATGTATTTGAATAAACAAATGCATGTGACAGTTGCAGCAGGTTTATGGATATTCATAGAGCAGAAAAACAACCTTATAAGTCACATCAATTACAAATTGCCTTTTCCTTGCACAGCTCTCTTGTCCCCTGAACACTTGTAACTGAGAGCTCAAAGGTGAACATCCTTACTTTGGTAAGTTTTAAGGAAGCATGGTTTTTTAATGCCTAGGCTTGTGGTTTCTCAGATATGTACAGGATTTTCTAACATGCTCCATTTAATACAAAATTCAGGGCAGTTAAAATCCTCCTCTACTCCTGAGCTAGAAACGGAGTCCTGGATCACACTGCAGTTCTGGAGTGAGGCCAGTTGCTAAAGGAAGTGAATCTCCTGCCCCTCACCTTCCATGCATTAGCAGATAGCCCTTGCTGGCTTCCACGGAAGCTGCCTGGGAGCCCAGAGCTGCAGGTCACCAGTGGGAAGGTGTGATGCCTCTGGCAGGGACGTGTGGAATCACCTGGAGCCAGCTAGTCCCACCACCCTGAAAAGGGAAAGCACTTCCCAGTTCCTTCTGACAGCTCTTCACATCAGCTGAGCTCAAAGCCTTCTGCCATCTGTTTGCATCTTAGCTGCAACCTATCAGAGCCTGTTTTATCAGGAATTCAGCACCGGGGCCCCAGCTGCAAGCGAATGCAAGTACACGGCTTTGCTGGAAGGGGACAGCAGCAGCTGCAGCAGGGCAGCCTGGGGGCCTGTGTCCCACTGTCCTGTTTTGTACCAGCAACCTCTGGCCCTGCTGGTCCCCTGAGTCCGGAGACAGATGTGCCACCACAGCCAGAGATGGAATTGGTTCATGGCTGAGCACTGTCCTGTGAGGCAGGAGCTGAAACACCGCTGCAACCCACACCCTTGGGACACAGCATGGTCCACCTGGGAGCGGCTGTGCCACTTCCAGACTTTCCACCAGACTCTGACAGGCAAGTTCTGGCTGTCCCATGGGTGCTCTGTGGGCACAGGCTGTCTCTGGGCAGTGCAACACTGCAAAGCACTTGAGCTCCCATTCGTGTCTTCCACCACGGGGCTGCTCTGGGGCAGCCATCCCTGCCTGGGGACCTTGCTCCTTCTGTCTCAGGAGAGCAAGAATTGCACAGGCAGTGACTGTGCTCCTTGTGACCTGGAGCTCTGACAGCCTCATCTGTGGAGCTCTGCCAGGCCACCTGCCTGCAGCCTCCTCTGCCTGGCTGGGCAGGGTGGGTGTCAGCTCACACACAGTCACCCTTCTGTGCTCTGCCCGACCTCTGCCTCTCTGCCATTGATTTGTTCTTGGCTGATCTTTGGGAGGCCAGGACATTCATGTGACTGAAGCTCCAGTCTGGTTGCTGCAGCCAGCCACACACTCACACACACACACTCACACACACACAAATATAAACATGCACACACTGGTCCCTCTGTAGTTTGTGCAGACCTATTGCCATGCCAGGATCTGACTGCCAGACCTCTGGTGTTGCTCTGGTATCCAGCCTCCTCCATAGCTGGCTCCCACACCCTTTAGCCTACACTGGCACTCTCAGGAGTGATGTTCTCTAGGGAAAAACACACAAACACTCACTGGTTTCACCAGATACCAGGGCCCAAACACACAGGCCCTCTGCTCCATGGCTTGACTCGAGCTTCTGCACACACACGCACACACACACACACATGCACACAGGACATGGTCCCTGTCCCAGGAAAGCAATCAGAAATGCAATTTAACAAGAAAATCAGGGCATGACAAAACAAGCATAATGACCTGCAGCCTGTTCACATCCAACTGACTCTTTCTATCCACTTATCTCTGTATTTTCTATGTTTGTTACTTTGCAAGCAACCTTCACCCTTCTGTTCTTGCCTTTGGTCTTTGCCCTTAGAACCTGTAAGTCTCACACATCCCCACTAACTCCTTTAAGACATCCTGCAGTGCAGTTTACACCATTTCCCAAATGCCCATCCCACAATGAGTCCTGACCACCTGGAGGCAATTACCCTGCTCAGTCTGCAGGGCTGTCTGGTGACAGCAGCTCCTGCAGACTCGTCCCACACCCAAACCCTGGTGGGGCTGTGGTGTGCTGAGGTCCCTGGGAGTACCCAGGACCAGGGGCTATGGGGCTTCCTCTGCTTGGTGCTGTGCTCTGCCCATCTCCAGGCCTTTGTGCTTGTGGTGATTAGCTCTTCATCTCATAACTAGCAGCTCCCACCGCTGGAAATATGGATGGCTCTCAAAGAGTAATCCCTGAATTTACATCACTGTCAGCAGATCTGAAGTTTGATCTGCAGAAATAGTGTGGCTTCTGAGTCTTCTGTGCTCATTTGATAGACTTTCACTTCTTCAGCCACTACAGTTTTTACAGTAGCACATGGAAAAAGTCATCTCCTAAAGCACATTTACTACTGCTTTTTAGGAAGTCACAATTCGAGGTTAATGAGAAATGTGAACAGCATTTAAACACTCAACAGACTGGGCCATCGTGTGCCTCATTCAGTAACAGGAGAGGAACACAACTTCTACCACTGACTTCTCAGTAAGGCATTGTGCTGCTGCTTCCTTCTGTGCCAGAACAGTGTGTGTGAGAATTCTGTAGCCTTCAGGAGGTGAATGGGAGAATACCTGATACTGTGTAAGGGGAGTTGTTTTTCTGTTGCTTTTTGAAAGACTGTATCCAGAAAATTTAAGACTCTATGCAGAAAACTTGCAATTTATTGCTGTAAGATGTGAACAAGGGACACTCAATGTCAGAGACAACCAGCAGGGCCAGGGATGAGATGGGTCCTCCCAGGTTACAGACCAGCAGAGCACACCAGGGATGTAGTGCATGCAGGAGAGGACATGGCAAAGACATTAATTTGTTGTCATATTAAAAGCAACCCAGCAATAAATCACCATTTTGCAGACAACCTGCCCTCTGCCATCTCTCTGGCACAGGCAGGGATGTTAAGTACCAACACCTCTGGAAATACTGAATCTGCCAATATAAATGTTTTTGATTAAGCTCTATGCAAAGGCTGTGTGCACGACCTCACAGGATACATGGAAACATTTCCGGGGTGCTGACTTCAAAACCACATTTGCAGTCTTCTGTTTACTATTGGCAAATATTGCCAGGAGACAGGTTTGTGAGGAGTCTGTGTAGAATCTGGCACCACAGTTTGAGGCTTTATCCAGCAGCTGCTGAAGGGATGGCATAATACCTGTGTTGCCAGGCTTGACACAGTTAGAGATGAAGCACTCCTTCAGGTAAGTATGGAATTAATTCCTTTCTTGGCTACAGAATAGTTATATTTGATGTTGCCCGCTTGGAAGTGATGCTTGAATGGATCAACAATGTTTTTGATAATATCTGCCAAGACCATTTTGACTGAGTCTTTTACTCATTTAAACTCATTTTTATAAATCGTCATCAGTTTAGAGTATAATGCAGATAATGAAAAGGTGTTGAAAACCAAAGCCTAATAGTGTTTTGCATTTCCTACATTCATGTCATAGGCTTTATGTTGGAATGAATGAAGTTGTCTGGAGAAGCAGGCCAGATGTGATTTTAAAATTCCGTCACTACTTTGATTATCTGGACTCTTTTGTATAATAAACTATTTTGGAAGACAGATCTGCTCGTTAGCCAGTCTGCTACCAAAGCCATTTAAAAAATGACTGATGGTATGAGGAGCACAGAGGCTGGTGAGGAATACCTTGATGCATCCAGCACCAGCACACAGTCTGTGGGTGCAGATATGGGTTGCAAAGCTCAGTAGTGAAGAAAAATTGAATCAGTCACTCCTCATCCAATCCTTTTTCAAAGACAGAAGAAAATGCAGCTGGAGGATAAAAGAGTTGACATCACTCTGTAGAGCTCAGGCACATCTCTGCTGCCAGCCAAGTCACGGTGACAAACTCAACTTCTCCAACTTTGCAGTGAGGAGGCAGGTGGGAAAATTACTGTGCTTGTCCTCCAGCTCTGGGCTGGTGGGTTAAAACAGTCATAGTCACTGCTGAAAACAGGGATCTTTTTTGGGGTTCAGCAAATCTATTTCTTGCCAGTGCACTGGAAAACCAGAATGTAGACCTGGGAAAGATTCACTTAGAATAATAAAGTATATTTTGGCTTGGTACTTGCACACAGACAAGCCACCAGTTGTCTGTGTGCCTTTTAGAGAGGCAACACTGTTGATATTTTTGAAGACAGAGGAGTTCTGGGAATTTAAAACCTATGCAAAGGGATTATATTTAATAGAATTTTGCTGATCTAGAGCAAACACAGGAGCTTTTGCCACAGCTTTCAAAATCTGCAGGGATTCTTGAGTCATCTGTGCACCCCTGAAGCTGCACCAGCAGATACCAACGACTGCTGTTTGCAACTGCTGAGACAAATGGGGTGAAACAGGCTCTGATTATCTTCTGCCATATGAAGGATATTTAATGCAGCTTGCACTGATAATTCTCTACCAAGCACGAGGCTGGAAATGGCTCTTGCTACTCTCACCTGTCCCAGCAGTGGATGGCTGGGTAAATGATGCCAGAGAGAATTGCAGTCAGGGAACGCCTGGGCTACAGCATCCACAACCACTGTGACTCTTAACAAATACAGGTGCACCCTTGGCTGCCAAGGCAAGGACTTTTTGTACCTTCAGTATGAACTGAAGTGAAAAAAAAATTACAGAAGCTGCAAACTGGAGGATGGAACTGAAATACAAATTATCAAGAGCGAGATGGAGCTCAGAATAACTTCACTGAAGGTTTAGAAGGAAAAAACAGAGTGGAAATTAAGTGAAATATGTGGGGGTTTTTGTATACATAAACAATGAATTTTATGGGGTACGCATGTCTTGTAAGAATTCCTTTTAAGCTATGTTTTTGAAAACTAAAAAAAAAAAAAAAAAATCAAATTAATGGCTGCTGCCATTAGGTATATTCTCATCATGAGTAAGCCATCACTTAGAAAAGGTTATATCTAGATGAAATCTACTAAGAGACTTGCCACCAAAACACATCTTTCTTATTTTTCATGACAAGCAGTGACAATGGCTAAAGTTTCTCACCTTACTTCACACCTAAATAGTGAACATCCTTTCAGCCAAGAAAGTTGAGTTTGCTGGCCTTTGAGGGAGGCCTGAACACATTCTCTTTAGCCACTAGGGTTTTTTTGTCGTGGGCCTGTTTGGAGGTTTTGATGTGTATTTTTGTTGTTGGAGTTATCCGCCTTATTTTTGCTAGGCTGTTACATGACATTTTTGTTTTAATTCATTGCAAATATGCCCACGTTATATATAATTGGCATATATGAAATAGATGCAGAGCTACTGAAAGTAACAGAAATGTTAACAGCAATTGTGCAAAAAGACAGTTACTACTGATTTACACTTTTACAGAGTAACTGCATTTCCCAAATAATCAGCTAAATAAAATGATGTTTGTACCTAGAAATATTTTTAAATATAAATTTTACTGTAGGCTTTCTTGTTTCCAGCTGAAATAGTGCAATGTGGAAGTTGATTAGAATTCTTTAACAGTGAACTTACAGGTTGAATCCTGTTGTTACATTCTATTTCATTGAATAGTAAGATGATGAACAGTGCAGGTAATGCCAGATAGAGCAATATCCCTTTATTTAATTTTGCAATTTAAAGTTGAGAACATTTTGGTTAATGGAAAGTGAAGATAGTGTTAAGGAGGTTACTATTTATTGGTGATTTATATGGCAATGGGATTGTATAGTAAAGCAATGAGTTAGAAAAACTGACATGTTAAGTCTCCTTAACTCTCAGGCACTGTAGAATTGCCCTTGATTCTAGTTGAAAAATACATATAGGCTGATATAAACAAGGTACAAACTTGTCTAGATTCATCTAGAACTCCAGGTGGGAAAATTTGAGTAGGTTTTCAATGAAGAGTCCATTATTCCTTGGTAACTGAGAATATCACATATGAAAACTATGGCATCTAAAATGAGAAATCTTAAATCCAGCCAGTGCTGGCTGACAATGCCATATGCAACCTGCTGAGCTAATCATTGCCTTTAATTACCAGAAATCTTTTGGTAATGGTAGCCATTTCTCAGACGCTCTGGT
The DNA here is from genome assembly GCA_013397155.1 of Irena cyanogastra. Lineage (NCBI taxonomy): Eukaryota > Metazoa > Chordata > Aves > Passeriformes > Irenidae > Irena > Irena cyanogastra. The sequence goes on from VWZV01006591.1 coordinate 315,361, forward strand.
GAGGTGTTTGCCTGGTAGAGATGCAAATTTAGCAAATTCCTATTAGTGATATGGTGATGTTTCATCGCTAACAACAAGAATAAGAAAGAAACCCCACTTGCTGGTTGTGTTATTTTATAATTTCTAAGATAACAAATTTAGGAGACTGCAAATTTCCTGCATAAATTATGTTTATATTTGTAATCTGCCATTCGGACCAATGGAACAATGTAGTCCATAAACAATAACAGAATGCCAGCTAATTTCAGATTATAGGCTGCACAAGAAATTCAGTCTGTAATTTTGCTTTCTAGGCACGGTTATCTGAGAGTTTATGTGATGATTATCTTTAGAGCAGCAAAAATTTTCATGTGATCTCATGCCAGCAGAATATCCACAGTCAGTCTAAACTAAATGTCTGTGAGGACTTGCTGGATCTTTCAATACAAGTAAGTGCTGTTGTTTCATTCTGACAAATTTAATCAACATACTAATCTAATAACTAAAAAAAAATTCTTTTGCCTAAAATCTTAGATAGAAGAATAAGTGCTTATAAGGACAGCAGCACATATTATCTAGCATGGAAGCAATGATGTTTTATCAGAAACTAAAGGCATATTGGTGTGATAGTGTCCTGGGTTTCAAAATGTGGGTGAGGTTGTGTATTCTATTATCATCTGAGGTGGGGCAGTTATCTTCTGTTCATTTGGCCGTTTTCTTTATCTCTTCCACATCCAATCCTCCCTCTGGGAAATATCTTCTGTTAATGGCCACTGAGTGTCCCTGCATGGCTGACAAAATTCCATCATCCCATTGGGAGATGCTCCACCCAGGGGGAGGAGCCAAGCATTCCTACCTGGATACAATCTGAGATTTGGAACACCAGGGCAGCCTTCTCCACTGGATTCCCAGAGGAGCAGCCCTTTCCCACTGGATTCCCAGAGGGGCAGCTTTCTTCTCCACTGAATTCCCAGAGGAAGCCCAGGCCCACCCACACCAGCACTGGAGCTTCAGAGGAAAACTCCACCCTTGTACAGAATCCCTGCTCCAACAGAGCCACCCCTGTCACTGCAGGAGGGCTGAGCCACCATGGAATGGGACTGCCACCAACATCCTGACCTACAGGGTGTTGGGTCGTATTCTGACTCTGTCAGTGGTTTTTTTTTAGTTTGTACTATTGCATTTGTATTTTTAGTTTTTGTAGTAAAGAACTGTTATTCCTGCTCCCATATCTTTGCCTGAGAGCCTTTTAATTTCAAAATTACAATAATTCAGAGGGATGGGGTTTACATTTTCCATTTCAGGGGAGGCTCCTGCCTTCCTTAACAGACACCTGTCTTTTCAAACCAAGACAGGTAGTAATTTCATCTATTTCTAAAACATATAAATGTAAAGGGTAGTGAAATCTGAAGATGAAGATAACGAGAGCTTCTGAAGCTGAATGCCAGAACTTCACTGCTAAAAGACAAATAATGGCCTCTTACTCTTCAGGTGTGTCACATGAGGCTGTCTGCCAGAACGAAACCAGTGAAAAGTCATGTTTTCAATACTGTTTTCTAATTTTTATTGCTGTTTCAAATACTACTCTCTTTAATTATGGCAACAGCTGTCATCAGCACTGTACAGTGTGTGTCTGCACAGTATGTGTCCTCTCACATTTTGTTCTGCAGAGAGTGTAGCTTGGATTTATTTTTATTTAAAGCTAAAGAAAGGATTTTATAGGCTATTCAATAACTGGAATCTTTAAAAATTCACCTTACAAGGCATGAGGAAACCCCACAGCTCAAATGCACCACACAATGCCAAGGGAAGTGTGGATTCCTCCTTCTCCTCTTTCTCTCTTCTCAGTGATGTAGAGATGTTTTTCAACAAAGAATAAGTGACAATCTCATGTATTTTATAGCTTGCTCAAGCATTAGTCAAACATCTGCCGTACAGTAATACTGTGATGTGAGCTGCAGTCAGCTACCAGAAAAGTTGATATATTTATTGAAGAAACCCACAAACAATGCAAACTTCAGACTGACCCTGTTTCCTACCTTCGTTGCTCATTTTGTACATGAATATATATACACACACACACACACACACACATATATACATACATATGAATGTATATATATATATATATACACACACACACACACACACATATATACATATATATGAATATATATATATATACACACACACACACATTCTATGTGCTCCCAGGCCAAAAGCTGAAATGAAATGACAGTGATGTAGGGATATGGACTCAGGGCAATATTAAAGAAAAAAAATCCTGTGTGCCTGTGAAATCCAGATCCCCTTTTCCGGTGAAATCTGGAGAATGCCAAGTGACTTAGGATAACATTTAGGCTTTGCTGGCCTGCGTGCCCTTGTCTGAGCATGATGCCATTTGAGCATCATTTTCACTCCTCCCCACTGACCCTCCTCTGTCCCTTCTGTCTCCCTGTCACCCTCTGTCTGGCTGCCAACAAAAATGCCTAATGATCTGTAAAATGATGGGAGCTAGCTGTTTCCATCTGGGTCTGTTCCATGACGTGTCTCCTGTGTGACCACACGCAGCTGTGCCCCGTGGGTGTAGCAGTGGGGATGGCTTTAGCTGGGTGAAGTCGATCTGTCACCACCCCTGAGACCACAGCCTCAACCACTTTCCTCCTTAGTCTCAGTCCAGCAATTAACTCATCAGCCACTGGCATAATGTCTCCTGTCGTTCTCGAGCAGGTTTTGATATCCACAGACTCTGCTAGGAATTGGGAAGCAGAAGGACAAGCAGGGTCAGGCTGTCCCTTTCAGGGAAGGACTACCCTGTGCCGGGAGTCCCCCACGCCATAGTGGCAGAAAGATGCTGTTTGTCACTCTCCGAGCTTGGAGAGTGACACTGGAGCTGGCCACTGAGCCCAGCCTGCATTTCACCTCCCAGAAGCCCAGCTGCAGCAGGAGCCTTGACTGATCTCTCAGTCTTGAGTCACTGCTGAGTGTAAGGTGACCTGAGAAAACTTCAGAACCTCTTTGGGGACTCACTGGCAGCTGAATGGCAGCCTTGAACATTCTGTTAGCATATAAATGATAGTCTTAGGTGAGCAAAATGATCAATTGGTGTCAAAGTGTCTTTCAGGATATGTTCTCACTTCTTCTTGGTGAAAGCCAAGACTTGAAGGTGAAACTTGAGTCATGGAAGAAAAGACAGGGCCACAGAGTGCCCACAGGGACAACTACTGGCTCACAGAGGGACATAAAATTTATTTTTCCCACCCTCTCAGTTTCCTCCAAGTAAATTAAATTATAATCTGACCCTTTTATTCTGATAATCTTTGAAAAGGAGATAGGCTTGCCAGAAACCTCTGCTAATGCACCAAAGGAAAAGGAAGGAAGTCATAACACATGTTTTAGATCAAACAGTAACATTCTGTTGCACACATCTAAAACACAGCGGAGGGAACACAGTGCAGCTTTGGAGTGTGCCTGGGGACATGAATCACATAGTAGCTCAATATTTGCCCAAAGTGTATAAATCACCAGGATTCAGGCAGCTAAACTTTGTTTGTAAGAGCTGCACCAGTAAATGTGCATACTGCAGCCTTGTTTGTCTTGGCTCTGCATTTTGAGGCTTAACCTATACACCAAGTAATATTTAGTGTTTTTTCCCTTCTTTTTGAACAAGGAAATTGTGTAAATAACACAACAATGAAAGAAATGCTCCACCTCAGAGAGAACAAAACACGGGCAGCATAACCAAGTTTGACATTCTTAGGGATTTGGGTCAGCAACTTTGACAATAATAACCAACAGATATATTTAATGCAAATTTAACACTAGACATCAAAACCAAAAAAAGTGATTGGTGTCATGTAAAACTGCCTGAAGAAGAGTTTGGTCAGTCTAGTGAAGATCATGTGCAGTTTACTGACTGAAAAGCAGAGTATGGGGTGGGTCAGCAAGTTTTTGGCTTTTGGTACTGGGAGAAGAAGGTGAGGGTCACCTGATGGACCTCTGGGAACTTATGACCCTCTTGGGCACTTCAAACCAAACCTGAGAAGGGGGAGTTTTCCCAGCCATCCTAATTTATCAATCCCACCTGGCAGGTGGGTGAAGGACAGAGGTTTTCTTCATGCCTTGTCTGAACAAATGAGTGCTCTGTGTTGGGTTTGGCAGCCCCACAGCTGGCCAGGTGGCTGACCAAATCTCCAATCTGTTTTTCCACCCTAGTCCCACTGTCTCCTGCCCAAGTGTCAAGACAGAAAAGAGCAGCAGGGGCATGAAGGAGAAATGAGTGGAGTCACTAGAAAGCCTGGAAGATGTGAAGGCAAGTGGGGATAACTGCAAGGCAAAAATATTCCAGGGACATGTACAGGACCAAGGGGACATGTGGTGAACTTACAGTGCTGGAAGCAGAGAGGTGTTGTTTGGGGTTAAAAAGGAAAGCTCTGGGACATTGAACTGCAGGAAATCAAGGTTCAGTAGTTCTGCTCCTCAGAGAATAACTTGTCTTTAGAGCTTGACAGTATTGCATTGTGGTTAAATGTCTCTGGAAGGATTGGTTTATTGCTATCATGATATATTAATCTCCTCCAGATACTTATCTCAGAGGTTGTGGAGGGGTTCAGTAAGCAATGGCAGGCTATAAATGGGGGAGGAGAAGGATGTCAAGCTTAACATCAGGGAGGAAGGAAAGCTAAAATAATAAATATTGATTTGGAGTATGTCTCTTATTACCTGTGAGTGAACAGGAAAATGTTATAATAATGTGATATTTATATGAACCATAAATTATCCACATGGAGCTCTTCTGCACTGGTGTTGACTAATCAAGGAGCCATCCTGGGGAGTGCCTGGCCATGCTGCTCCTTCACCAGCTCAAGTTCATTGTTGCATTTCATTGTTTTCCTGCAGGCTGTACATTTTTATTGCTTTATAGCCATTTGTGGGATGTGTGCCCTGGACTCAAGGAAATCACTTTAGCCAGGTGATTTGAGTCAGTGAGAGACTTGTCCTGACTTTGGTGATCCTTTGATCTGCTCCCTGCTGTACAGCTGAAGAGAGCTGAGCAAATCCTGATGACAACAGACATTTGACTGAGCTAAAATCTTCCATGTGCATTTTGACCATAGACTGAAAGGGAGATATAAAGCCAAGCCAAGCACTGGACATGCAAATTTAATGCTGCATTAACCCACTGGCAAGAGGTGCTGTTGGAATAGGAAACCTAATCTGAAATTTATTTGGACTTCAGCAGGGAGTCTCCACTCTCCTGGACATGCAGCTTGGGACTGCATTTCTTCACCTTCAGATTGAGATGCTAAAGTTTCAGGACCAGGGTTTACATGAGCAGACCCTTCATTGCTTCAAATTAATTAAAAAAAAATCCACGCAATTTTTGCTTAGAAAGTGTTCTTCATGTGGAGCAACATGAAAAGGAAAGTAAGATTTATTGTCCAAAAAAGAACCCCCAAGGAAAAAAATTAATAATGTGGCAACTTGTGATTCCTTAATACATAGATCAGATGGAGGACATGTTAATGATGGTATGAATAAAGTTTTCCTCATGCCAAAGTCAAGGTGGAAAAGTAATCCAAAAGCCAGTGCAGATGTTCACCATGTGGTGACATGCCTTTATTTTGTAGTCTGGTGAACAGATCAATACATGCAACAAAGGCATTGACATCTCATTAAGTCTGAAAGTGCTGATATGGTGTCAATGCCTTAGTTGCATCTATTGAAGAGGATGCATTAAGGTTATTTGTGTCTCTCAGAGTGTTATTTTGTGCTACTTGCAGAAAGACGTGGTGGGTTTAGGGCACATCTGTGCTGGTGTTTACTTATGAGTAAGCTTCCCAGTGACACTTTTGTCCAATTTCCATTTTATAAAAAAGCTTTGCTTAGATTAAAAAATTATAGTGCTGTTCTGAGATGAGCCAGGTCTGCTTAAATCTGGGATATTTTCTGATTTTGGTAACCTCTCTGTCCTACAGGCTTTGGGCTACAGGCTGACTGAAGAACGCCCTTCACCTGCACGTGTGACACAAAGGAGGGTTTTCCTTTACATTTTCCACTGTAAAAATCCACTCTTTTACTTATTTAGCATAGCTTGTGAGGCTCAGGCCATCTCTTGGCTGTGTACAAAGTATGTGGAAGCTGAGAAAGTATGTTCAGTTCTACCTGAGCTCTCTGAATTGTGCAGGTACAGTCCTCGTGCAGGGGCTGAGTGAGACTCCTGCAGATCCCTTTCCAGGCAGAGTCTGGCAGCAGATCCATGATCAGGCACCAGCCCAGGCCTGAGGAACCTCTCCCTCTGCTGCCACAGCAGAAATCAGCTATTGTATTTGTCTGCACAGGAGGGTAACATGCACAAAGATCAAAGCCAATTTACTGGTGCGAAATCAGATTGCATCATTAACAATAAAAAAAGAGGATGCTTTGGTTCTAGACCTTTTTTTTTTTTTGTATCTGTGACATTCAATTTACACAATTTCTTCTCTCAGTTTATGAATTCTTTTTTTTTTCCAGTGTACTGGTCTGTGGAATTGTGTGCAGATGTGTCTATATCATGCTGTATTTTGCATGTACTGTGCTGCATGGGCCAAGAAATGTGCTGAGTTCAAGGCTTTGAACTTAAGACCCATTTGAAGGATCTGATTTTGCAGGATGAGTGAAAATCAGACCCCTGTGAAGTTATACCTTGGATGTCTAAAGATGAGTTCATGCAGAATCAGTGACCACTTACAAATGTATTTCTCCTTACCAGATCTCCTCAATCAGGAGGAGACACTGTAAGGGACAAATTATGGGGTTTTTAAAAGTTATTTTATTTTATTTGAGCATTGCTGCTCTGAGTATTTGGGAAGGGTTGTTTCTACTGATGCTCTTTGGTATTGGAACTCCAATGCAAATATCCAGCATCTGCCACCATCAGGGTTTTTTTCTGAATATTGTTCTGTCTGACACTACATAGTTTTTCAAAAGGAATTCTTGTAAACCTTTGAAACACCAAAGTCTGATTGCTCTGAAATTTTAACAGTGTCAAATATTTCTTTGAAACTGGGGACAGTAAAATGAAAGCTGAACAGGCAGCTCTGCCCACACAAACAATTTTTTTTGTATTTTCAAATGTTTCTGCTGCTGGTTGCTATTGGAACTTTGAAAAGTCTTTCTAGTGCTAGAAGTGTGACACGAACAAGGGACTCTTCCATTTTTCTTTTTCAAAGATGAGGAAATTTCAAAATTATTGAAGGCAATAAAAAGGAAAATGAAAAGCAAAACCAGAACAATTTTGATGTTATCGATTTTACGGTGTCAGTGTGAAAAGGAAACAGGAAAAAATGAGAAAGTCTCTCTCTGTACATCTTGAATATGTCAGGTTTCATATTTGAAGGTTTTTTGTTTGTTTGTTTTTTGTGAAACAAAAAACCAAGCAAGCTTTCCTGTTTTACAATAATAAGAATTTTTCTTTGAAATACAGATTTTAATTTTCAGATAGTTCTGAGGATAAGTCTGCCTTATTTTTAGGAAAAAAGAATCCCTTCTAGCTATGCAGTGAAATGGCTTTTGATGTCTAAAGAACTCTACATTTGGACAGTTAAGTTAGAAATAACTAATAATATGTTCGTTGATTATATGTCTTTGATTCCAACAACCCTCCTTCCCTGAATTATGAGAGAAAATTAATTAAACCTTCTTGATAGAAAGAACTATCTTGTGCCTCTTCCTCTAAGCTGACTTCTGCAAATATGAATAAAGACTAATAATGTTACACACACTGAATTTCAAGGAAATTTCTTGCAATATGTAAAAGTAATCATGTGCAAATGTGTTTGCAGACTGGGATTGTATTCTCACCCAAATACATAATGCAGTTTCCAGGTGGTAGCTATCTGATATTATGTCTATTTTTGTTTTAACACAATGAATACTCAGCAGCAGAGTAATACTGCTCACTGCCTTTTCTTTCTAATATTGTTCATGGCAGAAATCCAATTTATACAGTGCAAATAATCATTATTTCCAATAGGTTGAGGATCTTTCCTGGCAAGAGCATAACCAATGCCTTCTACTCCTACTTGTGTAATTCATGGTATTTCAGTGATGTGAGTTAGCATATAAAATCCATTACCCGTGGATGGTGGAAGGGGGGAAAAAGAAAAGAGAAAAGAAAACAGGGAGCATTCGTAGTGCTGCCGGGCACGGGGAGTTAAAGCAAATAGCAAAGCAAGTGGAAAAAACACAATGAGGAAGTTTGATACCCTGAAGAAGTACAGGGATCGTGTGGCCCATCCTGGTGATGGTTCAGTGCCCTCACACCCAGGGAAGTTGGCTGTTTCTAAGCAGGATTTTCACCAGGGGCTTGCCACAGTCCCCAAGCCCTTTCCTGGATTGCTTTGGATGCACAAAGGACTTCAACAGCAATCCCTCTCTCACCTGGAAGGCTGTGGGGACTCAGTGCCAAGCACTGAACTCCCCAATTGTCTTTTGCAAGAAGCCTCCAGCAGGATGCTAAAGCAGGAGCATGTTTTCATCGCCGACTTTGCGAATGGGAGTGACTCATGTGCCATCTGTTTTGTCCCTCCACCCCATCAGATGGGCTCCCTGTTTGTGCTGGATAATGCATTTGCCTTCTATTAAAGGGAGAGGAAACTTTGGAACAGCCAAAACAAACACGCCTGAGAAAGGCTGAAGTTTTTGAAAGGGTCTGGTTGAAAAGCCACTGCCACTCTCATTTTCCACTGGAACATGTGGCTCTGGGGCAGGGACATGCCAGGTGACAGCCCTTGGAAACCTGACAGTGAGCCAGGGGTTCCTCAGTGTGGGGCACAGAGGGAAGCAGTACATGGAAAGGGACAATTGGCAGGTTCAGAAAGGCTGAGGAGATATTCAGCACCTCTCTGAGTGGTGGGACTTGCTGCAGGACGCTGAAATCTTATCTGGTGCTTGAAAGGTGCTTGAGTAAATGAATGGAAAAAAATTTCCATCAAGAGCACTAAAACACAACGACAGCAGCTCCAGCTCATTCTGCAGTGTAAACTCTGCGTGTTGCTGGCACTAGAACTGGGACTCTGAAATCACTAAGCCTTGCAACAGACTCGAAATACTGATGCCAGAATAAACTGGAGAACTGGATTACTGGTGCCTTGGCCATTCATAGGCTGAAATGTTACCAGGCTTTTTGCCTCTGAGGTTGCAGTGTTCAGTTAAAGAGCCCACCAAGGGGGCAATAGCCCCATCTGAGGAGAAGGACTATGCTGAGGAGTAACCAGAACGTGGCACACTCCACCCATTTCCTAAAACACTGTCTGATACTGCCATGATATGCTGCTGACACTGCTTGCTGACAGGACATTAATGGAAGAATCACTGGAGGAAAATCAGTGAAAACGTGGGCTCTTCTTAAGCATTACCTCATAATAGCAAGCAAAAAGCATAAGCAAGGCCAGGAATGACTTTACAGCCCAAGGATCCTCAACAAACACCATCTTTCCCTTGCTGCCTTTCTGTTATCTGCTTGTACTCCATTCTCTCCCAGGTTTAAGGATGTTATATTGATAGAACTGCAAGACGTGCTGTATAAATGTGTTTAAAATACATCTTGGTTTTCCTGTCATTTCAGGTCTGCCTCAGTGGGCAGCCTGACCCCATCACATCTGCTACCCCACAAAGAGCTCACAGGTCTGGTGACACAGTTTCAGCCTCCCAGTTCAAGCCTAGACATGAGCCAGGATGTGTCTCAGCCTTGCCCCAACTGGTTTGTGTTTCTCTCTAATGAGTGAAAATGTTACCTAGCTAAATGAGTATGAGGAACAAACTGTACCTACCACCAGAAAAGCTCTCTTGAAAACAGTTTCCAAACATATGCATGAGGTAATGAGCCTGTTTCCCTGCCTATGTGTCACAGCACTCTGTGCTATTCTGGTTGTGTTTCTCGAGCTGGCATTGCTTTTATAATGCGCTTGCTCCTGGTCTGCTCTGAGTCAGTCTCTGCACAATCTCAGGCTGCTCTTGTGAGGAGCAGCCTCTGCCATCCCCAGTGTGCTGCTGGATGGAGCCTGGCCTGCAGCTCTCCTGCCCCTCAGTTTGTGCCTCTCCCATCTCCAGCTATGTTTTTTTCAGCGTGATGTGAGAGTGTTGGCAGCGGGGAGAGGCGCAGGAACCATCCCAGTGGTTCTCCCTCCTCTCCCTTGCCAGGAGCAGCAGCAGCAAATCCTCAGTGGTGTAATTCAGCACAACTACATTCAGAAAATAGGTATGAGGTGTTTAGAAAGCTCAGCCTTTTGCTTATGGAACCTCTGAGTGCTTCTTGTGCATTATGTCAGTTTTCTCAACAGTTTGCAAATCGTTTTTTTCCCCCCTCTGGAAATATTTGTCACAGTAAATTATTTTACCTTGTGCTGCTCTATGTAAAATGCAGAATGTTAATACTTTATTTGGCTAAACATGTATAATTTGGGAAGACAGGTGAAGTGATGGATTAATCATCAGGCTTTTAACTCCAAGTCTTGTTAGCTGCAGTTTAAAATGTTGTTTATTTGAAATTACAGTGTGAGTATGATGTCTAAGTGGAAGCTCTTTACATATATATAAAATAAAGCTGCTTTTGCTCTTGGTAATAAGTGAGAGGATTTATTTAAAATCTGTCATTTTCCATCATACCTGGATGTTCAGATAGACTTATCACAAATAACTCAGTAGCAAAGCTACAGCTACTGAAGTGCAATAACATTTTCCTTCTGCTTTCTATGAGTATCTCTAAGCCTTGACCTACAGGACCTTTCCTACTTATTGTGGGAAGGTAATTTTACAGACAAAAAAAATTACAGACATCTGGATAAGTGGCTATGAGTTGAATCCCATTCTGCTGCTCTCATTGAGTAGGGAAATTGCCCTTTATACAACTCACAGTTGTCCCAGTCACCTTCCTCACTATCTATTTATAGGTTTTTTGCTCAAGACATCTCAACTTTAAAAGCAATCCTTCTTAGGAGAGCATGCAGTATTGTCTGGGAAGATAGGGGTACTCCTGCTTTGAATTTCTGCAGTGTAAGAGAAAGGTGAATATTGGTTTTGTCAGAACGGCAATTGAAGCAAAAGAATGGAAAAATGTTCATCTGATGCTAAGCCAAGAATGGTATTTTAAAGGATTCTTTATTGAAACTCAAATGCTTTATTTAAACTAAAAAGAGATTTTTCATTTTGGGACTCTTTAATCTTTTAAACCTTTTTCTGCTTTAGATTTTATTTAGATAAATAGTGTTCTTGCAGAGAAATTGTTTGCTTTGTTGTCAGACAGAACATGTTGGTATTTCTGAGATGAAACATTGATAAAGCATCATCCAAACACTATGTTTTGGTGTAATATTCCCAGCTCTGTTTCACAACAAACTTTTTAGTTCCCAGGAATGTTTTGCTCGTTTGAGGCATGGGCTGGTTACAGTCAGTCAAAGAAATGAGCAGAAAATCCTTCCTAAAAGAGAGACAAAAGAGTATTTTGAGAAGCAGATCCTTCTTCTTTGACCAATGCTGGAGGGAAGGAGTTGATTAAGCAGTTGATCATCTTTAGCGATGCTGGATGATGCTCTTCTACATTCTTCTCCCAGGAACTGGCATTTCTTACCTTTCAGCTCTGAGGAAAGGCACAAAAGACCTGTGTTGCTAATTGGTATAGCAGCTGGCATAGAGTAATTTGTTGCCACAGACACCCACTTTGCATTTAATGGTTCTGACATCTCAATTTCATTTGTGGCTGCCCTGTCTAGAGGCAAAAGCTGTGATGTCTGTGTTCAAGCCCAGCCTGTTCACGACACTAGAGATACACATTGGCTGCCAGATATGGTGTATTTTCTCATCCTTGGGAAATACAATTACCCTGAACAAGAAAGGGAAGTGTGAGGAAATCGTGCTGAGCCTCATGGTGGCCTGGGGGCATGGTACTGGAGCTGCCTTGCCACCACTAGCAGTGCACAGCTTGGCTTTGTGCTCCCACCCTAGCATGGCTTTGACAGGAGGAACTCTGGAAAACAACATTTTCAAGGGTAAAACGGGAGATGAGGACTTGCCAGCATTTATCATCTGACAATAAGTAAGTAAACAGGCTGGCAGCCACATCTAAGATTATCTCCTCTCTGCTTGGGACTGTGTTATGCTTCAGTTGAGCTTAGCATGGAAAAGAAGGACTTGTGCTTATTTTTATCTTCAGCTTTCACGGTCATAGTTGTCTGTGTTCCAAGACACTGTGGTGCTTGTGGCTGGTCCAGGCTGGAAGGTGTTGGGGTCCAGCACAGGACTTTAGAGAAGTCACATTGCTGTGAGGCCACAAGGACACCGTGCCACAATGTGAGATCATCACCTCCAAGGCAGCTCAGACACACCCTTTTTCCAGAACATGTGCTTAGATCCTGTCATCTTTTGCCTTCCTGGCAGGAATTCCTTCTAAACTGCCTGTCAAATGCTTTCCTCCTTTTAAATCACTGTTCATAGCTGGCTGTGTATAGCTTATACTTATAAAGCTTTCCTGCGCTGAATAGCCACCTTTTTGTTTTAATTATTGGAACTCAATAAGAAAAAGACTTGGGAGAAAAGGAATAAGCTGTGAAATTATCTATTCATAGCATTGGTTTCCTGCATTTATCGACCAGTTTTTCACTTGTCCAGATAAAGGCATTTTATCCTACTCATTCTCCTTCCTTCCTTCCTTCCTTCCTCCCTTCCTTCCTTCCTTCCTTCCTTCCTTCCTTCCTTCCTTCCTTCCTTCCTTCCATCCACAGTAGGGACAGAGGAAATTCCATTGTTTCTATCTCATCCATGCAGAAATCAAAAATTTGGTNTTCCTTCCTTCCTTCCTTCCTTCCTTCCTTCCTTCCCTCCCTTCCTTCCCTCCCTTCCCTCCCTCCCCATTACCTTGACTCTAGGAACCCTAATTAAGCAAATGAGCAGACTTCTGCTTCAGCACACACAGTCTTTTACCCATGTTAAATGAGAGTTTCCTGCATCCAGTGTCATCACAATTCTGAAATTCCACATGGAGCACTTTTCACTGAGCTGCATTCAATTATTTATTCGGGCTCTGGTTCCATCCCCACTGAATGCAAGAGCACTGACTTCAACACAAGGAGTAGCAGGCTTACAGCTGGAAAGAGAAAATATGTGAATTAAAAGTAATTTAATCTCATTTAATCACATTTCCTCTCCTCCTTGACCAAAAGATTTAGAAAATAAACAAACTCTCTGAAAAGGAAAACTATTAAGTAAGTTTCAAAGTCAAGTCCATGCCAACTAATATTATCTATTTCAGGACTTCCTGCCCTGCTTATCTCCTTTTAATTAACCTAATTCTGACCTGGAGCATGTGTTTGCCTGGCAGACACAGCCCCATTTCTGCAATTGCTCTTGGCTCAGTGAAAGAGGCTGTAGTAGTGTTTGTGATCAACATTGCTGCTATGTATTTCCTGCAGCAGAGCTAAGGGCAGCACGAGAGGGAGCTGGGAAGCAGATGTGGAATGGGAGTTCTGCAGAGGGAAGGGGGTTTTTACTCGATATGCTGCACATTGAAGCACTTGGTAAAACACCATGGTCGATCTGCTCTGTCTCCTTTTCCTACAGCTCAGATGTCTGGACACAATCCTGGAGCCAAGGGGAGCACAATCAGCAGAATTTCTATTCATTCTTATCTTCTAAAGTGCAGATTTAACATCCTCCTGTGCACAGTGACAGACAGGCCATGGAGGGTGATAATAAACTTGCTTCCCAAATGGAGTCCATCCCTTTATTTAAAATCTGAAAATAAACCTGATAAAATTCTCAGACTCCAGATAAAACCTAGAGGTCTCAAATGTGTGTTATGCAGAGGGCAACAGCCCTGAGAATATGTAGTTTTAAGTGCCAGAGATTCTATCTCATGTTTTTAGTAGCAATTTGATGCAGCCCTGGACAGCACAAAGAAAGACGTTAATCCACTTACCCAACAAATCCTATCCTCCAAAAAGTACAGAGGCTCAGACTAAGGCAAAACTGAGCTCAAACAGCTCCTCTTCCAGGGCAGTGAAGNGTGGCAGCTCAAAGCATTTTGCAGAGAAGGACAGGAGGCAGCATCAAATCTCTCCCAAGTCCTTTCTCATGGGAAGGATTTATTTGTGTAAATCCACAGCCAGAGGATTTCTGCAGGCACCCACATAAAAGTGTCAGTCTGGTTTACCTTGTGCACACTTAAACTCATTTGTTGCAGTGAGAACAAGTCCTTTTCATCTCTCTCATTGTGCAGAGAGAACATTTTTGTTCTTCTCCAAGGGGGAAGTGCCCTTTGGTGACACAAATAACTGCTTGGAGCTGTAGATGGCCTGTAGAGGTAGCTCAAAAATCATTAGGGAAAGCTGTTAATGAAAATAATTTTCAAAGTGTACTTCCAGGGGGATGCAAACAACAAAGCAAGAGGTGCACCTGCACCAGGGCATCAGACACCAACCCACAGCCTTGTCAGACCTGACAGAGCCTTGTCAGGACGTAGCTGTCCTGGCTGGGATGTCAATACCTTCTGAATTGCACAGGCTGAGTTAGTTGCCCCCGAGACATTGCCTGGTTGGCAAATTCCATGTTCCCTGCATTGTAGGTATCTCTGAACTGAAGGAAAGCTGTAATTCCTTCAGTCACACACAAAGGAGGAAAATAATTTATTTTCTCTAAAAGTCAGACCCTCCATGAAATAAACTTCCCAGGGCTTTTTGGCAGCAAGAAGTATGTTTTTCTCTGAGTTGCATTCTTCACATATTGACTGTGCTTCCCGTGAAATTACAAATACATTTAACATGCAATTGGCCAAATTCCCATATCAATTTTCTGATTTTCACCTTTGGAGAAGGATCTTACAATGCTTAGTGATTGGGTGATAAAATGATGGAAGAAATTCAATGTCAATAGATGCAAAGTGATGCATATGGGGAGAAAAAACCACTCCAGGATGACACAGAATGACAGTTTCTAAATTAGCTTCTGATGTTCAGGAAAGAGATTTGGGAGTCATTACTGACAAGTCCCTGTGAAAATCAGTTCATTGCTCAGCGGTGGTCAAAAAGATTGTTAGGAATTGTTAGGGAAAGAATAGAGAACAAACAGAAAAAATTAGTTATGCTACCACATAAATCCGTGATGTATCTTTATCCTGACTATTATGCAGTGAACTCATCACCACAGCTTGGAATGGAGAGCTGAAAGTGCCCCAGAAAAAGGAAGAAGCAGGCTCAGTGAATGGAGTGACTTCTGCATGAGGAAAAGCAAAATATACTGGGTATTTTCAGCTTGGGGAAGAGATGAAGCCTGATAACATCATGAGTGGTAATGGGTAGTTGAGGAAAGAGATTAATTAGCATTCCTGACAATATAAGAATAAGGGCTGATGAAATCAGCTGGGCTTTTAGAAAGGGAACACTTCACCACCCAGCAAGTGCTGAAGTTGTGCAAGTCATGGCCACGGGATATTATGGAGCCCAAAATAACAAATGGGTTCAAAAGCTGGTGGGGCAGTTTGTCAGAGGATAGGGCCATCAGTTTCTGCTCAGAATTGTGTCCAGGATGAAAGCCCAGAAGTTCCTATGTCACCAGAAGCTGTGAGACAGGGGAGGTCACTCAGTGCCTGCATTGCTTCTCGTGTGCTTCACCTGAGAGTTCCTTTCTGACCACACTCGGGGCACAGAGCCAGGTGCAGCTTTGCTCTTTGGTGTGACAACTGTGTTCATCTGTTATGCTTTTAAAATTCATTACTGATATGTTTATTTTTATTTTTATGCTTTTCCAGATCTTCCATCACTGTCTCAAGTGGGAGACTTAGATGTATCAGTGTGTTTGTCCCTCGCAGTTCTTCCAAATGGCAGAGAAGCAGCCCACTCCCCTTTCACAAGGGATTGTTGACCCAGGAAGAGTCTGCTGGGATGGAAAAGGTCCTGAGGGACTGACAGCCACCTTCCTGCTCCTCACACTCTCTGTGGTGCCCTGGAGAAAGGGCCATGCAGACCTTGCCATGCCAGCACTTCTCCCGAGAGCCCTGGGCTGCATCCAGTTCTTGTGAGTAAGGCACAGAGAGAAGGGAAAATAAAACCCCTCAGTGCAGCAGAGCCCTCAGGTCCTTAGTCAACACTGAAGCGAAGCCTACGTGGTTTGGTCAAAATCCAGCAGTACATCTGTGGAAGAGGTGGGAGCTGGATCCAACCCTTTTCTGGCTTGGATAGTAACCTGTAATTAGACTTGTCAGACTGTAAGACACCTAATATATCCTTCTGCAATATTTTTTATCTCGGTGTAACTTTTTCTTGTATCCAGTGTGCTGTAATTCTGGGTTTTTCTCTTTATAGCAGTTGGTTTCTCGGCAGACTCCCTGGCCACAAATACTTTTGAGTGGAACATCTGGTTCTAATGTGCGCTCTAGAAATGTTACTTTCTGCAATATTCCATTTGTCTCCCAAACAATATTTTTCCTCTTGTGTTTGCCCAGAGAATCTTGTAAGCTGATCAATATCTGAAGCAGCAAAGGATCCATTTGAGAACAAAGGCTCCCAAAGCCACATAAACAATTTCCCAGAACTCGAGGCAGTTGAGGAGAGGTAGTTTGCAGGGCAGCCATGCACATGGGAGCTCTGCAGGGCTGCCTTCCTCATCTTGCTCCCTTTCCCCACTGCCCCTACCAGTTACCACAACTGCAGGGGCAATCCCAACTTGTTTCCATGCTGGTGATCCCATATAAGTTTTTGGTTTTTAGTTCTCCCTCGCTTCTAGCCAAACCCTTTCAAATGTTCAAAGGAAGAAATACTGCTATTGCCTGGTTCCTTCTGTTGTTTCTCACTGTCATTACAGCTGCCTTTTCAGCTGCATTATGTGAGTAAACAAACCTTCACCTACATAGAGGGGGAGCCCTGCCCTGCATAAAACAGGCTGTGGAGTCAATAAAGTAGAGGTACAAGAGGAAGCAGGAATGTTTAATATACTTTCAGGCATGGGGAACATGAAAAGGCTGCTGAACTCCAGAGAAAACTCCAGTGCTCTTCTGGCATGTTTGCAATACAGACAATGTAAATAATATATAACTCCTGGAAGGAGTGTAGGAATAGATGAAGTTTTATGTAGGGAGCACTGCACGCGTGTGGGAGATTCAGATGCGTCTGCAGATCACGGGCTGCATGCCAAGCACTGCGTGCCCACTGTAAACGAGGCTTGGGGACTGAATTACTTAAGTAATTAAAGTGGATTGTGACTCACATGCTGAAAGGGCAAATTGTGCACTGCCACAATCCACCAAGTTATTTAATTTTGGAAAACCGAAGCTCCTCAGTGACGGAGAGGAGGATTTATTATTACATTATTTTACCTCTGCAAGCCAAACTGTAGGCAAACACGATCATGACTTTTAAGAGTTTGCCTGGGAAGGGTTGTGCTGCTGGCCAGAAACCTCATCATTAACATAAGGCACGGAGACATAGAGCATGATTCAAACACGTGAAAAAATGCAGCTTAACCATTTAAAATCCTTTGGGGCTTTTTCTGTAGGTGAACAAAGCTAAGCGTGCTTTGAGGAGGCTGCTGCCCAGATGTGCTGCAGCTGTACAAGGTGGAGCTTCCTCTGCTGAGGTGTTCCCACCCAGCCCAGGGTGGGCACAGAAGCACTGGATGGAGGACCTGGGAGTTTCAGCCTTCAAGGAGCTGAGACTGGAATCCCACTCAGCTCCCAGTATCCTGACTCATATATTTCTGTGTCCTGGAAATATTTTAGTTGGCTTTCTGGAACTGCGGACTTGCTTTTCCAACTCGATGTTTTGGGGCTCACATGGGATTCAGCTGCCCTGTCTCTTTGCACAGCTCCTTTCTCACACCCCCCTTCTTCTTCATTAAAAAACAGAAAGTAGAAGAGAAGGTCCCAACTCAGCTCCTGTCTCCCATTCCAGTAGAAGGTGTCCCTGGCCATGGCAAGGAAGTCGGAAGTAGATGACCTTTGATGTCCCTTCCAAGCCAGGCCATCCTATGATTCTATGACTCCCAATTCACCCTTCTCATCATGTTCCTCCCCCCTCTCAGACCAGAGTGATGCCTTGAGTGAGGCCAGACAGAGTTAAGGGGAATAAAGTGGTTATTTATTGAAGAGCCTTCGAAGGCCACACCCTGGCAGTACTGGAGCCACAGTCCTGGCTCTACCTGGATGGCTCCAAGATGGAAGCAAAAGAGGGCTTGGTCACAAGATCTCACATTTTTATAAGTTTTGATCCATTAGCATATTGGAGCTAATTGTCCAGTTACAGCCCCAGCCCGTGAAGTCCCATCTTCCTTGTTTTTCTCTCTTCAGTCCATGTTGTTTATACTCTTGGGTCTAAGATCTGGATTGGCTGTCCTTGGGTCTCCAGCTAGAGAAGGAATTGTTGTGTCTGCCTACTCTGTGAAGAGAGCTCACCATCCCCTGATATGTAACCCAGACCCACACACGAAAGCAGCACAGAATCAAAAAAAAAAAAAAAAGCTAAAACTCGAGGTATCAAGAGAATTTGTCCAATGTCCTTTTCATTGTTAGAATCTGCAGCTCTTCTTTTTCCCCTCTGCTCATCCATCCATTTAATGCTTAGCATAACCATGAATGTTTGCCATATGGGCCTGTCTCTTGATATTTTAATCTGCCATGAGTTTTGGGTCAGTAATAAGCAGTAGGAACAATTATAAAAAAATTGTCACACTTGAAATAAAACAGAATCATTTATTTTATTCCTCTGAGGCTGTATTCCTAATATAGCTTTTTGGACACCTGAGCAAATGCTTACATTGAGATTTTGTTCTGACTCTGTTGAAGTGATGCCAATAGGACAGAGATTCCTGCTATGATCCAGTTATTAAAAGGTGCCTCTGCCCAAATCAAGGTGCAGATGAGACCATAGGCTGAAGTCAACAGCAGAGATTTTATATAACAGTAAATGTGAGGTGGAGAGAGAGATATAGGAAAGGGGTCAAAGAGAGTGAGAGAGAGAGACTAAGCAGAAAGTTATCACCATCCTATGGATCCTGTGGTGTTCCACAGGTCCTTCTTCACCCTGGATCTGGTGGTGGGGGTCCCAGAGCTCTTCTGGGCTACCACCTTTATACAGTCCAAATTCTGGGTATCTACAGGGCATGGGTGCCATTCCCGTAACTTGGGATGGCATGAGTGTAAGCAATTGTTTTCTTTTTCACAGTTTGCCATAGGGAATTTTTGTCCAGGTGCAATAACTGGGAGGTTTCCCAGATTTGCCTCACCAGGCCTGCAATTAGTGCCCTCCTGTTGCAAATTCCTTTCTTCTGTGCTTATCTCAAGTTCTTGCTGTGGTGGCTTGTCTTATGGCAAGTCCCTTCTGCGGCCTTGACAGTGTTTTGAGACAGGAAACTGCATTCCTTAAGTCCTTACAACTCCCTCTGTAATCATTTGTATGTTGTTTATGCCACCCAGCAGACATACAGGTAAATATGATAAAACAGAGGAAAATTATTTGTGTTGCTGGAGGTCAATAGACATTTCAGTGATTTTACAAAACAGGTCTGGGAAAACAGCTGGCTGAAATTATTGCACCAGAGACAACTTGGTCACTTTGCATAGCAGCCAGCAGCCTCTGTGAAACCTCCCCAGAAATATCTCAGATTGAAGCCTGGGCTTTGGTGGTTGCAGCACAGGTATTGCAAATTGGAAATGGGGCAAAACTGCTGCTGTGTGCTTCCCCAGCAGCTCCAGGAGCTCAGTGGCTGGGGAAGAGCCTCCATTGTGGTAGAGAAAAATGAGGGGAATTGTCTGAGAGAGCTCTGAAGGAGCAAGGATGCCACATTTTGGTGTTTTCTGAAGCTGCATGACCTTTGATATCAATAATTCAACAGACAGGTACAAAGCAGGCTTCATCTGCTGCTTTTTCAGGTGATCACAACTCTGGGTCAGCCCCTGAGTGCTGCTGGGTGGTGCTAATAGGATCTGACCTAGGGCCCTGCACAGCACAGAAACTCCACGAGGGGTGGGCTGCTGCCAGCACCTGCCCAGGAAATGCTTCCCATAAGTCAGAGGGATCAGGTTAGAAACTGAAGAAATTCAATCACTGTCTTTAGTAAGAAATGCTCCCACAGATGTCCTCGTTTATTAAAACTATTCTTTGATCTGAAAAGAAAAAAAAAAACCTCATTTTATAGGAACAATGATTTCTGGGAAAGGTATTTTGAACTCGTTTAGGCATAGCTGGCAAATTTTAATTATATATGAACACTTACTTTAGCACTTTTTTAGTCGTATTTTACTCCTCTGAAAACGTGGCGGGTCTGAGTCAGCAGGATGCACAGCTGACTCCAGCCCAGGGAGGAGGCTGGGCAGAGCAGGCTCAGCAGCCTCCAGATGTTGTGCACTATTTTCTTTCCAGTGGTCTTTTCCAACCCTTCTAGAGAATGAGGTGATATGCAGATGAAGAGTATTATTTTTTTTGAAGGCAGACTCTAGGTAACAAAAGTGACTAGGGAGAGTAAAAATTCTGCAGGTCTGACTCAACAGCATCTGCTTCGCTGAAAGCACTGAGAGATTATTGAAGTAAGGCAGGTGTCCAGGTTTCATTGAGGAAAATATTTTAAGCTGTTTTCATAAAGAGGACTGTCTGGAACAGCAAAGTTGGCTTATTTTGAGAGAAATGGAATGAATCAAAACAAACAAAAAAAATGGAAGGAAGTGGGATTTTGATAAAAGCTTTTAACTCTCCTTTTTTTTAGCAGATTAGAAGGTTGGTGTTTTGGACACTTACCTAAAAGACTGACATTTTGAAAGGAAAGGAAGTGAAAGAAAGAAGGAAACCTGCATCTTGGGTACAGAAACAGGATTTTATTTTGCTTTGGAGGGGTGGAAGTGAATTTGTCTCTCTCCAGACACTCTCCAAAACAAAATGTATGCATGCTATATCCACATGCTATTAAAAGACTAAAGGAGCATCTATTTTTGACAACAGTTCAGTTATTTTACCTGTCATTCTGATTTATGTTTCTTAGGAAACATAGAGCTGCAGTTGGAGGAAAAGAGAAAAGCCATATGGCAGACAATTGCCAAACAAACAAACATACAGTATAGGTGCCAAACAGCTTTTATACAAACAAAAAGAGCAGAAAAACAGCCTTGTCCCCCTTTGATGCATCTACATGCTTCTATGAAAGAATATGTACCTGGCTTTTAACCTCCCTTCAGTGCTTCTGGAGAGACTGGCTCTTTCACCACACATGTTTAAAGTGTTTCCTCCAGCAGTCAGGTTTTAATAAGATCTCAATTTACAGAAATAAATATGCCTAACCCTGTGAATAACCCTGGAACTGGCATTAATTTTAAGCGTTATCACATATTTGGCATAGCTGAAATAGTGTGGGATGGAAAGCAGCTGGCTGGGCAGGGGCTGTCATGGCTCAGAAATGGCCCTTGCTGAAGTTAATCAGGACTGAAACCCCACGTCCTGCTCGTGCAGCACCTGCTGGTTCCTCAGGCCTGTGAGGAAAACCTCTGGAGCAGCCCTTGGCAAGCAGGACCTCGATCCTTTGGGGTCTGCTGGGTGGTGGATGTGAGGAGGCTCCTCAGGAACTTGCAATCACAGCAAATGCTACTTATTTAAGGTGCTAACTGTCATGTGATTTTAAAAGCCCTAGAGCACCACCTCTGTGTCTTTTCGGAAGAGCTGATGAGGAGAGAAATAAAATTCTCTACGTTTCGTCAGAAGGACTCACTTTGTCTATTTTGGAATCATTTGATCTGGTTCAGGCTGCTGCACTGCACAGCAGGCACAGCTGGAGCACGGCAGGGCAATGGATCACTCACACTCTCACTCACACTCCCACTCCCATTCCCACTCCCATTCCCACTCCCATTCCCACTCCCACTCCCACTCCCACTCACTGCTGGCACTACAGGCAGCACAGGAGCAGCTGAAATGGGGCTCCCAGCTCCTCAGGGCAGCAGTGCCTGGATGACAAAAGGACAGCCAGGATTGGGAAGAGAGGAGCAGAACTGCTGCTGAGGGCAGGGCCGACAGCAAAGCCAGGGTTTGGGGGAACAGACTGGGAGGAAGGATGGAACAATGGGGAAGGGCAAGGGGCCAGGGACTGAGAGCAGCCAGGAAGGTGTCTGGGACTGCCTCTTGTCATTCCTAAATTCCTCTGCTCCCATGTTTCCCTGTGCCAGAGGAAGTCTGTGAATGGCTAATCAAAGTGTTTTTTTAGTCCTCTCTAGAAGACATGAAAGTTGAAGAAAACAGTATTTACTGTTCCTGCAGGCCACCCCTGGAGGCAGAGCTCCATCCAGCTCTGGGTGCTCCACACTCAGTGTTTGTTGAACCACCCCCCATGCTGGGGCTGATAGATATCTAAAATAGAAGCTGGCATGTTTCTTGCTCCCCATCCTACATTTTCCCCCTCACAAACATGCAGGATGCTCAATCTGCACAGACAGACTTCTCCAGGTCTGGAATGTGAGTGCCTGAACTCAGCTGCTGGTCCTGTCACAGGACAAATCAGCTCCTTTGACTGCCAGAGCACTTGGCCAAGTACAGGAGCACCAGGCTCAGCGTGGCTGTGTACATTTCACTGGTGTCTCCTGAGCATCTGCTACAAAAAAGGACTGAGATGGGTTATCTCTATGTTCATCCATGATAAAATTAGTAACTTAATGAGAATTTACCATGGATGTGGTAGGTCTCATTCCACACAGGAGAACTTGGGTTAATTGATTGTGTTAATCACATCCTTCCCTACTCATCTTAATCCCTACATTTAATTTTATTTGGATTGCACAGTTCCCCTGAGGAGCTGTGCTTGATCTGAGCACAGTCAGACTCAGTTAAGTTTCTTGACAGGCTGAGAGGAGTGGAAGGATGCACTGAGGATACAGCTCAATGCAAAGCAGGAAGGACAGCAGGGAGAAAAATGAAAGGAATTTCAGGTACAAAATTCAAAGTGTAAGGTGCTGTCACCTAATGGGCCTATCATTCTTATCATTATAAAATTACTGAAGACATATGACTGCTTTAAGAAAGAAAACAGACAGGAGCAAGCTCTTTCTCACTGCCTGCTCCCACACTGATGTGTTTTCTTCTCCAGGGAGAGGCAGTCCTCACCCATTGAGCCCAACAAGGGCAGCCAGGGTTCAGTGCTGCTCCTGGACCATGCACAGATGCTCTATGGCAGAATCATGAATTTAACCATACTAAGGTGCACTAAGGTGTAAACTGTGGATACCCACAGGTGGTGTTTGAGCCCAGCCCAGGGCCCAGTTTGGTTTCCCAGTACTGACAGAGCCCAGGGGTCTCCAATCTGCAGGCAGGACACTCCTACTTTGTGAAATCTCCGTGCTTAAGGATGCAGCAAGGAGAGGCTGCTCAGTGGGAATTTCAGTTCCACCTGTGAAATTCATCACTATTGCAACTTTCATTCAGATTTTAATACTGCTTTAACGTAGTCTTTTGTGATCTCATTTCCCTTAGCCTCAATTAGGGGTTGAGGACGTTAGCCCAGTAAAATCCTGGAGGAACAAAAAAAGAACCCCACCTAGTTTTTTTCTTCATCATTTTTTGTAAGTGAAGTAGTTAGCAGGGATTTAGAGTAGGTAATTTTAGCCTTGACAATAAATCAGCAATCATTTGTGATGAGGCAAATAGACATTCAAGCTGGGCAGAGAATGGCTGAAGTAGAACCTCAAGAGATTATAAAAGAAACCTGCTGATGTGCAGGTTTCTGACTTTCTGGTGTCAGCATTAAGCGACACTATTCAGGTTAAACAAACCTTTTTTCTGTGTGACTAAAGCTTTTTTGCACTTGGTGAGCAAGGCATGAGTATTTGAGTAGATGAACACAAAGCCACGTGGCTCATCGGCATGCTTGAATATTAGACATCCCCTGCACCCCAAATTTAGCTGGTTTTAGCAGGAATTAATCAATTTACAGTGCAGTTATAAAAGCACAAAATGCAGAGTATATAGACCAGGCACACATTATTGTCGCAGATGAACGGGGGGTAAGAAGTGCAGCCTAAGGAAATGCTAATCCCCTGGGATCTGGGATCCAAACAAGGCTGGTCACAGGTGCTCATGGAGGTGTGGTCACACGAGGCCAAGCAGCATCTTTGGGAGTCGGACAACAGAGCAAGGAAGACTTAAGGCAATGTAAATAATTTTTTAAGCCGTGGAGATCTTTATATCCACACAACTGCAGTGGAAATCCCCTTGCAGGACCCTCAGGGAGCAGTCCAGCTTGATTTCTTGCCACCAAACCCCAGGAACAGCCCAGGGATGAGCAGACTCTGACACTCACCAGCCTGGCCCCTCTGCTGTGCACGTCAGGCTGCCTCTCACACCCTCCCATGGAGGGGGAATGCCCCAGCCCAGCTGCCCATGGACTCACCAGCTGAGCAGGCTTGCTGCAGGTGCCCTGTGCTCTCATCCCACAGAGAATTCCACTCAGGAAGCCACTCTAGGGCTGCATTTTCTCTCTTCAGACGTACACAATGCTGAGAGCCAATGTACTCGATATACTTTGCAATAGATTTTAGAAACTCAACAATTTTCAACTTTAGCAAGGTTGCCTTTGTTGATGATGCATTTACTCTTGCTCTCTCCAGGCAAGTCTATTAATGCACTGATAACACTTAATCCTTGACCTGTTGGTAGACAGATAAGCAGGCTGGTACCAGGTCTAGTCTCTCTAGCACAAATCACACCCCAATACAAGAAATTCCTAAGGGCCAGAGCAGTTCATATAATCCCAGTGGAATTAATAAATATGCTTCAAGATATTCCTTGTATTGTAGCAGATTAATTTGTTTTTATTAATGTATCACATCTTTGAACGTTGTAATCTCATCCTAGCTCCAGGAAATTGCTGTGATCCCTGCTCCAAAGCTCTTAAAATGTTATATTAGTCACAAGTCTATTGCTGAGATTAAAAAACTAAGAGAGCAAAGGGCACAGCATGAGTGTGGTGAAGAGGAAGTTTACAGCTACAAGATTGCCTGTTTTCCCAGGGGAATCACAATTGCATCATGAGATTTAAGATATTTTTTTTTCCTCCTGCTAACATTCGTTTAGAAGACACTCCCGTGCTGGCATGCAATGTGAGAACTTCAAAGGGAAAGTGTTTTGAGTAAGGAAAGAGTGACAAGAGTTTTCCAAGAGAAGTGCCCATCCCATGAGCACCATAGGCACTTTTTTGAAGGAGACATTTACACATTTCATCTATTTTAGGCAACACTTGAGCACTTGCCAGCTTCTGACAGGCTGCCCAGGGAAGTGGCTGAGGCACCATCCCCGGAGGTATTTAAATAAAAGTGAAGATGTGGTGCTTAGGGATGTGCTTTAGTGGTGGACTTGGCAATGCTGGGTTAATGGTTGGACTTGGTGATCTTAGAGGGTTTTTCCAGCCTAAATGATTCTTTAATTCTGTAGTGTGGTGTTCTGTTTTTAAGTTTGTTTGATTGTTCTGTTATAATAAGGCATTTTTATGTTAGTCAGTTGTTAAATGGTTTGTTCCTGTGTACCCCTATTCTTTCCCCTCAGAGTGGTCCCTCCCAAGTTGTTTGCCTCCAAGTTTTCCCGCCACTGACCTGTCTGTCAGCGGTGTCACTCTTCCCTCTCCTCCCCAATTTTCCAAATATATCCCTCCCTGTCAATTTTGAAAAATCCTACCCCTAGCCTTGTCAATCACCCTAACCCTGCCCAGATTCTTTGGGAACCTTCTCTATCAGTCATCCCAATCCTCCCAGATGATTTGCCCTTCAAACCTCCCTCCACCCCTGGGTTTCTCCCATTTGCTCCCCGTCATCTCCCATCCCTCCCTTAAAGCTCCTCCATTGGTTACCTTATGTCCAAACCCCAGTTACTGTATTCTTTAAAACCCCTTCCTGAGCCTGGCTCGGGGCTATTTGCCTCTGCCCCCGTCTGGGGGGAATAAAATTCTTCTGGACAGCCAGCATCTGGTCTCTCCCTTGCTCTTACCTCGGATCCCTCACAAGCCAGCACTTTGCCAGCAAGTCCAGCCCACTCCTCATGGGTACGGACCAGTGGCCCTCTGGGCTCAGCTGCCGGGTTTTCCATCGCCCACCCACTGGTCGGGAGACCCCCCACAGCCACACTGTAGGCTGTGGGTTGGAGTGAGAGACAAGCAGCAGTGTTCATCAGCATGGCAGCTCCCCCTCCACTGCTCCTGCAGGCTCCCTGGGACAGCAATCCCTGAGGCCACGCTCACCATCAGCCCTGGAACTGTCAGGAAACAGGTCTGTTACCCAAAGCCATTCATCTCTGGCAGTGGTGCAGCTCCTTGCTCTGGGCTGTACCTGTCCTGACGGCACATTCTTCCTGCAAAAGACTGGATGAGGAATTATTCATAATTTTAAATGCTTTGGTTACAGGTTTCCTCAGCGCTTCCCTTTTGTGCAGTGAATTTTGGTTACTGCTCAGAGCTGACTGTTCATGCCCATGTTGTGAAGAGGTCTAGGAAAGGCTCAAGGCTCTCCATTCATGGCTTTTGCAAATATTGAAACACTGCTTTGCTGAGAAAACTTTGGAAATAATGGGGTTAGTGTGAGGAAGAGCAGGAAAGGGAGGCTCTTGCTCTAAGTCTGTTTGGCCAACCAAAAGGAGGATATTTTGAGAGTCAGAAGAAAATAGTTATTAACATGTTTTTCTAGATCTTCTCTGAGTTTTTGGCTTCTGAGATGCAGTCTGCTAGTTACATGAAAAAATGCAAGAAGAGAAGGAAGTTCTGACTAATCCTAGTGTTGAATACAGGTATGTTGGTTGTCTGTAATACAACACCTTATCTCTTTCCCACCCTGCCTCACCTATTCCCCCTTTTCCTCTTTCCCTCCATCCCAAGCACTGATATACCCACAGCTTTTGTAACTGTGCAAATTCTTGTCCAGCAACAGTTTCAAACAAACCCAGTCAGATCACACATTAATGTTAAAACAGTGGCCTCTGAATTTTAGCTGAGCTGATTAAAAGAAAATAACTTTCAAAGTACTTTAAAAACATTAGCAGATTCAGCCTAGACAACAGCATGACAAACAGCATTTTTTATTTACTTAGTCCTTTTCTTTTTTAATGATTTTTTTCCATTGAAATGATTGCTAATTTCAAGCAGGAAATTCGCCAGCTATGCCAGTATAATTTGCATCAATTAGTAACCCAGAAGTGGGTGCAATTCTATTTTGATGACACAAAAAAGCAGTAGCCTAAGGGTCTCTCTAAAGAGGGACTAGCACACAGCCATAGTGTATTGCTGAGGATACCTCATAGGTGATGCATCTGCATAGCCACACAGTGCTCCTTCTCCTTGAGGAGAATGGTAAAAAGATATCTCAATGAGTAAAATCTTTTTGGGGAGTAGGAGAGAAGAAATGTTTCCTTGGTTATTTTAATAGAAACCAAAGAGGCATTTAAATATGGGGATATTCTTGCCTAAAATATAAAAGAGAGAAGGACAACAAGAAGAAAAATAATAATCAAGTATAAGCAAACATTACAATTATCAAATTTTCTGCCTAACCATTCCCCAGTCACAAATGAAGATGTTATTCTGATAAAGACACAGTAGCATCTATTCAAGGTGAATTTCAGGACTGTAAGAGGCAGTGTTTGTAGCTCATGGGAGGGCAGAAAGCTGTGTGCATCTCCTCGTTCCTTGGGAACATTTTACCCTTCTTTTGGTTATTTGCCATGAGGAGAAGGAACCAGCAATTTTCTGCTGCAGACATAATTGCAATTTCAGTTCTGATTTGTATTACCTGGAAATCCAACTGGAGCCTCCAAAGGGCAGGAGGGCCAACATGGCAGTTCTCTGGAGTCTCAGTGGCTACAGTGTGTCTGTCTATATGGAAAATATTTTTAAAACATGCTTGCTATGAGGAGTAAATGGCAACATGGGCTGTCTGCCAATAACCTCAAATCTGTAGTGAGAAATAATTCAGTCTGCTTGCAAGCTGAGTTCTAGTCTTCCTCTCCTGTATAGACTGTCAATTTCACTCTGATTTACTAAGACTAGGTACGAAACATTTTTTAGTAAGGCAACATCTTCCACTCTAATCATGGTTCTTAAAGTGAAATGCCAACATTTTACTCACTGTCTCCCCAGCACCTTTCAGGCTCACTTCTAAACTTAATACACTGTGCTGAGCACAGGTCTTCACCACTGGTGGCAGCTTTTGGCATCAGTCATTACTGGGTTTAGCTGCTGCTCTCCATATTTCATCAAGTAGCTTGAAACAAATTAATTACCAGAAGGCTGTGTGTGCCTTTGATGCATTTTTCCAGCTTATCTAAATTGTTTGAACAGCTGAGCAACAAGCACTTAAAAATGGAAGTCCACAAGTATCAAGCTGAGTTTTAGCTGTCTGGTAGGGGAAGATTCAAGTGACATTTGCCACTACCTCTGTAACAAAGATGACAGAATAGCTCCTCAAGAAAGCCCTCACTGTTTTCACCAAAACCAAACATGAAACTACCAAAGCCAGGCATGGCAGTGGTTTCATAACCTATTGTAACAGTGCCATGTGCGAGTTTACAAACCTGTAGTCTGAAGTACATTTGAGTGTTGCTCCTGACTGTGTGGAGCAGAGCCATGGAGGCTGCAGCTTTGGGATGTGTTGAATGGTGGTGTGACATCACGGTGTGATGGAAAGGTGAGCCTCAAAGGAGCTGTAGGATTGCACAACTCAACATTTAGCGTGGGAAATGAATAAATGTCCAACCATGCACATGCTAAGGGTTTGCATTGCTAAAGGTTTAGTGCTGGCATGCTACATGTCCTTGGACTCAGCAATGAAGGTGTGAAGCCTGGCATTAGAACTGGTCAGTCAAATCAGGAATTTGTCCTCCCCTCTCCTCCTGTTAGGCCCTGGTGTCACCTGTGTCTCCAATCCCATCCTTTGTTTGTACAGCACATGGCAGTGACTCTGTGTTTGTATAAAATGCAGCTTTCAGCTGTAAGGACTGGGCATGAAGTGGGTGGTTAAGGTGACCTGACCACGGGCTGCTCCTGAAATCAGTGGCCCCACTTCCCTTCCCCTGGTCCACAGAGACCTCTGGCTCCAGCTGCGTCCTTAGCACGGGCACTGCTGTGTGTTCAACCCCTCGATGTGCTGGCTCAGGACTTCAGCAAGCAAAGCCCAGACCGCAGAGCAGCTTGGCCTGAGCTGTGCTGGTTGTGGGGAAAGAGGTGGAGAAGTGTTGCTGGGGAGAGCGAGGGTTAACACATCCTTTTTTGGCAGGAGAGATGTTTCATCATAGTGGATTTAGGATTAAATGTCACCCTGCTGGGGTGCAGATAGCATTTCATCCACAGAGAGAACATGCAGCTTGTGGGGAACATTGGTAACCCAGTTGTTATTCCCTGGGTTTATGGTTGGAGTGCACTGCCACACAAACAGGGACACCAGGATGTGTCTGGCCTGTGCCAGGGGATAGCCACATTCCTAAAGGCAGGCTGTAAGAGGTAACAATCCCACAGTTTGTGTGGTAAAAATGCATCTCTCAATTAAAGATTCAGGTTATCAGCTGCAGGTAACACTCTGATGTCTGCATCTGTACAACCTGCAAAGAGAGAAGGGGTCTGTGGGAATGGGAGCATCCCCAGGGCAGCATCCCTGTTCTCGGCCTTGCCTAAGGAACTGGACAGTAATGAAGGTGTTTGAGTTCAACATTAACTGCTCAGGGTTTCCAGGCTCTGACTGTGGCTCTTGGAGCTGAGACAGGCCCCGACAGCACTTCAGCTGGATGAAATAAAGAGAGCAGCAACTGGAGCCCAGCCAGCATGCAGTTAGCTGAGAGAGAGAGAGAGAGAGCTTCCTTTTCATTTCTATAAATTTGTTCCAAGACTGTTTTATTAAGCTTATTCTTTCTTTGCAGAACACTGGTCTAGTTTTCAAAAGAGTTGCAGGATGACTGGCAAACCCTTCCACTTGTGAGGAAATGCTGATCCCAAATTTCTGCCTGCTCCCATGAAATCCAGCAGCAAGATGGGAGGCTGGGGTGCTGAGGAGATGGGGATGCCATCTTTATGAGGCACAGGGACCAGCTCATACCCTGGAGACAAGCACCGCCTGTGATTTGGTGGAGCATGGGGTGGGCTTTACACAGGCTTCTCCTCAGATACGTAACAGCTGGGAACAAGGCAGGACGTGTGGTAAAGGCCAAGCAGACTCAGACCTGGGTTACTATAGCAGCAGCATTGCTGCACAGGTTGAGAACCCTGAAATTTAAAATGGAAAGCTTCCTTGAAGCCCTATTGTGGAAATAGCCTTTCTTAGGTTCTCCTGTGGGCTGCAGAAACACTTCCCCAGGCATACCCGAATGCAGGGAATATCCAGAAGTTTTGGGTCATCCATCAGCACAGACAGAAACTGTGAGGCTGGAGAGCACCTGCAGCCTCCCAAGAGCCAGACTGAGGGAGGAAGGAATATTCTGGTGGAATAGCAGCAGCTGTTCCTAGAGAGCGCTGCACAGAAAATAAAGTTGCTATAACGAGAAAATCAGAGACTAGAGTGAGGATGCAAAACAGTATTGGTATCAAGGTGCTACAGTCTGAAAAAAGAAGAATTTGAATAAAAATGTCAGAGATCCAACTGGAGGGATATTCAAAGAGGACTAACAAGACATTCCTGTGTGCTGGGTCCCAGCAAGCAAGTGAAGCTTTGATTTTAGGCATATAGCAAGGGGAAAGTGTAACTGCAAGGAATGAGTTGTAGGCACACACTGAAAAGATGAAGAATATTTTCTTAGAAGTCTTCCCTCTGAGGCCAGGAGAAGCACAGGTCAGCATGGGACTGTGGTGCTGTTTGTGGCAGTGTGGGTCTCTCCGTATCCACCATAATCAGGGCTCTGGAGGCTGATCCTTCAAGCTGCTCTTCTCCCAGTCACAGACATCACAGCCATGAGATCCAAGAGAAATGCATAGCAGGCCCAGGATCAGGCACAGCAAAAGCAGGAGTAAGGATTTCTGGGAGCCTCACTGTGAGGCACAGAACATTTGTGTTGGTTAACAAGAGGCTGTTCAATCTGCATTGAGATCATGGGCAAAATACCCAAGCTTAGGATATGGAGTGTGGTACAAGTGAAGAAACTTAAGTAAATTGTATTGATGCAACTTGAATCAATGTGTGTTTGATCTGGTCAACAAGCCCAAAGCTTGTATAGGTATTTGTATTTCAGAGGGATAATGGATTATTTGGGGTTAGGTCAAGTGAGGAAGGAATCGACTTCAGCTAAGATCAGACAGGTGCTCACATTTGGGCCGGACTTGTTTGTGGAGCTGCTGCCCCTTCATGCTCAAAGGACTGAGTGTGGGAGCTGAGTTAATTCCTGCACCTCAGCTGGTGGGCTGTGACCTCGAGCTGAGGACAAACCTGGTGACAGGTGTGCAAGCTCTTTTTTCCTCTCAGGCTAAATCAGTGTGAGCTACTCTTAACCCAGTTGAAATACCTCCTTGGAAAGAAGTTTCAAAACATCTTATATTTTCCTGTTGCTTGATTGCATCAGCTTAAAATTCACCTTTCAATTGAACTGGTAGGAATTTGCCTGCAGTCTGCTCCTGAAGCAATATGATTCTTGAAAATTTAACTGGTCTCGGACTGCGGAGAAATGAATAGGAGATGAAAAAAGCTTTATCCTAGGCAGGAATCTTAAGAGTGACTCTGATCTTCAAGTTTAAGCTAATACAGTGCCACTGATATCAAAGCAGATATTCTTCCTTTACACAGAAATAAATTTGATCAGTGGTTGGGCTGTTAAGTCAGTATTATTCAACTAGATGTACGATTTTTATAACATTACCAGTTTATTAATAGTCAGAACACGAAACTTTACATTAGTGTCAGGGATGTGGGGGAAAAGTAGAATGAAGAATGGAAAAAGATGGTATTATTTGCCCAGGGCAGACAATTAAAGAGCAATCTACTTTAACAGTGTCACCTTTATATAATTTCTCCTGTCTGCCATTGCCACAGTTTTCCACACCTCAGGGGAAGAGCTGGCATTCTTAGCAGAGCTCCTAAATGGGTTCTTGTTTCTGTGAGATACTCTTATTAATATATTTTTTTATTTTTATTTTTTCTTCTTTGGGGAAAACAGCCAGGGAAATCACCCCCAGACTTTGCAGAACTACACAATGAAGTTAGCCCTGTTGCTGGCATAGGAGAGCTGAATGCTGGGACACAGCCACAGCCTTTATGCTCTTGGGCAGCAGAGTGGATACATCACTTTGCCAAATAAAAACTCTTTGATTTTTCATATATCTTAATGTATTACATGGGTTTCCTTAAAGATACCATCAGCTTCCCTTTCCTGCTTATTTATTCAGCAAATATTTCTGCATCTGAGAGGAAAAGAACTTTTAATTCTGAGGAATCTGTGCTCACTAAGTTAATGTCTGTTACTATATTCTTGTACATTTAAAAAGCCTAAGCTCCTCACAGTTGTTTGTACAAACACTTCCCATGAAGACATGTCTGAAATTAAATATATGCTCTTGGGAGTGCAATTTCTTCTGTCTTTCAGTGTTAGCTCCCTATTTCTGTCATTCAACATGACTGTGCTCTCCTGCCTTGCTGAACTTTGTAGAGTGACAAGATTCCCTCACATCATTAACATCACACTACCACTGCAGTGACAGTGAGGGTGTATTTCACAGACATTTTGGCCTTTACTTCTGTTATCACATAAATTTCCATGTTATGGAAAATGTCTGAAATAGTAACCCTTGGAATAGGGGATAAAAATTTAGGTGCAACAACTTACTTAAGGACTGAGCTTCTCTAAAGCTGTGCTCACTTTGTGTATTTAGGATTTTATGACCCCAGCCTGTGGCAGGTGCCTGTCTATCAAAGGCACTGCAGATCTAGGGCTGGATGTGGGACAGAATTTCAGGTTTGCTGTACCCACAAAACAGCATCATTTAAAGTAATCACTTGAAGTGTCTCAAAACATACAGAACAAATAACTTCATGGGCATTTTTAAGAAATGTGGCCTTAAAACTGCTGTGTTTCATTCCTAAACTTTGTTTTGCATTTTATATCAAGTGAACAGTAATGAACTTTTTACTCCCGCAGGTTGTTGTGAACAAGATAAATGATGTCCCAAAGATTCATGTTGACACATTTCTCTTTTTAACTTCTGCTTCTTTTGTCTGCCCAACTGGACATTTTGCAAGAGTGCCCATTGCCTTTAAACTGTTCTCTTTTGCCTCTGGTATTAACCTTTGGGCTAGAGACACCTCTTTGGATAAATATAAAGTTATTTTACACAAGGAGTATGTATCAGTCCATGCCTCCTCTTTCTGAGGATTAGACAGAGGTGTCATTTATATGGGGTGAAGCCATCTGGCAGTTGCTAATGTTAATTTGACCATTTCTTGCTCTTTTTTTTTTTTTAATTTTGGGGTTTTTTATTGCACAAAAATTAATTGTGCAGCATTTATTTGTCTCCCAGGAAATTATTTTTAAGAATATCTATGATACCACTCCTAGATCTAATCTGTGAAACTGAGACCTGAACTGTAAGACTAAACATTTATAATGTAAGCTCTAGATAGGAAATTCTGAGTTATTAGTAAAAACTCAAAGATAAAACACTGCTTTTAGCCTGCCTTCTAATGTCAATATGTTTTCCAACAAGCCTTATGGCTTTAGTAATGGAAAATGGTCTTTCTGGTCTCAAGCCTGCCTTAAGTCCTTAAGTTCAGACCAGGCTGATGTGACTAAAAGCTATCACCATTCGACTGCTCTGTGATCAGCTACAGAATTTAGAGCTGCAGAGGTCAAGTATTTGGCTGTCTGTCATAATTGGCATCTGTGCTGGAAGTCTGAGCAACCATTCCAGAGCAGGAGCTGTGGGTGCTGGATTCAAAAGCTCCCTCAGCTCCAGAGACATCACTCATGCCCATACAGCTGCCTGTCAGTCTCTGTGACATAGATCAATATTTTACAGTGGTTGTAGGACATCTGGCTGCCTAATTTGGGATCAGGCAGAACCAGAAGATCACACAGGAGGTTCAGAAGAACCACAAACAGCACATGATAAACGGTTTGGGTCTTATGGGTCACCTGAAAGAGTGCAAAAAATGGCTGAAATATTCTATAAGGCTTTGAAAATGATTTCTTAGGAGGTTTCATGGAAAAACATAGTCAGAATTATTTTATGGATTTTTTTTTAATGGAGTATGGGATAAAGTGAATCTTTTAGTGTCTCTTATTGCACTAGAAAAAAAAGAGAAGGACCTGTCAAGAGTTACTCTCTATTTTCTCTATTCCCAGTATTATTGGCCACAAGCAAATTTTGAAAACCAGTATGTTGACAGAATGGGCAGAAACAGATCTTGAACATCATTATTGGAAACTTTTTCCTTGAATACTTCTCTTACAAAAAAAAAAAAAAAGAAAACTATCAAGTGGTATAAATTTTTCAAAATGTGAAAAATATGCAAGTTAGTAGATGAAATGTAGAAGAATCTTTTCGTTGTTTGAAGATCAGGAATTTCTCTTTGACAAAAGAATAAATAATACTTTTATTTTATATTTTCTTCAACTTGTTTCAGTATGAGATTTAGAAAAACATGCCTAGAAAAACTATAATGTTAGAAAAGTGATGCTTGAGGTGTTTAATTGTATTTCACCCTGGAACACTCTTTTTGTGTCTAGGAGATCTGAACAGAAATTCTTTTATTAAAATACTCCTGGTATCCAAAAGGCAGCCTGCTGAGTAAAAAGACCCTTCTGGCATGTACAGAACTTCTGAAGATCCTTCTGCATGTAGCTTGGGCATGTTTAGACCTTTCCTCTGCACACAGTGAACAAATAAGTAACATTGTTAGTGAGGGGAAATGAAATACTTAAAATGAATCCTGTGGAGCTACCACAGTTACTTCTTAACCAGATATGTGGGAAGTTGTGTCTCTGAAGCAGCATTCACCAAGGGAGAGGAAAGTGGCAAAACCTGTAATATTTGGCATCACTTTAAAAATGAAACTTGCTTTTATTTTCATTGCCATTGAATCCCTTTCATACTCTGTCAATTAACAATACCTTTGTGGTAAAAAGGAAAAATCCATCCAAGGAACAAAGGAAGGTGATCCTTTTCCGAAATATTTCAGGTGATTTTGACACATATGAGGGCTGGTGAAAAACCAAACTCTATTACTGGATTGATGGGCTGGATTATAACAACTCCTAGTTGGAAAAAACTGGCTTACTTTTCAGATCTCCAAAAGTATTTCTCTTAGAAATGCAACCTATTGCATTTGCTTTGACTAAACATTCATGTGGAATGGCCAGAAGAGCTGGAAAACAAAGCCACAAGACAGGACTTGTCTCTTTTTCCCAGAGAGGATATCATAGCTCAGTCACAAA
Source organism: Irena cyanogastra (assembly GCA_013397155.1). Taxonomy (NCBI): domain Eukaryota; kingdom Metazoa; phylum Chordata; class Aves; order Passeriformes; family Irenidae; genus Irena; species Irena cyanogastra. Next base: position 350,712 of record VWZV01006591.1, read on the forward strand.
ATCAAGGCTAAGATCAAAAAATAACTCAGTTCAACAAAAATTCCTCAGCTCCAAGTTTCTAATCCAAACTCAGTGCCCAAGGCATTAGAGGAATAAACCTCCTCCTTGACTGTTTCTCTGCCTCTGGACTCTCTGCCACTGGTTCCTGTAAACCTCTGTGTAGGTGAGTTGTTGTCAGCTTGTGTTCTCTAAAGGGAGATCAGAGACTGCACCTTCCTGCTGTCCTAACTTGGTGTTTTAAGAGTAGGATTGGGCTAACCTCTGCTTCTGTACAAGGCCAGGCTGGGGAAGATGCTAGAATTTCCTCCCATTTTCCCTGGAGTAGATAAAACTCCTGTCCTGACACGGACAACAGAAGATCAGTTGATTCTGGAGCCTGCCTTCTGCTCTTTGTCCTGCAGTGAGTGCCCTTAATGGTTCATTTGGCAGTGATAGCTCCTACCCTTCTCCACAACAGGTACCCCCACCCAGTGGCAAAGGTGTTTGTGAGCTCTGTGTGCATGCACTGACTTCTTGAAATAAATAAAATTTTGTTCTATTCAGCTTGCAGAGGATTTGCCAGCAAGCAAAGCCTGGTGGCGGTTCTGCCCATTGGAGTAGAAGTCTGATTTCTCTTAGCAGAAATGGTTGGAAGTGTGCAGCTGTTTTTAACAGAGAGAAGGGAGGGAGTAATAATATTTTTCTTTCAGAAATTGAACCGGAGTTTTGATTTTTCCTAATGGAGAAACACATTGCTTGTCTGCTGGCAACTGAGATATTCTCCCCAACAATTTAGTAAAACAAAATGCGTTTGCAACTGGGGCAGGGCAGCTGGGAGTGTTGGTTCTGCTTCTGAGAGCACACCCCACGTAGGCTCTGCCATTCTCTTCCAAACGTGGGCACCCCAGAGGGGAGAGGAGGGCGTGGGCTGAGCTACAGCTCTCACGCTGCCTCATTGTTCCTCTGAGGGGGTAAAGAAAGGGCTCAGCTGGCAGCTTGCTGAGCTCAGGAGCAATGGACTAAGTGCTTCTGCATTTAATAAAGAGCAGAAGTCAATTAGAGCACCATGCAGGAGCGAGGTTAATTGGGCCAGGAGGTTCAGTGGCAGGGCTTTGCCAGTTCTCCCCTTTGTTCAGCACAGTTATACACCCAGCTGTATGTATAGTTACACATTCAATATCGTGAATGTAGGCCATGCTGTGGGAGAAAACTACCTCGAGCTTGAGGCTCAAAAGCAAACTCCCATTTGAATAATTCAGATACAAAAGACCTCCTAATTTTTACTGGGGATGTATTTTTGTTTCTTTCCACAGTTGTACAGCACACACGGATGTGAGGGAGCCTTTGTTCTCCCCCTCTCAGGTGCTGGACATCTGTGCAATGTAGAGCTACCTTGGCTCGCTCTACTGACATTGAGAAAACCAAGCTTTGTCTGCAGACTGAGTGTGAGGAGTGTTGTCTGCCAAGAGCCATCAGAGTCAAGTCATGAGGGCAGAAAAGTAAAGTTTTAAGGTGGGCCATTGGTTTTTCTGACTGAATTAGTTATAACTCTAATTGGCAAAGAAACCAGAGCAACACAATAAATATCCCAGGCTTATAATGATCAATACTGCAAAGTGACAAAGCAAGTCCTGAAGCTGGGAGATGGAAGCACTCAAGCCTTTCAGCCTTGCTCCTTACAGGAAGACACTGATATTTCCATGAACTCACTGAACCACCTTTGGAAAGATATGAATCCTTATTATTATCAACATTGCCCTGGCAGATGCTGCAGAAACCTAGCAGAAAAAGTTGCCTGCTTTCTCAGGTAATGTTGGGTATCATAATCAGAGGCAGCTGTCAGAGGTAGTCAAGAGTTAAAGAAATACAAAGGAAAAGACTATTTATCAACAGAAGAAATGGTGATCTCAGCATACTGGAAATTTTTGAACCATTGACTTTCATAGCTGGTGATGAAAAAGATGATTTTTCACTGCTAGGTTGCAAAATCCCATGGACTGCTGAAGAAGATAACTTGTGCTGTTAAGCACATGTGCACAGGGATGATCAGGTGCAGAACTGCTACAGAGAGCTCCTGAAAGCACAGTGAAGGTGCTACTTGCTTTGTTTATTGCTAATTTATTTATGTAATGACAACTGACAGTTTCAGAAGTCTCAGACAGTCACACATCACACATTGGGCCAATGAAGAAAACCAGCTGAGAGTGTGTGTGCACTTACTGGCTGTGGTGGAAGGTTGTGTCGAACCAAAAGATGGTTGACCTTTGCAGTGTGAATCTGAGGCTCTACCAGCCTGTGCTACCACTGGCTGCTTGCAGAAGTCAACATTAACATGTGTACTCCAGACAGAAGCCCAGAGTATAATTTATTGCTGCAGTAAATCCCTGTGGTCCATTTGTAGCCAAGCACATGCCCACAACTGGAAGAGGCAGCCAGGGCAGCTGCAAGGTGCCAGGCATGAACCTTAGGGAACAGGGAGCAGACATTTGTGTGCCAGACAAGGAACATATTTTGGTTGCTGGGTTGGGTCTCACATCATTTGACTGTGTCACACTGTTGTTATTGGACTCAGCCACCCTCACTATAAAGCAACCTGGAGGCACAGGCAGCTCTCGGTGACAAGACCTCTCAAGCTTTTAGAAGTCACCTCTGAACAAGGCAAAGCTGTTCCTTGTCTCTGTAGATTGTGAAGGAATCTTACTAACAAGCTCCAGTGTGGGTGTCAGCAATGTACATGTACATTTACATACTTGGTTTGATGATTTCCATGTTAGATCTTGCGTGTGTGCTCAGAAAAGCCTTGGTGAGCAGCCTGAGTGAGGAGAGCTGGCCAAAGTCGTCCACAAGTGCTGGGCTCTCACAGAGAAAACCTGGCCTCATGACTGGGACATTGACTCTCCAGCTTGTTATGATGCTGGAGGTCAGGAGGGAAGAGCCATTTGAGTCTCTTGTGATGACTTTTGTCATGGACAAAATGTATTTCTTGTTGCTTCTTAGTTTTTCCTGTTATAGTCATAAACTGTAATTGACTGAGGTTGAAAAAACACTGAACTTGCTGGGGGATGCTGACTTCTACAAAGGGGAGAAATTGTCATATCCAAAGGGCACAGTCTGGGTACTCCCCAGGATCCCAAACAGGCCTTAAACACTTCCAGGGATGGAGCACCCACAGCTTCTGTGGGCAACATGTGCCGCTGCCTCACCATCCTCACAGTAAAGAATTTCTTCCGAATATCTGATGTGAATTTCCTCTCTTTCAGTTTCCAGACAGTCCTGAGCAGGAATGATGAAGAGTGGCACGGGGAGCCTCTGCACATCCCGTGTGCCCTCTACCTCTGCAGCTCTGTCTCCTTGAAGCTGTCAAGCTGAGGCTTGGCTGGTTTGTGTGCTGCTCCACTGCTCTTTGCTGAAGGGTGGCCTCCTCCTCCCATGAGCTATCACTTACTGGTAAATGATAAGGGAAGGCTGCTGAGGCTGCACTAACTGCGTTCATTACAAACGTTGTAATTGTAAAGATTTGCTATAATTCAGTTAGCTGCCCTAAAACCCTTGGCAAGCCACATTATTGAAATGATTATTGTTACAAGATTGTTGTAAATTGGAGTCAATCATCCAGACGTGAAATTGTCTCTTTTATATCTGTGTGGTTAGGAACAGTCTTCCTCCTTTTATTTCTTTAAATCAAAATCTCCTGGTTTTATACCTCTAGTACCTTATTGGACAATGGGATCCCTTCCCAAAAAAATGCAATTAAATCTTCACATCTACTCAGCAGAGGTGCCCTGAGCCCTTCTAGTCTGACAGCTCACAGTTACCCCCAGCAGGTTTTTTGGTGCTGCAGGAAAACAGCTGTCAAGGATCACACAGGGACAGCTGACTCTCTTTTCCAGTTCAGCTGCATTGGACCAGAGCTCCTCCACCTGTGCCTGTGGGAACGGCTGCAGACTGGACAATGGAAGACATACGTGGACATTTCCACACACATGCCAAATGAACACATCACAGAAGAGTAATTAATAAATATTCAAAGTTTCAGTGGATCTTTACTGGTTATAAATTGATGAGCTGCTGTGACAGCCCTGTGCAAGATGGCCCGTTAATTATTTTCAGAAGAGGATTCCCAGGTTTGAAGTGGAGAAGAAGCACTGGACTAGGCTCGGCCACCTGTTGAACCTCTGAAAGTCTTGATTCCTGCCTGGTGTTCAGGCTGGTGTTTGTTGCAGTCTGAGGAAATATGTGATCTTTGCTGCTGCTGCTCCCACTGTGTCCTATTGCTTGAAATGTCCTGATTTTTCAGGGAAAAGAAGGGAATCTTCTGCATATTCAGGACATGTCACCTCTCATGGACAAAGGCAACTAGATGGCTGGAGATTATCCTGGCCATTACAAATGCCAGTACAAGGATGGGAGTTGTTGTGCCTCCTAAAGAGATAATAATTCTAATACTACGTAATATAGCCAATAGTTTGAACTTTTTCTGGGGACCAGGTCAGTAGCTGTGACAGGCTTGGCATGAGTATTCCATGGAAGGGGTTCTTCTTACTTGACCAGAGGTGCAGATGTGCCAGGTAAAATATAGTCCTGCCAGTGTTGGCAGTAGGTACTGTGCTATTTATGAGTCTTCCCTGAGGTGAACTTCTGTCTCAGCCTAAGAGAAAAGCTCTGATTGAGCTGTACCCTTCATAGGAGCGGGGGATTGGGAAGGAAATAGGACTTTATATCAGTGGCTAATTCTTTAGATTGCATGACGAGTTTCCTGTCCAAGCAAGAACAGGTGTCTTTAGTCCTGTATTTGTAAAAAAAAAAAAAAAAAAAATTAGAAAGAATCAGTCTTTATGTCTCTTGTGACCTCCTTGTCAAGGGGTGTCAAGCACCCCTTTCCACTGGTGCTCCTGTGGAACCTGGGAACAGGCACTTCAGTTATTCCTTGCACAACCCTTAAAATTATTCATCTGATGAGTGAAAGTTCTTGTTGTTTTGGAACTGAAAACACAGATCCCAGCAACCGTGAAGAAAACAGTAGGAAAAGGGGCCAAACAGGACTGTATTGTGCTTGCAGAAGCAGAGGGATGCTCTTGCTGTTTCTGGGCTTCTGTGGAAGGAAAACTGCCTCAGAGTCTCCTTTTCTCTCTGCCTTGTGCAGAGAAACCATGAAGGTTGTAGTGGGGGAAGGGACAACTCCAGTGCTCGTGCTGTGGGCATATGTGGTGTGCCACCCGTGGTAGCTCTGCAGGATGTCTCCTCTGCTCTTTCCAAGTAGAATACCTCCAGGTGGAACGGCACAAGGGAAATAGGCTTTGCACATTTCTCTTCCTTGTGGAGCAAAGGGAAAATGTTTTGGGAGGACAGGAAGCACAGATTGCCCATGAAACCTCTTTCCACACACCACCAGACAAAGCATAAGTGGCTGTGACAGACACTCCAGACATCCCAGAGAGTGGTTTTGGCTATTTTAATTTTTCTTTATTTCCCTTTATTGTCCCTGGCTGTCACCATGCAGCGTGCTGTGCTGGGTTAGGAGCACACAACATATCAACATAAATTGTCAACTTTTACTCTTCCCTCCTCTCAGAGTCACTCAGAAAATCTTGTTGGTGTGTGACTGTCATGGATCCTCCATACCACTACAGCTTTCATGAGCATCCCTCTAGCACTGCCTGCCACGCCTCTCCTGTGTCACATGGAAAAAGCAGGTGGCTTGGTTGTGGGAGCAATGAAAGATATTGAAAGGAAATTCACTGGAAAAGAAATTATTTTCTAACTAAATAGAAAAATTTTCATAACTTCAGGCAGAAAATACCAGATCAGGTCTATGGAAGCTACTCCTACCTAGAACCCAGGAGCTACTTGTGGAATTTTAATCATACGAGCCCACACAATAACAACTGAATTTTTGCCCCCCAGATTTATGCATTCAGCTGAAACTAAAGCTATTATTGTATCAGTGATCAAATACCTTATGTACAACCCACTACCTCTTCCAGGGAGAAGGAAACATCAAATGCCTTGCAGAAGAATCTGGGATAAAGTTGAAAATGAAAAGTTGCTGATTTCAAAGAGAGCAGTTAAAATGCTGGTCAAATTGAGAGCATAATGCATTACTGAGGTGAATATAAAGTTCTTCTTTTGTTGTGGTTTTTTTTTCCCCCCTTCTGAACCAAAATGCTTCAAAGGCATTTAAATAAAACTGAATTGGTATAATTAGTACAAGCCCATGAGAAGTGATCGAATTACTAAGTATGGCCACTGCTATGGCTACATAATAGAAGCCTTCAGTTTTTATTAATTCCATGTTTGAAAATCTGGATTAAACACCCAAACTAATAAGTCAAAACATTGATGTAAGATCCAAAGGACAACAGCATTGTCACTCTGTGTAGCAGGGCACCAATTCAGTGCTTAATTGGTACAAGAGCTGTAATAATATGGCTCATGTTTAATTAATAAGAGTTCTAACCAGTCATGAAACTTTTAAGAGCTCTTGGTGCTATGAAATTGTTGCTGTTTATATCCAGTATGTTGTAAAGCTTTTCCTCTCTGACATCTTACTCTGACAGGGCAGCTTCACTAGATACAGGCAGCATGTGCTTATCAACATATCACAAAAGCAAAATTGTATTTGAAGGAGATTTACCATCCATCGCATTAAAAAGACTGGGATTCATCTTGGGTTTTGCTTCTTCCTAAGAGGAGCAGGGAAAAAACCTGGCAAACCTGGGTAGTTAAAATAAAGTGGTCAAAATACTTGGTGATGTGTTGATTAGCTCCAACTGTCCTTCTTGCTGACTCCTCTAAGCACTCACAGATTGTCTTGAGAAAGGGCTCTCTTGGCATTTTATAGATTATTCAGGAAGAATTTTTCTACATTAAAGGAACAGTGTTCAGTTTAATGTTCCAGCCATATGCCAGAATTTATAATCCTTCCCATTTAAAGCAGTTCATCTAAATTTGATCCCAGTCCCATGCAATAAAAAAATATAATTAAAGGTGAATGTAAAAATTATTGAACAAATATAATAAAAGGGCAATTAAAGTGTTCAGATATAAAAATGCAAGAAACTAAGGCAAGCCCTAACCTCTTAAATTATTCTTAAAGCAAATATACTTAATCATGTAGAGTCCATTCTTTTTTTTACCTTTTGCCCAGACCTGCATAAAATACTGTTAAATCAGGAATACATTCTAGTTATTTTTTCCCTAATACCTACTAAGATTCATGGGAAGGAAAGCTTGCTATTAACATGGGTTTCTCTTCTTTTTTTTTCCCATAGAATCAGCATACTCATGGTACCAGTGCACTCTGTGAAAAGAACATCTTGTTTGACATTTCTTTATGGATTTTTTTTTTCCAGTGAATATATCTAATCCCTTTTTGTAAAGCTCATGTAAGTTTTACCCACTCTCAATGTCCCATAAAAAAAGTACTCCAAAGCTTAATTCTGTAAAGTATCAGCCTTGGTTTCCTGTATGGACCTGCTATCTGCAAGTTTCACTTGCTGCCCTCACCAGTGTTAGAGGAGACAGTGGCAATCGTTCTCTTTTCCTTTCATCTTCCTGCCTTTTCACAAAAAATGTTTGCAAAAGAGCCATCAAGTCAAATTGAGTACCCTGCAGGAGACAGCCCTTTGCCATCAGATTAATGGGAATCAAGTTCTAGGGGAAATGGCTGATTATCTGTAGGCCTAATCCTACAGCCAGGTATTATATGGTGGTCAGGAGACTTCAGAGGAGTGGGCACCTGGTTCTTGGGAAAGAGTTAACTCAAACTGCAAAGACACTGAAAAGAGGAGTGAAGAGAAGGCCTCTATAGTGTTGGGGAAGTTTGAAGCCATACTGATCATGAAATAGTTTAGCAATTTATTTGACAAATTAAAATATCTGTTTTTAATATTTCATGAACTTTAAAACACTACATCCATTATGCTGTGGATAACACACATCCATTGTATGTTGCTTGAGAGCAACTTTAAATTCGGGGTACATTTTTCTTTACACCAGATTGCTAATGTGAAATGCAGTGTCATTGGCAGGTGTGTTGTAGTGAATCTCCTGAGTCATGTGGCTGTGGTAAAAGGTGGGCTGTTGATGGTGATTAATGAAGATACTGACCCTATTTTTTCAGCGAGCTAAAGCGAGAATTTCTTTTTAATCCTTTATAAAAACAAAACCAAGCAGAATTTAAACCAGGCAACAAATATGCAGACACTTCTTCCTGTGCATGAGATACAGCAAATAGGATAAAAGCTATTTGTGGATTTAGTGGTGCTTAACACATACACATTCTCTAAAGGCCCTTGGTGCTGCTTCTAAGTTAATGCACTTGCCTGGTTTGGTTCTCTAGCTTGTGGCTTTGCTTTGTGGGAATGTTCAAAAGCTTGTTGAGTGAAGCTGAAGAAGGGCTAGAGGTTTTGAAGCCAAATCAAACATCTCCTAAAGTCTAAAGTCTCTGGTTTTTGAGAGTTTCACTCTGCCCCACTGTACAGGTGCTTCCTAGTTTAAAGCCCTTTGGGAGGTTTGTGACAGTCAGTGGTGACATCCAGGATGAAAACTTCTGCTGTGTCTTCATAGTGAGGGCCATGAAGAAGATTTTGCTTAGCTTCAGTGGTTCCTGGGACCTATAGATCTTCCTGCTGCTGTGGTCCCTCAGAGCCAGAGCTGTGGGGTCAGTTTTGCTCTACAAGAAGAGGGGCAGGGGTGGCACGAGATGCTGGCTGGAGACTGCCAGGGGCTGGGAGGGCTGCAGAGCTGTCCGTGTCCCTGAAACAGCTCCTGGTGTCTCCAGCACTGCTCAGTACTGGTAACTGCTTTTCTGAGCGTGCTTCAGTCAGCCCTGGGTCAGGGGCCTTCCTGGATAACAACCTGGGATAAACAGGCATTTCCTTCATGTCATTAGTTGAAGAAGGGACCACTGCTGAGGGAAGAGCAGGTCCCTCCTTTTGATTTTTCTCCATAATGCCCATGTTAAAGATGTGACACAAATGCTGATTTTGGAGGAAAGCTCTGGCTAAAATGCTGGCCCCACTGAAGTCAGTGGCATTATTCCTACAAACTTTAAAAGTCTTGTCCTTTATCCTTCTATTCTGAGCCTCTTCATCCTGAAGAGGATGTTTGCTCAACCAACAGAGATATATGTATGACCCTAATGAGGGAAAAAACTCCCCAGTGTTAAGAAAGATTGCAGTGGCTTGGGAGTGCCTGGAGATGTGAGGGATGGGTCTCCTCTTAGCTGGCTTCCAGACACAGGCTATTGGGGCAACTGTGCTGATAGTGTGCTGACAAATGCAGAGAAATAGCAGATATAAATGTCCCAGAGCTTGGAATATTAGAAAATGCAATAACAAATTTGACTTTTGTCTGCCAGAAGTCAAACTGACACTATTTAGGAGGAAATATGCTGGCATCCTGTCCCTCTGCTCCCTCTCCTGACTCCCTACGTTCCTTTTTATCTTCTTTTGTTTTTCCATCTGGCTCATCTGGTTGAAATTTGAACTGTGTCTGAATTCCAGTTCCTTTCAGGATTTTGTGGGATATTTTGCATGGTAATCTGTCTGTCTGAAGTCACTGCAAGATTGTGCAATCACTAAACCGTGGTTTCTCCTTGTTGCCACAATGAAAACATGTATTATAACAGTGCCCCATTACCCTTTCGGTGGTTACAGCACAACTCCCACTTACGGTCTCTATGACTTGGAAAGAATTATGCATTGGCTGAATTTTTTAGCAGATAGAACAGAAAACCATATTTGGGAGTCGGGGGGAGGGAAGCATCATACAAAACCAAACAGGACTAACAACTCAAAAATGCACTGTGCTTGCAAATTTTAATAAGCTCTTAATAGAGATGGACCTGAATCAAAACCTTGACTTCAATACAGCATGAAGTAGGGTGGGATTTGGGAGTCCAGGCCCGTATCAGACACCATGTCAACATATCTCTCTGTCAAAGATTGACCCAAACCCAAAAAGCTCAAGGTCCATTAGTTAAGAGGCTAATCAGACACAGAGACCAAAACAGTGCAAACTGCATGAAAAAAGACTCCTTTGTTTAGAAGCATGTACAGACAAAGACAGTCAAGAAAATGAATGTATCGCAGAGGTGTTTTATTGCCTTTTCAGATGACTTCTGTGGAGTGTATTTTATGAGCTTTGGCCACATTTTCACATAACTGGTGAATAAAGCTCTCATTGTTCAAAGGGTGTCACCTGGTGACTCATGAATTTCTTTAGATGCTGCTTAAAAAAACCCCTCATGTGAAATTGAGAGTGCTGCTCTGTATGTACCTATGGGCCTACAGAAAAATGAGCCACTTCTGAGCCTGATCAGTTACTGGAGTGGGGAATCTGAGACAATTTGAGATTGATAGACACAGGGAAGAAGTAAAAATACAGCATCATCTCTGCTTCTCATGGAAAATAAATCTCCTTGATTTTGTGTCACAAGTGCTGATTCTGTATTTCCAACTCAGGACTTCACTCTGGAAGTATGAGTTGAATTTAAACTGAGTCTAAGTTATTTTTTAATGAATGTCTGCCTTCTCCCTCCTTGAGTCAATGCCAGTGCAGACATGCCTTGCACAGAGCTAACAGGTAGCAGGGAGGTCAAAAGGATGCTTAGTTGGGCAAACAGCTGAGCTAATTTTCTAGGTCAATCTGCATGAAGCAAGTCTTTCAAACCAATCTTCTCCAACAGCTTCACAGTGGTGTGTTCAGGTTCTGTGTGTGCTGTGTTCCTGCAGCCCAGGCAGAGCTCTGCTGTTGAGGGAAATGTCCTTCCCAGCCAGGTGTCTATAGTCTCTAGAGCTTCAGCTGGAGTTATTTTCAGAAAGTTAATCCTAATATAGAATCCCATCAAAGCATTTATAAACCAACTGTGGCTTAACTGGCATTCTTTTGTTATTTCCATTGTACCATTGAACCTACATCGGCAAAACCATTCAAACAGCCCAAACAGTCTTAGCCCTCCCCAGAGTGTTTGGTCATCTTGGAGATCAGATTTTGCTGTATCTAACCAAAACTGTGCCTAGTGCACTTGTGGCAGAATTATCTGTATGTAAGCTCTGGGATTGCTCTGTTTTTCTTCCTCTATCTTGATGTTTCATCATCTAGTATTGTATGAGCATTTTAGAATACAGTACATAATCCTTTGATTAAAACTAGTTGAAGCAAGAGGAGTAGAGATCCATGTCAACGTCTACAAAAAGAGGTTGGTAAAGGCATGTTCATAAAATGTTTTCAGCTCTTAAGGAATACCTTTACACTCAATATCAACAGCTCAGAAATGCACCCTGCCTGGGGAAGCAAAGAATGGACTGCTCTGAGGAAATCCAAATGCATGTGTGTAATTGAGATCTTGAGAATGGGGTTTCTACCCATTTTATACACGAGGATACAAGGGGACAATTTACACTGGCTACTCTGACAGACTGTCACTAGGGAGAAGGCCTTTTACTCCCATCTCTGGGAGGCTTTGCTGCATTTCCAGTTTGCATTGTAGAGGTTTGCTGCTGTAGGGCTGCACTCTGGCAGATGGTTACTGCATGCCTGGAAGCACAAGTGAGGAACTGGAAAGAAGAATTTACTCTGTCTCAGAGAAAAAAAAATGCATCCTGTCTGGCAGCAAGGCCTGCAGGAGAAGTTGGCATTGAAGATCTTTTCCCTTTTCTGCAAAACATTGAAATACTAGGAGGAAAAACTGGGGGTGGGTAATCTCATTGTAATCCCTCTTTGCCTCAGAGATAGGGAGTCAGGAGACACCTCTAAGTGATTCCCCTGGGAGAGGGATAAGGTGGTGTGTACACTGACCATAAAGGCCTAATAGTTGATTAAAATGTAGTTGCAGACATTCAGGATGAACAGATTTTCAGAGGTGCTGAGAAGTCATAAAAGCTTTTGAAGCCATTGTGAGACTGCAGTACCTTTGGAAGTTCAGCATTATAAAATTGAGCCATGCCTTAATAAACAGAACAAAAAATATGCAAAAATGTCCACTTCATAACCTCAAGCATTGAGCAATTTTAAATGCAACATGCTAAAAAAAAGATAAAAATGAACACAGTGCACAGTAACTTAACTTACAATTTTTAGTGAACATATTGATATTTTTGTTCTAAGCACTGCAACTCTAATTAGGACCCCAAACTATGAGCAATTTACATCCAAATCAATGCACTGACTGGACAGCAAATCTCCAAATCACTTAACAACTCAAAGTTAGTGCAAAGTTATGCATTTTTCCATATAACCTTTCATACTACTAGCAGCAAACAGAGATCCATGTGAATGCAGGAACTAACCAGTCAATAACTAAATATCCCTATAGATTTGCCTATGCTTTATTAGAATATGTCTGATTGATAATCCTGCAAAGCTTTTTTAGTTTAAAAGGGCAGCCTGTTACTAGTTCCTAGAATTCTCTTTTTAAGGTGTGAAAATTGAGTGTTTTCTTAAAATTTAACTTTCCCCCTGTTGTGTACACTAGAGGCGGCTGAAACACAGCCTTAACCGTTTTATTTCAAAGAAATCACAGGAAGCATCAGGTGGCAGTGACCTTCCATGACTGAAGATATGAGCTACATTTTTCATTAATGTAACTCTTTGCCCAAAATGCTGGAGAGGAAACAAGAGACTTCAAATCATTCTACAGAGAGTACAGAGGATTACACAGTGGTAACATGGGGAAATCAAAACAAACCAACTCTTTATACAGCTAAAATCCTGCTGCAGTTCAGCTACAGATTTCATCGTTCTGCCTAATGGGATTAAGGCACACAACAAGGGGCTCCATTCTCCAGTATTGCTGCCTTATTCCTTTAGGTGCTTCCCAATTTCAGAGCCAGGAAGATTCATGAAAGAGTGCAAATACCAAATGGCAAGTACATTCTGGTTTTGACGATTGACTCTGAAGAAGCTTGACTTGGACACTTTTGCTAACGAGGTGAAGTCATCTAGTCTGGAAGTCAGTGCTCTGGGAAGCTCGCAGATGAGTTCTTGCTTCGTAGCATTTCCCTTTTAAGTTCCAGTCTGTGACTTTTTTTTCACTCTTCTTACTTTAGGGTTCTGTGTGACTTCATTCAACCGCAAAAGCAATTCTGCTTTTTATTACTAGCCAAGGAAATACGGGTGCACTGCTTCAGAAAGGGATGATGTTTGTGTACAGCAAGGGCCAGCAGCTCCCTGGAAGCAGAGAACCTAAGGGCTCCATAGGGTGTCACCAGGCTCATCTCATCACCGCCTGCAAGGGAGCAGAGGAGGTCATGAGATCACAGGTTCAACCAAGTTTCCAGGTCACCATGCAAGGCCATGGTGATAAGGCAGGGTTGAGCTCAAACCGGGAGATCAATTCACAGGTCAGATCCAGTGAATGTCAGGCAAAGACAGAGGAAGGCCAAGGTCGACATGGAAAGAGTTCTTGGAGCAGGACTGGCAGGCAAAGACGTATTCAAGGCTACATATTAGAGCTTTTATGAATTGTAGATTTTAAAATGATACAAGGAAACAGCCAATACTGCTTGAAAAGTTAATGTTGTATTTCTTCCACATTGGTGTATCCAGCTTTTACCATGGCATTGCTTTAGAGTCCTGGGTTAAGCTTTGCTGTGCCAGTCACAATGATAGCATGGGCCAAAGAGATGCTCTTGCCTCAGAGACCTCAGGTAGGGGCCAGTGTTTTTATCTGCAGCTTCATGGGGCAGGTACAAGGCTACCAGTGCTCTGATTTCCCTGAGACACTGAGCAGTGCATGATACTGCCAGAGATAGAAAATTGCACTATCCAATTTAGCTGGGACATGTACAATCTCTTCAATGAAGAGATTGAGTCTATTAGATTCATCTGTAGTTTTGCTCCAGCCACTCAATTGTAAGGGGGTTAAGCTGGAGACAAATAGTGATTCAATTTTATGACCAGACTGAAAACACAAATAAATCTGCTGGTCCTGTGTGCTAACTGTCCTGTGTGCTAACTGTCCTGTGTGTCCAAGGGCAGGATGCTTTAATTGGGTGTAATAGTTTCAGGTCTGGACTTACATATGTGCACATCAAACACTCCTTTTACACCATGAACAAGTGTTATTGAAATAATTATTGTGTTAGCATCATTATCTTTCTATATGGAATTGTGGAGCATATGGCAAGCTCAACAGATGCCTATAGTCGCCATCCAGATAACATTATTAAAAACAAAAAAAAGAAAAAAAAATTAAAAAAAAAAAAGCCATTATATTTTTGGCATATTGGCTGAGAACAGTCAGGAGGCTGAACTGCAGACTGCTGTCATATTTGTCATCCTGCTGATTGCCTAATGTAAAACACAGAAGGCCACTGAAGTGTGAGAAAAGCAAGACATTGTAGAGGACCAAAGCCTGAGCACGGGGAGTAGGAAATTACAAGCAGTGACCTACAGTAAATATGCAACAAAAGTGGCAGAAACCCAGTTTCTTGCTGCCAGGGGACATGCTGTTGACTGGGAACAAAGCTTCAGATTTCTCTGAGTGATTAGGAATTTGCATTGCTGTGGATGCCATGTCCTAAAAGTCCTGGAGGAAGAATATGGGCACTGCGGCTGCCAGCTGATTCATGGGGAGCAGCTGCAAAGAAAATGCCTCTTCCTGCCCTCCCAGATGGAGGAAAACTGTCATGAAAGGGCGCCTACAAGGGAGGGTTGGACTTCAGCCTTCAAGCAAATTTGTGTAAGTCCCCAGATGGGAAAAAACCCACTTCTCAAACTTCTTGAATATCCTGTTCAAAGGAAAGGCCACTTGTGAGAATTTTTCAGTGTAATGTAGGGCACAGGGAAGAAAGACTCTGCTCTCCTAGACCAGGAGCTGATGCCTGCATCTGCTAGTTTCAGATGGCTGTGAGATAAAGCTTTTCTGAGTGAGAAAGTTTCCTCCTGTTCCAAAGGTGGGGAGAGGGCTGGGAAAAGGAGCTGCAAGGAGGAGCTGGAGATGGGGACTCCCATATGAATGAATGTCCTTGAAAAAGCAGAGCAGATGCTTGAGGTGGATGCTTTTTTATTTATTTATTTTCATGGACATTCTAGAATAAGGGCATTCTTGATAAGTTTTGATGTTCCTTAATATCACTTAGAAGTGCTTTCTGACAAATGGAGGAACTACAGGGAAGTACTTTTCTTGCTGAGGAAACATCATGGAGATTTACATCAGCCTGAGATCTGCTTCTGCAAGTTCCTTGAAGCAATAAGGTAATTTTCTTGGTCATTTTTTGAATAGGGAATGCTCCTGGTACATAACAGGGTGCTTCAGAAATTGCCCTCCCTTTCCAGGATTTCTGCATAGTCTGCTGGATGTTCAATGGCAACACACAGGGACAGAGATGGGGCAGGTGACTTCAGTTTTGAAATGTGACTGGATTTTGTGCATTCAATTCAATTTTGGTTGCAAACAAAATTAAGAAGAGTTATGAAGAGGGTCTTAATTTCTCTTTCTCAGAAAAGCCATGTGAGTAAGAGGAAGGAGTATGTGTGTCTGTGTGAGAGAACATAGTGACTGTTATGATAAGTGACGGGTGAAAGAGATTTATTCATTGTTAATTTGCCTTTCCTCTGTTTCATTGCCCATATAACGTGCAGTTTAAAAATATACACGAGCTAATTAGGAGACATTTTCTGGAAGAGAGTCACAGCTGCATGATGTGAAATTTCTGCAATCAGTGAAAAAATGTAAGGGGCTTGTTTACACAGTTCAGACATCCAACTTCAGCTACACTGCCACGAATGGCTGAACTTGTGATATTCCTTTCCTCCTTCATAGTTAAGCATTTCTCCAAGAACTTGTAATGCTTCCTGTAATACTACTCATTAGGCTGCCCTTGAAGTATGGTTTGTGTACACAAAAGCTTGACCATTTTTTCTGACAGTAGCTGTTGTTTGAATAAAACATGTTTTTACACATCCTCTGCAAAATTTTTTTCTTGTCCTTAATATTTTCTCCCAGGGATATTGCCAGTGTAATTTCTAGAGCTCCTTTAGGTTTCCATAGGTTTTCACACCCTTAGATAAGGAATTACTTGTTTTCCACTGCCTCAAATCTGTCATTATCTTTGGTGCACGTTCCCTTCCTACCTTACAATTCTTAAATCATCTTAAGAATATTTTAAAGAGTTCTCTAGTTGTTTATCTCTATGTTATTCATTATCAGCAATTTATCACCACATGGTACCTTCTTCCCACTTCTAGATGTGCATAAACCACAAATAACTAGTATTATTTTAAGTGTACAATAAAGTCATATTACAGTGACAAATAGAATCATAGAACTGTTTATGGCATGTATTCATTATTGCATTATATATAATGTTTTTGTGTGCTATAATATATAGAATGTATATTATGCAGCTGACTGTGTTCTGTGCAGCACATGGGACTTGCAGTCTAACGAAACCAGAAAAACAGCTTCAGTGAAGTGTATGAAAACCATACTTTCAACCCATTTTTTTCCTTTTTGATGGTTGAATTTGTGAAATTGAGATCCTGGAAAGCCACGAAGATGTCTTCATCATGAAAGGTGACCTTTTTCAAGATACCACATCCTGTGTGGTTAAATGGCTTATGCATTTATTAGCACCTTTAGATTCAGAGCCTGCCCACTTGGTGCTAGCAAAGGAATATTTTGCTTTCTCTGATGTCAGTGTGTGCTATAAAACATTCCAGAAAATTCCAGAAAACCTGTGAACAAAATTTATCTTAGGCTTAAGATTCATGAATCTTAAATGGTTTGGAAAGCCTTCAGATAAAGTTTGAGAAGGACAGGCTTACACCTTCCAAATATTGACTAGTTAAAGGACAAGGCTCAGCAAATAAGACTTGATAGAGTCAATTGAACACTTTTACTATGTATAGATTAAGTGCTGCTTCCCACTTTAAAGGGTTTTATTTTGCACCTACTGTCTTCTTCAAGAAGGTTCCTGAGACTCTCTGGGATACTGGAGAGGAATTTCATTGCAGCAGGGAGATGATAATTTTTAGGCTGTCACAGCTATGCTCTGGTGGGACAGACATTAGGAACAAAGGATACAATAAACCTCCACAAACAGATCAGAAGCTGGCCTAGAAATCCGAAGGGCCATTGAATTTCTTCACTTGAATTCCAAAGTTTACAGGAAGCAATTATAGCCTGAAGATGGAGATTTCACTAAGGCTGGTGCAAAACTAAGCTCTGAAACAGATATGTTTGAAGAATTGTGTGAGTTCTTAAAGCTATTTAAGAAACAGAAGGTGGATCTTAATATCCATATTTAAGGATTAATCATCTGCAGCTGGTGTGAAACATTCCCAAGTGAGACTAAAAGTAAGCCTTCAGGCCTTCTGGTGAGGAGATAATCAGGTGGTGATGACACTGCAGTGACAGCCCTGAGGTTTGCTGCTCTTTAAGGCCTCTGTGGATGGCACAGCCGTACCAGCAGGACAGTCCTGTGCATGGTGTGTAGGGGATTATGCCTTTTCCAGGAAATTATGTGCTACTGATCTTTCCCAGACAGTTTTCACTGAGATGGTTTCCGAGATAACAGCTCCTTTTTTTGCCTCACAAGAGAAGTCAGAAGGTAACTGGTGTTTAGTAAATAGCATGATACAATTTAGCTGACTGTCAAAAAAGCCCCCAACAAGAACAAAGCAGCAAACAAAACTCAGTAGACCAATGATTCCACAAAATATAAATATAGGTAGGAAATTATGTGCTAATACCACCATAATCACAAGAAAGCACAGGAGAACAGCATCTATAAGGTTTCTCAGGCCTGGCCTAGTCACTAGGTCTACCCTGATTTACACCATCTGAGTGCCTGGCCCATGATATACAACTGTAGTTGTTGCTGCTAGTTTTGTGAGTGAAGATGAAATTCAGTTCAAGGTGATCAGGAAAACCTTGTAAATTTCAGTAAAAAAAAAATAAATTGTAGTAGAATTCTATGTAATTTTAGAAATAAGGGAACTATTCTGCAAATATAGATATCTTCTTCATCTCTTTCCATTAGCTTTTTACTGTGATGAAATCAGCTCTGGGAATTCTGCTTTGGTTCATCTTGGCTTTTTGAAGACCATTTAGTTATTTTATACTCTGCACCAGAAGTACATATGTACATGGACACTTGCGTCCTTCTTGGGGTTATTATATAGGGGATGCGTGTGTGTAGAGGATATATAAATATATTTTAACTTGGATGGAAGTGCAGTTTGCTGGGTAACAAATTGGGTGAATGACTGGGCCAAAGAGTGGTGGCGCAGGAAGTGAAATCCAGTTGATGGCCAGTCACCAGTGGGGTTCCCAGGGCTCAGTACTGGGGCCAATTCTGTTTAATATTTATCAACAATCTGGAAAAGAGGATCAAGTGCACCCTCAGTCAGTTTGCAGATGACACCAAGTTGGGCAGGACTGCTGATCTTCTCAGGGCAGGAAGGTTCTGCAGGGGGATCTGGATAGGCTGGATTGGTGGGCTGAGACCGATGTACATGAGCCAGACGTGCCCAGATGGCCAAGAGGGCCAATGGCACCTGGCCTGTATCTGCAATGGTGTGGCCAGCAGGGCCAGGGCAGTGACTGTCCCCTGTACTGGGCACTGGTGAGGCCACACCTCAAATCCTGTGTCCAGTTTGGGGCACCTCACAACAAGAGGGACATTGAGGGGCTGGAGTGTGTCCAGAGAAGGGCAATGGAGCTGGGGAAGGGTCTGGAACACAACTCTGGTGAGGAGCAGCTGAGGGAGCTGGGGGTGTGTAGCCTGGAGAAAAGGAAGCTCAGGGGTGATCTTATTGCTCTCCACAGCCACCTGGAAGGGAGGTTGTAGCCAGGTGGGGATCACTTTCTTCTCCCAAGTAACAAGTGATAGGACAAGAGAAAATGGCCCGAAGTTGTAGCAGGGGAGGTTTGTATTGGATGTTAGGAGACATTTTTTCACCAGAAAGGTTGTTATAAGTGTTGGGACAGGCTGCCTAGGGAAGTGGTGGAGCCAGCTTCCCTGGAGCTATTTAAAATATGTATAGATGTGGAGCTTAGGGACACAATGATGGACTTGGCAGTGCTGGGATAATGGTTGGACTTGGTGACCCTAAAGTTCATTTCCATCCTGAATGATTCTGTAGTTCTATGATTTTTTACTTGTGAAATTGCAGCATATTCTTCACTGGAAAAGAAAAGGTGACTGTAAATGCCCCTAAAATCTGCTGCTCTTTGTAAATGCAAGCATGTGCTTGTAACTAAGTAAGACTCAGACCTGAGCTCACAGTGGATTCTCTGATGCCTAATAAAGGTTGAGTTCATTCTGTCTCCCCTCTTGGCCCAACTGTGTTTAAAAGCTTCTGGGAACTTTGTGTCAGTGAGATTTATCCCATTCTGTTGCAGTGACTATGAAACAAGGGATCTTAAAGTAACTAGGGACAGAGGGAGCAGACACACGGGCAGCATGCATGGTTACACAAGCTTAAAAATGAGGCTAAAAATAATTTGCTGCTACATCAGTGTAGGACTTCTCAGCATCCCAGAGCCATGTTATACACAGTGGTGAGATCCTAGAGAAAGACAAGAATGAGATCCAAAAGGAGTCACAAAACCTCTCTGAAGTACTAATGAGATAAGGCAAAAATTATCTAATGCCTGGAGAGCTTCTCTCTTCCTCCCCCTTCACATCTTATTTTGGTTTTGCAGCAGTTTTGAGAAAAATTAGTTTTTAACAAATCAAGTTATTTGAAAAAGCATCTAACATTGCAGGAACATAGTTCATACAGGCAGCAGGCTCTAAAACTCCAGTTAATAAATTGCCAAGTAGTAAAAGTAGAGTTTTGTTGAAAAATCCCAGTCATCTGATATGTAGGTGTGTAGAATATGATAGTTTGTTGGCTTTGCCTGCTCACAAACCATGTGTTTTAAGCAGAAAAAAAAGAGAATTATTTATTCCTGGATGACTTTTGACAGTTGATCTGACAGTAGAGTACTCTGATGACTTTTTACAACCACATTTTGGTGACAAGATACACTGCATATGCTAGGGAAATAAATTTTCTATGTTACTTGCACATAGTGTTGGTAAAAAAACCCCTAAATCTCACTCTTTAATTGCATTTAGTGTCAGGGCAGGAGAGTAGCCCACAGTGGACTTGCTAGGTTTGTTTTATGGGACATTCCCATTCGTCTTTTGTTTTGGTTTCCCCGGTTCCAAAGGAATACTCTCTTAGTGTATTGTGCTATGGGAAGAACTTCGACCTTGCTCATGTGAACTAATGCCTTTGGTTGTTGCAGTTATAAACTTTAAATGAAAACTTTTTTTTTAAACTTTTTTGCACATTGGTTAGAGATCTAATATCTAGCATGGGTTGGATCATGGCTGCTGGATGGACAAAAAGTAATTGAACTATTTTTAATAGACATCCTGCAATTCCATTTTGGTAGTTTCAAAATGGATAGCCCATTTGGCAACAGCTCATTTTTCAGCATAACGCACCATAGAATGGTAAATTTTTGACCCTGGAGATAAGGATCAGAATTATAGGTCAAAAGTGTGAGTTCTGGGGCTGATCTGCTGCTGATCTGCTTCCTAGATAAAGGTGTGACAGCCATTGGACATGGCTTTCTTTCATTTCAAAGAATTGGAGAAGACCTTGAGTTGGAAGGGACCTTAAAGACCATCCATCTCCAGCCTCATGTCATTGGCAGGAACACCTTCCACTAGACCAGGTTGCTCAGAGCCCCATCCAGCATGGCCTTGAACACTTCCAGTGATGAGGCATCCACAGCTTCTCTGGGAAACCTGCGCCAGTGCTTCACAACCCTCACAGTAAAGTTTCTTCCATATACCATGGAAACTTATCCTCTCTCAGTTTGAAATCATTACTCCTTGTCCTATCACTGCAGCTCCTGTTTCCTTTTATGTGATGATGTCCTGCAGTTGTTGCTTCTCTTCAACTGCAGATTCAGGGAAGGGCTGCTCTTCCTCTTTGAAATGTCCAGGGCTCCCATGTGGTCTGGACAGACAGAGAACCAGATTTTCTTTCCAGAATTTAGTAGCCACATAGCATATCTGTAAATGTTGATGTTTGTGGCTTCTTTTGCCAGATACAAATTGCAGTGGGAGCGTCGTTAAAGGAAGAATGTTCAGCTCTGAAGTGACAGAGCTGTGACAAAATTTCTGCACAGGCTGCCTGCAGATCCTGGAAGGCATTGTGACACCCACTATATTTGTTTCCATTGCCATGCTCTACTTAAATATATATGAAAGACTAGCTGGGAATGACTTTCACAGATCCTGAGGCAGGACTCTATGATGGCAGGGTTAGCAATGCCTATGGTTATGTAGCCTGTCCAGGAGCTGGTCCCTCTTCTCTCTTAGTTCACTTCAGGCTTTCAGTTTCCCATGGAATTTAATAGGCTGACTTTCTTAGAATTTTTAAGATCAAAACTTAAAATGACTTATGTTATTACAATGGTTCACTGATTTGATGTGGCTGCTATGACTTCATGCAAACGGCAAGGTGATTTCATTGATACCTCCTTTAAAGTGATCAGCAGTCCTAGATCTGTTCTACACTTACAATATGAATATTTAGGAACAGCTGAACAGAGACATGGAAGTATAAGCATGCAGAACAAACTGAGCAGTCCCACCACTATGTCTTTCAGTATAGCTGAGCAGTCTGCAGACAATTCAAGCCTTTACAGAGTGTCTCCTTGAATAAAGTGATTGCAAGGGGTCTCTATGTACTTCCCAAGTCCTGCTGGCCCCACCATTCCTGATATAAGCCAGGATACCATTGGCTTTTGGACACTTGGGCACACCTGGCTCTTGCTCAGCTCGGGTCTACCACCACCCCCTTTTCCACCAGGCAGCTTTCCAGCCACTCTGCTCCAAGCCTGGCGCTTTGCCTAAAGCTGCTGTGACCCAAGTGTAGGACTTGGCACTTGGTCTTACTGATGTCATACCTCTGGTCTTGGCCCATCAATCCAGCCTGTCCAGATCCCCCTGCAGAACCTTCCTGAAGCAGACCAACATTCCCGCCAGCCTGGTGTCATCTGCAAAGTGACAGATCTGCCCCTGACCCGCTTTTCCAGGTTGCTGATACGGATATCAAACAGAACAGGCCCCAGAACTGAGACCTGGGGAACGCCACCCATGACTGGCTGCCAGCTGGATGTAACTCCATTCCCCATCGCTCTCTGGGCCCAGCCCCACAGCCAGTTCTGTGCCCAAAGAGTGCCCCGTCCAAGCCATGAGCGGCCACTTTCTTCAGGAGAATGCTGTGGGAAAAAGCATCAAAGGCTTTACTAAACTCCTGGGAAACAAGAGCCACAGCCTTTCCCTCATGTACTAAGTAAGTCATCTTATCATGGGAGGAGGTCATGTCTGTCAAACAGGCCTTACATTAAGTACCTCAGCCTCTTCCTCTCCTGTGTCACTGTGTTAACCCCCTGCAATCCAGTAAAGGCTGGAGATTCTCCTGAGCCCTCCTTTCGTTGCTAATCTACTTATGGAAACATTTTTTATTGTCTTTTACAGCACTGGATAAATGAACTTCCAGTCAGGCTTTGGCCTTTCTGATTTTCTCCCTGCATAACCCCTTGAAAGCTGTGTAGGCCTTCTGCCCCTTCTTCCAAAGGTCCTAAAAACACTGGTTTCATGAGAGTTCCATGGGAGTTCCACCTGAGCTCCATCCGAGGCCCAGCTGGCTGGCCGGGTGTGGCCATGGAGCCCTGGTGTCCGTGACATCAGCGGGACACGTCCCCAGACACGGCCGTTGCAGGGCGGTGCTGCAGTGCGGCTCGGGGCAGCGGTGAGTGCGGCCGGCAGGGCAAGGCTGGGCTGAGCAGGGCCAGGGCCAGGGCCAGGGCCAGGGCCAGGGCCGGGGCCAGGCCGGGAGCAGCAGCGCCTGGGGAGCGCCCAGGGCTGGGGAGAGGCTGCAGGGGCTGTGGAGAACACCTCGGGCAGGGCAGGTGCCACCACTGGGGTGAGTGCCCTGGCCCTGGGCCCTGCGTTTCCTGCCCCGCTGCCCCAGCCACCCTGTCCCTGCTTCCCAACCCCACTGAGCCCTTCTCTCCCTCCTCCTCCTCCAGGCCATGGCTGGAAAGATCACCAAAATCCTGCTGGTGCTGGCCATCCTCCAGTACAGGCTGAGGGCAGACGCCCAGGCGGCGCAGACCAGGGCAGGAGTTCTGAGTCTGCATGAGGAACAGCACAGCCAGACGTCTTGGCTGGTGAGAAAGATTGTAAATCACTCGAGGGACTGGGCAGCTGGGAATAACTCCTGGTTAGTCTGTGAACAGCAGGGCAGTGATCCTTTAGCATGGCCTGAGTTTAACAGTGCCTCCATCCTGCTTGGGTGTCTCTGCCCAGGTATTGTTTCCTGCCTGCTCCTCATCTCTGTTTTCCAGTTCAGGCACCTGGGTACACGGAGAACAACTGGCCTTACTCTAATGACTGAGGCAAAGAAGGCATTAAATATCTCAGTCTCTTCCTCATTCGATCTCACTATATTTCACCCCCATCCGGTAAAGGATGGAGATTCTCCTTAGCTCTCCTTTTGTTGCTAATGAATTTATAGAAACATTTTTTATTCTCTTATATGGCAATTAATATATAACCAGATTCAGTTCTAGCTGGGCTTTAGCCCTTCTGATTTTCTCACTGCACAACCCCACCACAGCCGTGCAGTCCTCCTGAAAGGCTGACCCTTCCTCCAAAGGTCATAAACTCTGGTTCCATCTGAATTCCATCTGGTTTCTTTCCAAAGCCCAGCCTGGGCAGGGTGTCACTGTGGGGCTCCAATGTCTCTGGCATGAGAGGAGACAGGTTCCCACATGCCCTGTGTGGCAGTGTCACTGCTGCAGCGTGGCTTGAGGCAGCAGTGAGTGGGGCAGGCTGGGGGAAGGATGAGGGACAGAAAAGAAGCACCAGGGCCCAGAGGAAGTTCTAAGGTTGGGGAAAGGGTGCAGGGGCTGTGGGGAGTGTCTTGGGCCGGGCAGGTTCCCCTCTTGAGGCAGGTGCTCTCAGGGCTGTGGGGATGGCTGCCCCCATCCCTGGGCCCTACATTTCCTACCCCAGCTGCCCCAGCTGCCATCTCCCTACCACCCAGCCCTGCTGAGCTGCTTCCTCCTCCAGGCGAGAGCTGGAAAGATCACCAAAATCCTGGTGCTGCTGGGTATCCTCCAATATGCAGTGAGGGTGGATCTTCCATCAGTGAAGGTCACAGAAAAGCTCCTGAGGCAGCATGAGAAGGAGCGCATGGTGGAGATGACCCATCTGCTGGTGATGGAGCAGAGGATGCAAAAGCAGCATGGACTCAGCCCACGAAGAATGCTCCTCCAGGCTTGCCAGGAGTGGTGGTTCTGGGTCGGTGCTGAAATCCTCCTCGTGCTCTTTGGGATCTACTGGCTGCCCAGGCAGAGCAGCTCTGGCTCTGGCTGTGACAATGGCAGCCAGTGGGAAACCGGAACCAGAGCCCAGGAGCAGATAGAGGAGGAGGAGGACAAGGAGGAGGAGGAGAAGGACTGTAAGGATAATCCTGACTCTTATGACACACCGGAGAAGCTCCTGGATAAGGTAGGGACCTCTGGCACATTTGCCAAGCCCTTCCCAAGAACAACTTTCTGAGGGCTGCACCCAGCCATGAGAGCTGGCAGTGCCTACAAATACCTGAATACCTGCAAGGACATGATTGACTCTCTGCTGCTCCTGCCCCTGAGACCATTCATTGTGCACTTTTTCCAGCAGAGCTGGGCATGGTGGAGGATCTGGCGAGACACTCCTGTGGCCATGGGGAGCAGTGACCAGAAAATGTGCTGTGCTGCCTCCCCTCCCAGCTGAGGAGGCAAACAAGAGTTCAGATCCCTGCTTCCTGTGCAGCCCCTGCAAATAGTCCCAGTTGTGATGCTCCCCCTGCCAGGAAGTCTGGAACCCTCTGTAAATATGTTTGTAAAATTGTTTATTTGTTTTAATAAATCCTGTTTGAGCGAGAGAGTGTTGAGGGATGATACTCCTTGTCTCCTGAACTACAAAGTGTCACATGTCATAAGGGAGATAGGTTGGTCAGGCAGGACCTGTCTTCCACAAACCCATCCTGGCTGGGTCTGATGCCCTGGCTGTCCTCTGTGTGCCACATGATGCCTCTCGAGCTGCTCTATGACCTTCCCTGGCACTAAATTCAGGCTGACAGGGCTGTATTTCTTCTCACTGTCCAGTTTTGAATACCAGAGACTCTTGAATGTCCTCCTCCTCGGTCCAGCTCTGAACAGTGCCTACAGAGGTGCAGGGGGTTGCTCTGCACTGTGTGCTGTGACAGGTGGTTTCCATTTCCCACCTCTCATATGGTTCTTTCAGTAAGATATTTTGTTTTCTGTGTATTGACAGAAGAGCTGGATTGCATACCCAGCACCCAATTTATACTTCAGCTGGAGGGATGGGTATAGACTTTTATTTCAAAATAGGCAGTAGTGTTTTGGGGCTGAAGACCATATGGGCCACCAAAGCCTGAGACTCTAAGGCTTTAAAAATATTCAGGCACTTTTTCATTGTTCAAATGTAATTACTGACGGCACCTTTCCAACTTCTTCCCTTGAAAAATTCTGTCCAGTCACCTTTCAGGGCCTCTTTTTACACATCCAGTGCTGACTTTGAATGTTTGTTTTGCATTCCAAGCACTTTTTTTTAAACAGGCAGTCTGTCTAAATTCAGTGTGCTTGATGTAAGTACAGGGGGTGCATCAATCTGTTACTTTTACTGTCTTTATTCACTAAGCCAGAGGCCACATTAGGCAAATCTTTTTCCTTGATTCATGGCCTCTGAACCCAACATTAGGTGTGGCTTCCACCCTACCAATCCATTCCCAATGAGTATAGATGGGGAGATAAACACCACTCAGCTAACAGGCTTTGTGATCTTGTCAATCCTTGTGACAAGATAACTAACACTGAGCTATTTTGCACATCTATATTATATATTACATGTCAAATAAAGCTAAAATAGCTTGAAAAATCTAATTTGAATGTCCCAGCATCAGAAAATTCAGCATGGAGACTGAATGCTATTCTTTCAAGAGTACACTGGATTTTACTTGGCATCCCTATTCAAAATAAGTGAGGTAACATCCAGCAGACCTCATCACACTGGCAATGAAGACAGGTGAAATTGTGCCCACCTGACAGGCTTGGTGCATGTAAAATCACACAGTTTTTCTCATACGTAGCAGACTGTCTTCTAATAATTCTTAGGAATCAGAGAATTAAAAATTATTAGAAAGATTGGAGGTTTTCTGTTGTTGTTGTTTTAACTAATTTAAATTCACTGTATTATACAAAAGAGATTTGAGGGCCTTCATTTCGTTAATTAAAAATGTTGGTAACTTCAGAGAGACCAAACTTCAGAAAGCTCACTGCTTTGCAAGATTCTATCAGTGTAAAAACAAGTTCTTTATACTTAAAATGGAGAGCATAATAAAAGCCAAAAGGATATTGCCTTGCCTAAAGCCAATTGTGAGTGGTAATCTGTTGATTCTGTTGGTGCCAGTATTGCACTTGGGGACTCAATGATAGGGAGTGGGAAGGAAATTACTTGTTTTATCCCAGAGGAAGTTTTGAGATTTTTTTTTTTTCTTGTGCAGTGTAGAGAAAGAAAACTGATATCCTGAAAGTTTTAAGGACTGGTAATCTGAAAATTATGGATCATTTAATTTTCAAGTACCTTATTAGAGGAAATTAGTAGGAATTATTGATTAGAAGTGTGGCAAACTGGAAAAGCTCCCTAAGTCCACATTTTAACTTTTTGTTTTCAAAAACCTATGAAAGAGAGATCTCCTATTGAAAAAAGTGATTTGTAAAAAATTCTCAATCAAAATTTAGGCTCACAGAATTTATCACAGAATGATCATGGTTAGAAGAGACCTTTGGGTCCAGCCCCCCTGTTTAAGAAAGGCACTTAGAGCATGTTGTCCAGGGCCAAGTCCAGGTATTTTTTTAATTAAAGGATGGAGACTCCACCACCTCCTTAGGCAACCTGTGCTAGTTCCACGTCACGTCCACAGTGAAAAGATATTTCCTGATGTTCAGAGAACCTCCTGTGTTTCTGTTTGTGGCCAATGTCTCTGGTCCTGTTGTTGAGCACCACTGAGAAGAGCCTGGCCCTGTCCTCTTTGCACCCTCCCTTCAGGTATCTGTGCACATCAATGAGATCCCTCCTGAGCCTTTTCCTCTCTGGCTGAGCAGTGCCAAAAGCCTGACTGAAGTCTAGACAGACAATATCCACTGTTCTGCCCTCATCTACCAAAGCACTCAGTTTTGATATCTGAAAGCAGAGATGGAACAAGGGTGAAAGGATTACAAAGGCTGAAATTGTGTAATGAAAATTGAGAGATGTGTGGAAGGTATTTCTGAAGTCCAATAGTAGCTTTTAATATGCTTCTATGCACATAAGATATATTGTGTAAATATATATGTGAAGGTTATATGCTAATCTTGTCTTGTCTTAGCAATATTGTCTGAATATAAAAAAAAGAAAAAATACACGAGATCAATGAAATAAATTTCAGACTGACTAGCACAACATGTTTTCAAGCTGTTCTTCACTGGGTTTCTGCTCCTTTTCAATCCCACGCTTTTCCTATCCTATCTAAGCCTTCAGATCAGTTATTCCAGTTATTCCATGTTGCAGCTGGACATCTGTAAAGCAGAGGTGATGCTTCTTCCTTTGCCTGTCCCTGCTATTGGGATTGCAGATTACTCCATGTGGACTCCGAGTCCTTCTGCTTCACTTCTGCAAGCTCAGTGTTTAGTCCAAATGGCTCTCCATGGAATGTCAGACCCCTGCCTCATGTTCAGAAATGGGGAACTCCCAAGATTTAAAAGGGTGGTTGAAGCAAAGAACTGAGTTGAGTGGAGTGAAATGAGGCAGGCAACAGACACAGTAACTTCTGAGTGTGCTTTGAGACCTTCTAGATCCTCAGGTAGCTGCTTCTGGGGTTGTGGGGGGCTCCCAGGAATCCTCTGAGGAATGTCAGGGTGGCAGCTGCTCTGGACAGGGAGAGCTGGAGGAACCATGGACTCCTGGCAAGCCCTGACAGCCTCTCATGAGCTCTGCCAGCTGCTGCTGATAAAGGGATGCATTAAGGTTTTGGATTGAGCTGACTCCTGACAAAGCAGAGGAAAGGACCCTCTGACAGCTGTGAAGGGAAAGCCTATAGAAAGGCTCACCTCAGGGCACATAGCTCTGTTCATCATTGTCTTTCACTGAGCCAGTAATGGCCATTGCTTGTTATGTAAACGGAAATATTTTTCTCCATTTTTTGCCTTCACAATGACGTATGAAAACTGCTCAATAAACGTATCTTTTAGATAACATTGCAAAGAGATAACTTTGTTCTTTTAGTTATTAAATATGCTTTGTATTTATATTTGATATTAGTAATTACAAACTCCTCCATGTAGCAGTTCAACAGATTTAGTTTATTTGTCACAAAAATACTTATTTCAGTGTTGCTCTGCACACCCCACTCAGGAAGTTGAGATGTTTAAAGGTGAGTGTGTTCTCTCCCATAAGAGAGAGAACAAGTAGTTCTTTGTCTCCATACCTTCCTAGCAGACCACTGCCCTCCACCCCTGCTGAATAATGCACTTACTTCTGGTGTTTCCCTGTCCCCTGCCTGTATTGCTCTTCTGAAGGGTTTCAGGAGCTGAGTTAAGGAGATCAGTCAGCAAGAAGCTCTTAAATTCATGGAGGAAACCTGAATGTTAACCTACACCCCATGAAAATGTGGATGTTGATGGTTTCTAAGGATGTACAGGTCTGTCTCTTGGTGACACAGAGGGTTTTATACCCAACACTGCCTACCACAGGAACCTGTTTGTCCCTTCAAATATGTCTGTTTACATGGATCTGATTTGGTATGTCCTTCTACCTTTCTGTTTAGATGCAAAACTCAACAGCAGATCAAACTTGAGAGAATGAAACACCCAAAGAACTTCCAGCCTGGTATCGCAGCTGCTGTGGTTACAAGGAGTTCATTAATTTCTTTTTCTTTAATTAAATAATTTGTATTTGATGAGGATCTAGCCATATCCAACCACCTGATCTCATGACAGATGAGAAGCAATCCCTTGCTTCTAAGTAACCTTAGCTTCTGTTACACCCTCAGGTTTCAAATATTTACCGTGCAGCAGTTGTGTCTCCCCAGGAAGGAAGAGGACTGGGGATCACTGTGACTCAGCCCAAATTCTGCACAGGCTCCTGCTATCAGATTCCTCTTCCTGTTCCAGGTCCTAGTCCCTGCTCTCTAAACCACAGACTGCCCGTGACCGTAATCTTCCAGACAGCTCCACCTGAGCCAGCTGAAAACCAAAGAGTCTTGGTGAATTTCCGTGTGCAAGGTCATTCTTGGAGATTGGGAAGAGCTGAGAGTAAAGTGAAAAATAACTTTGTCAATCACAGCATAATTTGTTTGCCTAAATATAAACATGTAAGGTCACTTCAGACACTCTTATGTCTGCAGATGTTTGCAAAGGGCTGGGAGATATGCTCCAGGGCTTCTTCCAAGCCATCCCTTCTGGAGATACAGCTCATGGATTGATGGGGTAGCCTAACAGCAAATACAATCTCAGACACACTCATGCAGTGGCTCCTTCCCTCAGAAGCAAAGAGGAACCAGAGTAGGAGAAAAGCCTCAACTCTGCTGTGCTAAGTAGCAGCAGCAAATCATTCCAGAGCATAGCAGAGGGTGGCTGCATCTGACAGGCTGGCAGCAGAAAAGGCTGAAGTGCTGCACCTTCCCAGACCTTGCTCATTTCCAGAAGGACAATAAAGTCTAATGTTCACTCCAATTGCCAGCCTGACCAATAAGCCTCCCTGTCACAGAAATAATGGTGATGAGAAAAAGTGCTGGTTTAGGTATATCAATCATTTTTAATAGGATTTGTCACATGAGTATTCACCAGTGAGAACAGAGACTGGATTATATGTTCCTACATTTGTTCTTGTGCCCAGGTAGAGAAATGACTGTGTGGAGAAGATCACATTGGAAATTGCTTATGGTTTGGGTTTCAGCAGCATGAGCCCAATATTTTCTTATCAAAGTGAGGCCTGAGGAGATGGCAAAACTCCCAGAGACCTTAATAAAAGCAGTAACACACCCCTCGACTCTGCTGCAAGAATAAAATAAAGTGAAAGCAGAGGGGTGAGGGACATCAGTCACTGTCTGAGCAGATGTCACTCTGGAAATCACCAGACATAGTCAAAAATGTTAACATTACTGTGGGACTGCATGCAGGATAAATAGCTTTTATATAATACTAATTTTTTTTGTATAGGTTTTCTATGTATTTGCTTAACTTTCTGTTTATGCAGTGTTTGCACACCTATTTCAACCCCTAGGGGAACAAGGATAATTTTTTTTTTAAGTCCACAAGCTTATTAACCTGATAAAAAGTCAACCCAAGAAGAAAAAAGCAGATTTCCAAACCAATTTTTGTTGGGTTTTTTTTCCTTTTAATGTTTTTTTTTTCTGAATTAAAGATGTATTCTGAGAATGTTGACACTTCTTTTTCCAAAAAGAAGCTTTTATGTTTGGTTCTCTTTTAATGTCATTTGATCCTCTGTTGTTTTTAACAATGCAAGAGGAACCACTAATTCATCCATTATTTATTTCCTTTTTTGCTTTGCTATGTTTGGTTTTGTTCTTTTCAGTCACAGTGTTTTAACATATTTTTTCCAGGTATTTCAATTTTTATTTCTCATATATCTTTGACACTGTAGTAAATGGGCTTCTTATTAATATTTAACTTTGTTTTTGTTTTGTTTTGTTTTATGCAATACTCAAAAGTCTCAGTATATGAAATAATATAATAAATTCTCTATAATGCATAAAGTCCTGCTGAAGTGACTTGGGAGCTTGGGATCACACCTTTACACCCTGAAGATATATTGCAGTTTCAACTGTACACGTGTTTGCTCTTTCTGGCATATGTTAATCAAAATAATTTACATTAGAAATGCCAGATCATGGAACAAAATATGCTGAGAAACAAGAAAAAAAAGTTTGCAAACAATCTTCATCTTTTGACCAAATCATGTTCTGAGCCTTGCTGTAACTTATGAAAGTGTTTAATATCTAAGTTCCAATTTCAGAAGGTGTTTAGAAACATCCTTGTCTTCAGAGAATTAGGAGCCAAACCTATAAAGTAGTTTGTAAGAAGCGCTTTATATCTATATCTATATATCTATATCTATTTCTTTATCTATATCTACCTTGTGATAACAAATTATATCAACTGGGTTTAAATTTAAAAAAATGCAATTCATTACCTTTGTAGTGAATGATGAAATTACTGTTGTGATCTTTCCCAAAAGAAATATTCTGATTTATAAATTAAGAATTCAGAAAATCCTTAATAAAAACTAAACATATCCTAATGTGTCTGGTCCATGTGCCACATAAATAGCCTTAACTCTACCCTGCAATTTTGCTGTGAAACCAACTTTGACTTTAAATATGTATTTGCTCCAGTTTTTAACTACACACATTAGTTGTGTGTACATCACCCAACTGGAGCACTATATACTTAAAAGAAGGCAATCCAGAAAGCAGAATAGAAAAATTACAATATGCTACCTATAATAAATAAACTTAATCCATCTGCTGCATGCCCATGAACAGCAACAAGGCAAATAAGATTTTGCAAAGAACTTTATTCCAGCAGTTACTGCAAGCTCAGTTCTAGTTTACAGTGCACTTATTTCAAAGTATTAAGGGGTTACATTTTCTGAAATTTATTTTGAAAAGAATGACTATTTGCAGTTATGACTGTATAAAACAAGTACTTTAAATGAGCTAATGAGCACTCGTACTTCACATTTATATTGTTTAAAAATATAAAATATGAGAATACTTCCTGTGGTGCTACAGGAATGTGAATTAATTGATGTGTGTCTGTCCAGCTGAATGGAGAAATTAATTTACCACCACTCTGACACAGAAATAGATGTACACTGATGAATAACTCATATTAAAATGTGTTTTATCATTGCAAAATACATATACTTTTCTATTCTTGGGTTTACTACAACACCAAGTACTTTCTGTGGCATGAGCACCTCCCACAGTGGGGCAGGGAGAGGAATTGGAAAAAGAAAAACCTTTGGCTTGAGATACAAACATGTCAATAATTGAAATACAGCAAGATAAAATATCACTAATAATAATTGTAATGAAAAGAGACATAATAAAAAGAGAAATAAAATTTAAGAAAAAGCCAAGCAAGTAAGGCACAATAGAATTGTTCACCTCCTGCTGATGCGTTTGCCAGCTTGCTGAGGGAACACTCCCATTGTCTGGATCATTAATGCAGATGATAAACAATGTTGGCCCTACTGTAGATCTGTGGGGCACACCACTATTGACCCCACTCCAGCTGAGTTCATGCTGCTGATTATAACCCTCTGAGCCTGGCAGTCTGCCCAGTTTTCAGTCCACCTCTTTGTCCACTTCCCTAGTCCACATATAATCAGTTTGGAAAAGAGGATGTTACAGGAATCAATGTTGAAAGCCTCACTCAACTCAAGATACCAAATATCCAATGCTCTCCCTGTATCCACTGAGCCATTCAAGGCTATCAAGGTGGTCAGTCATGATTTTCTCTTTGGAAATCCTTGCTGAGTACTTCTGATCACCTTATTTTTCATGACGTTTGGAAACAGTTCCCACATTTCCACAGCAGCCATGTCAGTCACCAAACTCCCTGACTCAGCTTCCTTTGGATCAGGATCAATAAAATGTCTCTACAGCATCTGGAAATACTATTTTCCATAAAAATCAATGTATATATATTTTGCTAATTTGAAGTGTCTTAACTTTATCAACCGCGTTGCCAGCCAGCAGTCTTTCATCTAGGGACAAAAAGGAGGCTTTAGCCCTAATAATTTTATAGGTTGTGATTTTTGCCAGGCAGCTATCCAGCCATTTGAATGTAATTTGTTTCTCAAGATAGAGATGAGCCCTTTAAATACATGTGCCACCAGTTACCAAGTGCTATGCTTTGTCCTTTTAGCAACCCACATCAATAAGGTGTTGTTTGTCATTTAAAAATTAATGCTGCATTGCCAATTAGTCAGTCACGCCCCTGGTAACCTTATTCAATGCTATGGGGCTAATCACTCCTGGAAGGCCTTGACATATTTTATAATTGAACTGCCAGGTTTGCATTTGGCTGCAATTCATTCGTATCTAAGTGTGACTTGTTAGCCACATTAAGTGGATTTCCTTTGAAGGCTGGTGGGAAGCATGGAGTCCTGATTCCCATTTTTGTAAGTGATTATGGTACTCCTGCAGAGTACTGGTAGAGAAAAGGATTTTGCTTTCATTTTGTGAGCTAGATAAAAAGCTGAGGTGGCTCATCTGTGGGTGCTCTGCTAGCAGGCTGACTGGTATTTACTGCCTTTTTCCTTTTGCTTTCCTAGAACCATGGATTCATGGAATGGTTGGGCTGGGAGGCACCTTTAGAGGCCATATAGTCCAGCCCCCTTGCAATGAGCAGGGGCCTCTTCTAGTAAATCGAGTTACTCAGAGCCCTGTCCAACCTGGCCTAGAATGTTTTCAGAGGTGGGGCATTTGCCACCATTTGGGCAACCTCCTTCATTGTTTCACCACTCTCCTCACAAAGAACTTCTCCCTGTCTGTCTGTAACCACGTGTGCCTTCCCTCCTGTCTAAAACTCTGGTCTTGCCTCTTGCAGGAAGGGATCCTATTCAATGTCATTAACAAGCCTTTAAGTCAGATAGTGACTAAATCAGCGCCCTTGTATCTTCCCCTTCATTTTCCTTCCCTACTCATTAGTTTAACAGCCTGGGCAGCTACAAGAATGGGATGTAATTCCTCATGTAGATTACCAGGTAGCATGAAACCTGCTTCAACAAACCTTCTTTGCATCAGCAGCATGGTATTCACAGCATATCCCTGTGAAGCAAAACCTTCATGTGGAATTGCACGTCACTGGAACAGGCTTATATGAAAATGCAAAAGAGAAGTATCCTCACTTTTGGCAGCTCTCTGCCATGCTTGCCTGGACTTACTTTGTAAAATGAGATTAAGCTGCTTGGATTGAAATCCATGTGTCATGCATGGAACTGAATGGGGTTAGAAAGAGGGTCTAAACGCAGCTGAGACAAAACAGTTTAAGGAGATTCTGTTTTCATGGGGCTTTATGTCCAAAACTGTTAGGTACCTAAAGCAGCATTGTCTGTAAGCTTTGCAGGGGATTAAGGGAGGGAAAACCCCGCCCAACTCAATTGTGTGACCTTTAAAAACTGCCATCAGGCTGGGAGGTGCCTGTCCCTCATGTATTGCTCACTACTTCCAGCTCTCAGTAAAAACAATCTGTTGTTTTTTCTTGCTGGACACATTCGAAATCTGCCACATTTGGAATTTTAATGCTTTGAATTTCAAGGAACCAGGTAGCATTGACTGCTTCCATTTCTCTGTGCAGATTGTGTGAGCCATGAATAAACAGCCATCCCTGCAAGCAGTCTGCAGCTGATTCCCATCAATTTCAGTGCATCAAGCCAGATTTGTACTGAGCTAGGAGGGTCAGAGGAGAGGCACTTGGGTTGAATTTGACCTGCTGCACCTTTGTACCATGCGGTATTGACACTCTGCTTTCTTCTATAGACCTATTTAAATTTAAACTTCTGCTGTTTAGTAGTTACTTTAAGTTAGGTTGGACTCGATGATCTCAGAGGTCTTTTCCAACTTAATATATTCTGTGATTCTGTAAATGAAGATGGTCAGCAGCTCTTTGCTGTGAACAGAGTAAGTGTGTTCTTATTCCAGCCCTCTGGAGTAAGTGTCCACTTTATGAAGAGAAAATTGACTACTCTTGTTGGTGCATTAGAGCACAAACCCAAAATTTATTGTCCAAAATGGATGCTCAGAGTTGATCTTTGGAAAAACAAAATAATCTCCAAGTCTTGATAATTCCATGTTTATCCCCAGTCAGGGACCTGCCTTTCAAAAGGCCCATGACATCACTGGGGTCTGAAATACTTTCTAACATATTTAAATCCTGTTCTTCAGAAGCCACCTAGAAATGGGATTTTTTTTTTTCCATCAGATGTCCCAGACAGGTAGCTGTTCATTAAAACTATGGTGCTCTGTTTCAACTTTCAGAACATCTGTCCTGTATTTCATTTGCCACATTTGCAGGGTGCAAATAACATCAGGCACACAGACAGAGCTATTAAAAATGTAAGAGGTATTCCAGTAAATCAGCTACTTTTCAGTAAATCAGTTAGTTTACCATTATTGAAGTTCTGTATGAAGCAAGCCTTGCTGTTGGCAGAAGAGGATTTTGTCATAAATAATACAAAATATTCTCTGTATTTTAAAAGGGATTTTGTAGAGAGACCTCAACAATAAATGATTTAATGGGTTATGTGATGATCAATGGAGATGCCTCGTTACGTCTCTGAACACTAAAACTCCTGGTGCACACAGAATCCTTGGAGGACCTCTGCCTTTTAAAAGCTTGTTATTAGCAGCTGACACTTACTGGGTAAAAATCTGAACTTCTAAAGCTTGTAAAGAGTTCAGGATGGTGAATTATCCCTCCATGCAGCAGGCTGCAGTAGCATCAGTTGAGACACATTATGGTCAGCAGAGGCATCTACCAAAACAGGCTGAGATCCTTTGGAGATCAGACAGGAAAAGATTCTCCTCTGGAAAGGGAGACCACTGCAGAGAGGGAGGTGGGCACACAGGAGACAGGAACTCACAACCCGATGGGCTCAACACATTCTGAACAGGATTCTTGCTTTGCAGACAAGGACAGAGGCAAATGTGCATAAGGACTTGAGAAAGCTGGGCAAGGTAGAAAGAAGAAAAACAAAGTGTTACTCCGTGCCCAAACCCTCTTCTGTCACAGCCTGGTGTCACCAGCAGACACAGCATGCCAAAATCTCAGAGCTGTGGCTCTGCATTTCTCTCAAATACTGAAGCTCTGTGTCCCAGAGCTTGGCCTTACCCTAAATTAGCCACAAAAAAAGAAAAAACTCACAGTCCTGAATGATTCCTGTAAATTGTCACATTTTCCTACATTCATCTACTTCCATTATATTGTATAACACAACTAGATTCAGTAGCAATTTCATCAGTGCCAAATATAAATTTAATATAAAATCCCTACATTTATTCTGCTTATACATCTAAAGACTACAATAGTTCTATCAGGTCATTTCCTCTTCCTTTTTTACTATGATTTCAGTTTCCCTTGAGATGCAAGTTTTGAAGATCAAGGTGTTCTTTCATTCCAGACTGAAAAAAACTACACAAAACCCTGAGTTCGGGACCAGTGCTTGCAGTAACTCTTTAGAAACACCTCGACTATGTTCTCCTGTTTACAGAAATGAAAAAAAAATTGCAACTTGTATGCAAAGTAAGGGCAAAAAAAAGTAGTTCTTGGAAGCCCATGGTTGGATAATCACTGAAGAAAGATCTGTGGAAAAAGAAAATTCTGCAGAAGTAGAGGAAGGTCATGATCTCCAAAGGAAACTACATCTCAATGATCACAACAGTGTCAGCAAACAGCATCTGGGATTATCGAAAGCAATTAAGGGAATAGCAAATGGAGCCATTTTCCCAGAAGGATGTTATGGTCCTACACCTATAGGAATACATCATCTTCCAGAAAGAAAATGGCTTCTATTTCAGTAAGTCTGGGCACAGATGCTGTTGGTGGAGCCACAGATTGCTGGAACGAGTGTAAGGAAATGAAACTTGCTCTTCTTAAAGTGAAATTGAAACTCATAGAGGTTGATGAACATGGATCAGATGGCCTGACCATTATTCATCTTAGACATGAAAGCTGAAGAACTTTTGAAAAGAAACTGGCAAGCTGAGAGCTTGTGCTGTATGGGCATCAAATAGGAAATGTACTACCAAAATGTCTACACTGCCAGAAGGGGAAAAAGTGACTTAAGCAGCTACAGGCCCATTAGTCTGAACCCAGTGGCATAAAATATTAGAGAACAAATTTTACATGAATAGAATCATAGAATCATTCAGGTTAGAAAGTCCTTTAAAGTCATTGAGTCCAACAGGTAACCCAGCACAGCCCATTCCACCTCTAAATTATGTCCCCAAATGCCACACCGGCAAATCTTTTAAATGCCTCCAGGTATGGTGACTCCATCACTTCCCTGGGAAACCTGCTTCAGTGCTTGACAGCCCTTTGGGTGAAGAAATTTTTCAAATATCCAATCTTAACCTCCCCTGGCACAACCTGAGGCCATTTTCTCTTGTCCTATCTCTGTTATCTGGGAGAAGAGACCAACCCCACCTGGCTACACGCTCCTGTCAGGGAGCTGGAGAGAGCAGTGATGCCACCCCTGAGCCTCCTTTTCTCCAGGCTAAACACCCCCAGCTCCCTCAGCTGCTCCTCATCAGATCTCCAGACCCTTTCCCAGCTCTGTTCCCTTCTCTGGACTCTCTCCAGCCCCCCAATGTCCTTCCTGAATTGAGGGGCCCAGAACTGGACACAGGATTTGAGGTGTGGCCTCACCAGTGCCCTGTACAGGGGACAATCACTGCCCTGGTCCTGCTGGCCACACTCTTGGTGACACAGGCCAGGTGCCATTGGCCTTCTTGGCCAATACTTAAATACATGAAGATGGAATGATAAAATTCAATTTAATTTCATGGAAAATAGTTCACATCTGACTTGCCTCACTTTTTGCTTTGATGAAATAACTGAACTTTTAGACAACTAAAAAAGTAGATGTAATTTGTCTCTTTTAAAAATTTTTCTTCAAATGGTACCACATAAGAAATTATTATTTGTGCTGACAGTTATGTGCAACACTTGCAAGGCAATAAAGCAGATACTGGAAGGCAAAAACAGCCTCGTGATTGAAGAATCATCCAGATGGACTGAGATTGTTACTCCATGGTTCAAAGGCTGCTCTTGTGATGGGTATTCAACTCTCTCAGTTAAAACAGCCAGGATAATGAATTCCATATTCCTTGCATTTTGATGCTGTATAGTAGTCCCAGGGGGGGATTTCCTTTATCTGATCAAACTAATTATTGTATATTTTTGGACTGGTTAAAATCGGTCATCAAGTACTCTTTTGGGAAGCTAAGTTCAATGTCTTGTATAGGTTACCTTGGTACCACCAAATGGATATTTGTAAAGGAAATTAAGATAATTTGTTGATGCAGAGATAGATAAAGATATTTCACAGAAGAACAAGGCAACCTGATAGACTAGAGTGATGGAAATACAGAAGAATGTGATAGTACACATTAAAAAGCTTTGCCTCTAGGGTTTCATATGTAGTCTGCTTCCTGTAAAAAGGAATCTCATCCAGAAAAAAACAGATGAGGAGAAAACCCCAGGTGACAACCTCAAAATAAATCTTGTTGACTGTATATGACCTGGAGTGATTTGAGGAAAAAATGTAAGTGTTTAACCTGAGTTGACTTGTTTTTTCAGATTATCCTCTTAGGTCAACTCCTTTGAATTACAGTCTGCCCTTTTGTGGGGGCATTAATCTCTTGCTGAGATCCCCCCACCGTGACCTGAGGTTCTGTCAGGACAAGGTCAGCAAACCCAGATGCTCTGAGGTGAAGATCCCACATCTGCCAACCCCACAGCAGAAGATTGCTGTATATTCCACTGTGGATTACTCAAAGGAGTGATAAACTGCCATAGAATTATAAAACACAGG
Organism: Irena cyanogastra; assembly: GCA_013397155.1. Lineage (NCBI taxonomy): Eukaryota > Metazoa > Chordata > Aves > Passeriformes > Irenidae > Irena > Irena cyanogastra. The sequence continues at coordinate 389,387 of VWZV01006591.1, forward strand.
AGACTGCAAAAACAGCATCTCTGAGGAGTTTACTCAGACAGCAGGAAACTGTGCTGGAGGCAGAAAGAAAAATCTGACTATCCAGGAAATATTAGTGAAAATCCCAGGTGCACACCATGCCTCTGAATGTTCAGAGTGTTGGCAAATATTGATTCCTGCTTTAGCTGCTTATTACCACTGCACTGCCAACTCATGATGATGGAGGGGGATAATTTACTTTTCCTTTTTTTTTTTTTTTCCTTTTTAAAATCTTTCCTTGTTATAGATGGTTAATTTTACTGTGAAAAAAAAGAAAAAAAAAAAAGAAGCAAGTTCTAGGAATACAGCTCTGCTATTCTGTAGGCTACAGAGAGTAATCTGGGGGCAAATTTTCTTTAGCAAGGCTGCAGCAAAGGACTGATTGGTAAGAAATGAGCATTATATCATACTTTCCAGACTATTCACAGGATTAAACCAACTGTGCACACAGTAAGCTCTCTTTACAGATCTGAGAGCAGCACAGGCAGCGAGACCCATTTGTTTTGGATGGTTTTCAAGACACAGCTATTGTTTATATTGTGCAGTGGCCCAGGGCAGCGGAAGAGGAAACTGTAAATTGTAACGAGCAAGCTGGAGTGTGCTCAGTGCTGTGCTTCAGGAAACATCAGCTCTCCAGCTGGAAAAGGAGGCTCTGGGGGCAACTGCAACAACAGGGATGTTGATGTTGGAAGTGGGATTTTAATGTTATAAGGAAAATATCCAAAAGAGAAAGAAAATGCTTCAAGGTGATACGGTCGGCTGAGTCTGGTGTCGACTCTGCTTCCAGGTGTGATAATCTGCCCAGTTCAGTTGTCAGTAGTGGTGAAAATCTCATGAAAACAAGATAATTAGATTTTGGCAGTAAATACCTAAGTTTAGTTTGGTTTTTATTTTTTTCTAGACTGAGTTTTTATTCAGAAAATTACATTCTGGGGACTTGCTAAAATTCAGTGTGCTGCAGGATCATTATATAAGTATTAGGGAGGGGTATTCAGAGATTGCCTGCAGGTTGTGGGCAGGTTGTTGGGGAGGGAATCATGAGATTACAAGAGCTGTGACAAACACCTGCTCTTGCATTCTGCCAGCTAAATGCAGGACAGATGTACCAGTTGCTTCCCACTTGAGTGTCTTATGGATCTACTGCCCTGAGGTAGCCTAGTGGGGAGCAGGACGGAGGAGAGGGTTGTGAGACATTCTGCTTCTCCAAAATACTTGAGAAAGGTTGGTAGTGAGGAGGAATGAGAGCTGGGGATGGTCTGGCATGTGGCTGGTGTTACCAGGAGGCAGCTGTTCCTCCTCAGCTTAAAAAGACATTTTTGATCAGTCCGACAGTGGAGACACAAAGTGGAGAAATTTGATACTTGTCCAGATGAGTAAAATCCTTAGAAAACGTGTAGTGTGCTAAAAAGAAGGCAGTGAATAAAACACATGTGCCACATCTGCTGGGGCCTGGCATGATGGCAGAGCTGGAGGCTGGAGATGGAGGCAAAGGCTGGCATTGCTGCCACCCTCTCCCCAAGGAGATCAACAAGGGTGGGTGCCTGGAGCAGGATGGTGACAGCCTGGGTCTCAGCTCTGCTTGCTCCTCTAACAGGAGGTAATATAATTTTCTGAAATGCTTTTCATTATTTAAAAAAACCAAACCCCAAAAGAGTAAAAAGTGGTTGAGCCCACTGCTCTGGGCACAAAGGTGGGTAACAATGAGGTCAGCCTGCTCACCTGGCCTGGACCCAAGCCTCCCAAAACCCCAACCCTGCCTAACCCTCCCAAACTCCCAAAACTCTCCTCTGCCAAAATGTGTCAAGCAGTGGGATTGTTTCCTACTAGGAACCATTTTAAACAGAGAGCAGTTGTAGGAACCTAGATTGAGATAGTTGAACTGTATTTAGTCATATTTGTGTCTTGCAGGCAGAGTTGTGCTAAATCTCCCCTCGTTCCAGTCCCTGTTGGGCAGGATTCGTGTCTGAACTTGCAGTACTTCAACGAGAGAAAAATCTGAAGAAACCTAAAAAGGGGATGTGAGTGTCATGAGCAGTTGTTAACCTGATGCACTTGGGAATAGAGGTTTAGAGACTGTTGGGAATTGAGGTTTAGAGAGTGTCATCTGATGTTGTTACGGTGATTTCAGTTTGGATTGGGAAAGTGAAAGCTGAAAAATTAACATAAACAAGACAAAGGAACAACTGTGTGACTGGACCCAGACAGGCAGATGGAGAGAGGTGTGGCCTTTGCTGCAGAATTTAGGTGGAGAGATTTCAGATCTGCCTGAATATTGCTCCTTTTGCTGTGTCAAACGTCACTGGTTTTAGCTAGCTTAGGAGATGGAAGCAGCAGAGACCATGTTCCATCTGGCTGTTTGGAAAGACATTTAACAGCACTTCTGACCAAGCCTAAATGAAAGTTTACTGGGCTGCCCTTACTGCCCTGTGAACAAGGTGTTCTTCCCTTTCCCTCAGCCTGAGGAAGACTTTTCATATTCTCCAACAAGAAATAAGTGTCCTGGACATGAAGTAGCATGAATCACTGCATCTTTGTGGTTTCTAATGGAGCAGCTTCTCTGCACACAACTGATGTGTCTGGCCTCTCACCCTCTGAGACCTGGAGGGCAGAGATTGTTTATACCTCAAGTGCTGACTTTCACCTCTGCTTATGTTCTCAGTCACCTCTGAAGAAAACAAATGGGAGTATGTGAGCGACTGGTTACTGCACAGATCTGGCAAGTTTGAGCTTTTGAGCATGTGAGTCTCTTTTGTGCTCTTATTTCATGCTCTGCTGCCTTTTCCCTGCTCTGATATCCCACATCCCTGCCAAGCTCTTTCTCTGTGTCTTCTCCCAGAGGGAGATGCCCTCAGTGCCTGCTCCTGACCCGTGTGGACCTTTGCCTCCATCACAGCTTGGTGTGGGAATTGCTCGTGCTGGGAGCTGGAGCAGCCTGAGCAGCTCCCATGTGAGCTTTGCTAACAGCAAACACGGAGATCATTGCTGGATTCACACACAGACTGCTAATAAACACCCACACTCTTCTCCTCCAAGAAAGGATGGCATCACTCCTTCCATCATTTTCACTCTTGAATGTTGCCTATTTATGGGGAAAAGCTCAGGTTGGCACAGTGAAGGCACCAGTCTGAAGACTGTTTACTTCAAGCACAATGAAATTATTGTCATGTCAAAAGCAGGGCTGGCTGAACATCTTTCTTTTTTAAAACTTTCCTACAGTAAATAGATTTTTTTAACGTGTATATGAACAGCTGATCTTCTTGCAAAAAGCATTAATGAATTATGAAGAATTAAGAGACAAGTATTCTTGGAAATTCACATTTCAAAATGGTAATTTCTACCCAAATCCAGAAAACGGATTGCTGTAATGACTTTGGGAATCATAGAGTGCTCATCATACCCTCAGAGCTGTGATGCCAGTTTATCTCCCATCATGTCATTCTAGAATCATTAGCTGTCAACTCACTTTGCCTCATCTCCTAAAATTTGGGTCTGCTACAGTGATGGAAACCCAGCCTGGCCCAAGACCCAGCCCACAGAGCTGAATGAGGTCAAAGTCCTGACTGCACAGCTCCTGCAAGACATCGTGGAAACTCTTCTCATCCCAGGTTTGGAGTGCTTGACAGGAAAAGTCTTGGGCTTTCTACTTGATAGGCTTTGAAACATCCCTAAAATATCCATAACAAGTCAGTAGGATTTTACAATCTTCAATTACTTTTTAATTACTTATGAAAATCAATATTTTTTGCTATAGCCAAAATCCTCCTGTTGCTGAGTGAGCTCCACAGGATGTCTATAGGTCAAACCCAGGGCTCTTTTTAAGAAAAGGCAACTTCAGGTCTGTAGCTTTTCTGTTTCCTGTATGGCAGAGATTCTGCATAACTTCACTGTTCAGCACTCAGCTGAAAAATAATGGATGCCTATGAAAACAGAAGTTTTTCCTAAACAATAACTTCCAGCTAAAAACACTGCAGAGAATAAAATTAAAGGTTAAGGGCTAAAATTCTTGACTGCTGCAGGGAAAGCCTCCTGTGTCGTTCTGTGCTGACAGTCACTCAAACTTTTTGTTAGATTTATTGATGGGGATTTTCCGTTAAATGTTTGTCCTTTTGCTGTCAAAAAGAAAAAGAAAAAAAAAAGATTTTACAAAAATGTGAAAGTATCCAAAGGGAATTTTCTACTTGGACCAAAACATTTGCTCTTTCTTTAAGCCATCAAAGTGAAATATTGCATTGCTGTTCATACAAATCAATGTGTCTCACTTTTCTTTTAAAGAAAGGGAACCATTTTGTTTTGTGCTTGGCACTGCAGCCCAGGTGCCTCAAACGAGGTGTAATTCATGTTCCCAGCTTTCCTTATGGGTGTACTGCAACTTCCCTGAGACCTCTGGCTCCCTCCTAATGTTACACCACCCGATATTTCCCCAAAACTGAATAATTCAGCTGCAGTCTCTGAAATTATGGTAGAATTTAGAAGCATTTTTTAACCCCACAGAAGGTTCTGTTACTTAACACCTCCTTTGGTTGAAAATTAGAAAACCCCAAAATATTGGAATGTCCCACAAGAACAGAAATTGTGATTTTTTTTTTTGGTTTTGTTTTGGTTTGGTTTGGTTGTTTTGGTTTTTTTTTTGGTTTTTTTTTTTTTTTTTTTTTTTTTTTTTTTTTTTTTTTTTTTTTTTTTTTTGTTTTGGTTGTTTTNTTTTGCTTAGGTCAGCAGCCTCTCTGGCCATTGCTTACTCACTCTTGTGAAAAGGGAAGAGAAATTGCTCCAAACAAAAGTTCTTTAGTGTGGTCACTGCTTCTATCTGAATTCAATTGCACTTAAGAGTAAGCCTGGGAGAGAGTTTGGCAGATATGTAGTGCGTTAAATGACTCAAAAATGTAATTATTACTGTATGGAATGCATTAACTGAGAATTTCTGATGTAGGTAAAAAAAGCAGGAGTCCTGAGAAATGGATGTTCTCCAAGAGTAAATGGTAGACAAGTGCCAGGAAAGTGAGATATATCTTTTAAATGGTTAACTTTGGCTCTAAAAATAAAAATGCTGATTAATTTCCTTTCTAAAGCACTTTAATAATGACACTATTTAACCTTTACAGCAACCTGGTGGAGCAGATGAGTTTTAGTACTGCCAATTGAGAGATAATTAAGTAGCAGATCTGTTAAAATGTCTTCATTTTTGATGCCTTTTACTCTTTTAATGCCCACCTCGAGACATGCAGTGGCTGAAGAGCTCCTGCACCTTCTGTTGGTCTCTGTTGGAGCTGTGGCACCTCAAAACCTTTTCCCCCCGAGGCCCCACTGTAGGAACCTGCATCAATCCACGGGCATTCCCAGTGACAAACTGCTCCCCAAACCCCTTGTGCCCGTGCTGCTCCACACAGAATCAGGCAGATGGCTGTCAGAGCACTGAGGAGAGGCAGGGTACAGCTTTTATCCCAGCATTTATCCCAGCTTTCCACCCAAAATTGTCCAAGTGTTTCCAGTGGCAAGTTTAAATTAGTCCCAGTATTGTCAGGCAGTGATTGGAACCAGGACAGCTCCTGGTTCCAAAGAAGGAAAAAAAGAGAGTGAGGGGGGGACACAAAGCAGCCAAAGAGGCAAATAGAATATTTGCTTTTAAAAATACTTTATCAGGGCTTCTGGTCTTACAAAACAGCCAGCAGGGTTGGAGAAAGCTTGAAAACATACAGGCAAAGGAGCAAGCATGGGGAGGGATGTGCACTTCCCTGCCAGAGATTAATAAGAGAAGTAGCATGCTTTAAGTCAATGGATAAAGCACTTCCTTGTCTGAATGGCAGAAGTTTAGTTCTGGAAGGAAACCAACCATTTGTGAAATCCACATATTTCTTCACTTAATTAATAAATAAAACAGACTGTTTAAATGGGAACGCAAAAACCTGTTTAAGGTCTGTGCAATCTGGATATCTATCTCTGATGGTGACCAGCACCAAATGCCTCAAATAAATCCTCAAGAAGCAAGTGAGTACTGGGTTATAAACTGGAAGTCCAGTTTCTTTCTAAACTTCACTGGTCAGAAGTTGGCTTATGCCTTGATGTAAAAGGTTTGTTCCCTGTTTCTCTGGTGGTTCCAGTTCTCACAGTACATGGAGTCCTTGAAGCCCTGACTATGCACTTCTCTTGTTAGATCTCAACTCTCCTTAAAACAATTGAGCACATGAACAAAACAAAAAGGAGAAAAAAAGAAAAAGAAAAAAAAATAGAAAGTCTTTCTATTTGTTGGGGATAACTTGACAAAATATTTTGAAGACTTACACAGGTTCAAGGCAAGACTGGACAAAACATCTGAAATAAATTCACTGTGTGTAACTAATTTAACAGAAACCACTTCCAACACAGCAACTGTCTCTGCTTGAAAACAGTTGGAGACTGGAAGAATATGAGAGGAGAATATCACATGTCCTTGTCCTGTTCTTCCACTTCCCTTGGGAAAAGCAGCTGTTGGAGACAGAACTAAATGGACTTCTGATGCAGAATGGCCTTTCACACAGCAGACATCACTGACATTTTGAAAAATCCTACCAAAATGCATATGGCTAAAGCAACAATCTGAAATTATTTATGTTTCACCCACAAGCTAGTTTCAGTATATTATCTGGATGAGCTGGGGATTTTTTTCCCTAACATTTAGGATTGAGCACGTCTTAGGATCTCCATGTATCACAATAGTCAATGTTGAAATGCTGGATATTTTAGGTTTTGAATGGTAGCATTTATTATTTATAATATTTTCTTTAATAATAGTAAGAACATGCTGCACCTTCATAGAAAATTAACATTCAGGGTTCTTTTTAAATGTGAGAACTTAGGAGGACAGTTTTATTTTCGCAGCAGTTCTAAATAACAGTTTTGGTGCCTTTGTTTTTTAATAGGGGGGAAAAAAACCCCTCAAGTATTATCAGTGATTGCTTTTACTGCAAAACTGACTCTACAGCATGAAGTTACATTCTCCCCCAGGAAGCCACTTTCTTACATGGCTTAATTGGAAGAAGAACTTGAGGAGTTGAGTGGGTGCTCAGTGCTCTGCTCCAGCAAGGTCCTGGCTGAGGGAAGCCACGGTGTGTTAAACAGCCCTGGGCTCCTGCAAATCCCTGGAATTTGGAAAGGTGAGAACTGTGAGAGAGGAAATGAGCCCGGTGGCTACTCTTGATAAAAAAGGGAGAATTTGTGCATGCCAGCATAAATAGTGCTTGTAAGGATGTAGATAGCATCTTTGGGGATGTTTTATTTTTAGCTCAAAAACTTTAATATGGCTAATTAACTTCAAATGGGATGTATGGCATAAACAGGCAGAAGCCTGCTGGTGAAATTAATTATTCACCCTAGGAAGGGACAAGGTGCATATGAGGATGAGCAAGATGGGAAAGGGGAATTTGCTGTGTGGGAAAAGTCTAAAAGAAAGGTGTAACCTGAGTTCAGTGTGTAAAGTTAGAGGTTTATATTTGTGTGATGATTATGTGGGATTGAAGTGAAGAAGGCTTGTGAGGTCTTCATTGAATTTCTATGTGAAGGTACAGAAGTTTCAGCACCTGAGAAAATCTTGGTTCATGGAGTCTGCACTGGAGGAAGAAGTTTGTGTGTGGTGTCATCTACTGCAGCATTTTTCAGCAGGGGCAGAGCCCAGCTCTGCATCATGGTAGAAACAACACTAAAAGAGTTGACTAGGAAGGAGAGAGAAAACACTTTAAAATCCTCTGCAGGATCTGATTAGCCTAAACTTTCTGTTTTGAAGGCATAAGAAAAAAACCAAGCCTGGCTCACTTTTGTTGGGAAAGAGGTGATTCTCCTTGTCTGGAAGTTAACTAGAAAAACTCATTCCCTTCAGTGATGACACCTATAGTCACTTCCCAGACACACACTGAGCACCTCACAGGTGAAGCAATGGAAATTTTAAGGGTAAGGATGCTGAATTTTAGAATTTGGTGCTCCCTTGTTGTCTAAACTCTGTCTGATGTGTCCTGTGGAAATGCAGTCCTGCTGGTGCAGTCCTGCTGCTGTGCGGCTCTGGGAAACCCCACAGGGTCTGTGGCAGGGAGAATCACATGTGAGGCTGCCCACAGGTACATTCTCCCTCTCTGGAGCTGGTGTATCCTTCAGGTCAGGAGAAGTGCTGCATCATCCATTTCTGGGCTTTCTCTGTGTGTGTGTGTATGCATAGTAAAGAGTGGGAGGGAGACACTGCTCATTTTTTGTGTCCCTTAATTAGGAGCGTTGTTACCATGGCTCTGAGAAGAATTCAGCTATCATGGAGATGGCTGTCATCACTCCCCCGTGATGCAGCTTGCAGGAGGCTGATATAGTCAGCTTTCTGACTCAGTTAGAGACCAGAGTGGGAGGCAGAGGACCTACAGATCATCTCTGCCCGTTAGAGGAGACAAAGCAAATTACTGGTGAGTCATTGCTCCACATGTGCCTGTGCACTTTTATGGGTTCTCCACCCCAGATTGAATCCAGCCAGGATTCAAGGCCACTGCTGCTGGCTGTGCTGGCCTCCCGGGGCTGCATCCTTCTCCTGGGCAATCAGGCATGCAGAGCTTCATTTCATGGCTGGGCTGTTTGTTGACTGAGATAAAAGAGAGGGAGATGGTCGTCTCCCAGCCACACCAGCCATCTGCACCAGCACAGCACAGTGCTCACACCCAGACCAGGAGTGCAGGCATTATTGAGGATGAGCCACCTCCACAGCTTTCTGACATGGCCAGGGATGCTCAGGCTCCACAGCTGTGTCTGTATCTGTGTCTGTGCTGCTGCAGAGGTCTCCATCCCTGCAATCCATGATCCACTGGTAACCTCCACCCAGTTTTCTCTGTGTGCACCTTGGGATCCACAAGCGGTGCACAGACATGGGCAGATGGCAAGCCAAGCTAAACTGCCACAAAGCAGTTATAGCCTCTCTGAAACTTATTCAGGAATTAGTGTTGAAGACACAAAGAGAAAGACAAAGAGACAGCAGGGGGGAAGAGACAGCAGGAACTTGCTGACACCTCTACCAGCCAGCATCCTTCCCCAGTGTGTGTGTATGTGTGTGTGTGTGAGCACTTGAGATGGCAATTTATAAACACCAATAATTAATCCTGAGCTGGACCACTGAGCCACCTTCCCTTCCCTGTAGGTGACTGAATTCTGCAGGAGTTGCTTGTGCATTCTGGATGGATCCCCATCTTAGCAAACACAAGAGGCACAGCCTATTCATGCGCTGCTGCCTCACTTACCATCTGTGAGGATGCTCTTTGTCCACAGCCTGATCCCACCTCCTCCTCATTACAGGCTGGATATGACCCATTGCAACTGACATTAGGCAAGAAAAAGGCCATAATTGGCTTTGTTTTGCATAGTTTCGTTAATAAGCCAGCTGCACTGGGAGATGCTATTTAGGCCACACGTTTGAGACAGAGAATACATTCCTGTCTAATTTAAAGCATTAAAATCCGACAAATCTAGCCATTAAAACTCTACATGTAAATGTAAGCCATATAGATACTCAAACACTTAGAGACTTAGGTAAATTTGCAGTAAGATGTGCACAGATTTATTCCACATGTGCCTCCCCTATGGGAGTCTCACGGGTAAATCCCTGTGCATCTTTTATCTTATTGTAAATACGCACACTAACGATGCATAGAAACGGCTTTCACAACCTTGATTCACCAGTAATTTTTGTTTGCATTACTTTTTATATTGCATTATAAAAAATCAGCAGTGATTTAACGCTGAGGAATTCCTACCACTTCGTTGTGGCCCTCTTCCGAAGAGAAACCAGCACAGAGATCTGCGAACAATGATTTAATTTGTGCAGCCACTGTATCTCACCTCCTTGCATATCAGTAATAGTCCATCTGCTGCTGACAGCCTGTTCCAAACGTAGTAATATAACAAGTAATGGTGCTACAGTAATGCAACACACCACAGCAAATCATCCCATAAAGGACACAAAGTGTTTGCCAGGGTAGATTTGAAAATACTTGCTTTGTGCGTTATCTATTTCTTGCCAGTGTCGTTACGTTAGAAATGAGGCTTATGTGAATAACTGGTGGATGCTTGAACAGAAAAGTTAATATTTATTCAGGGGAACGGTCTGTGTGGAGAGCTGTTGATGCAACTGGACACAAGTCTGTAATCAAAAGAGGTTTTTAGTATTTTGATGGTGGTAAATGTTTCCTGAGTGCTATGACTGAATTTGCTCTGCTTTTTCTTCTGAAATCAAGGATGAAAATCAGTATTATAAAGCTGGACTTAGGAGTGGAATACTTATCAGTGTGATGAGAAGGGACATGTCTGTGCCTTCCTAAACCACTTCTCAAGTTCTCATTCCAACGTGTACAGAGAAACTTTCTCAATCATGTTCTCAATGATGTTTGAGACGTATCCTCTAATGAGGAGTGAGCCAGAAAGGGCAGTGGAAGCTGGCAGAGAGGAAAACACAAATGCCACCAAAGAGGAGAAGAACTGCAGGACCCCTAAAGAAGACAAGGAGATATGCTGAACTCTGTTCAGATCTGTATTTTCTCTCTGATTAAATAATTCATCAGGAACACGAAGCCTCTAGGTGCAGAGTTATGTGCCTGTGTTAGTGCTCAAGGGGTTTTTTTATTGCACAAAGAGTTGCATCTGAAGAACTATGCATATCTTATGATTTGTTTAGGGTTTGGCCTTTTTTTTCCTTTGATTCGTGTTAGTGGTTTTATTCCTTCAGGAAATTATGCTAATGTTATTCTGGATATAAGACAATTTTGTCTCTAAAATGAAAGCACTGAACTATGTGCTCGTGGTTACTGCCATTTATGTGTAGCAGTCAAAAACCTTATGTAAGTGATAAATCTTTAAATATTTGTAAATGTCCTCCAGTTACTATACCATCCCAGTGATCCTCAGATCTGTGTTTTAGTCCAAGTGAGAATGATCAGAAGTGTTTGATTTCAATTCTCTTCTTTCTCTTGGATTCCCTTCAGGCAGTGTGAGAGGTGGCCAGGGAGACAGCGGTGCTAGACCATCTCGTGGGGAAAGAGGGGCTTGTGTTAAATAAATAAATACAGGGAGACAGAAACAAAATGAGAGGAGAGGAGAGGAGAAGAGAAGAGAAGAGAAGAGAAGAGAAGAGAAGAGAAGAGAAGAGAAGAGAAGAGAAGAGAAGAGAAGATCTGTGCTGGTTTCCTGCTGGCTCTGGCAGGACTGATGAGACATGTTCAGGAGCACAGAGTGGTGTGAATACACAGTAGGGAATGAAGCCTGCCTGTATGAACATAACCTCTGATATTGTTTCAGCAGATTTGAGCTGACAGAGTGAATTTATATTGGATAAATGCTTGGTGTTATGTGGCTGCAGCATTTCTGCTCCTGTGTCAGCAGCCCTGAAGCCAGATTTGCTGTACAAACCATGGCTTGAATTGGCACAGAAAGAAAAGCTATTTGAGGTCATGGTTGTGGCAGACTGCTGGCTCTGCCTGGAGCAGCTTGTGTAACTGCTCCACGAGCTCTGCTGGCTCAGAGCACTGTGGTGTCTGTCTGTCACAGTATTTATTGCTGAAAAGGGGAAAGAGCTGGGGAAGTACAAAGGGAACACATTTCCACAGGTCGCCCTTGCTTCCCAAAGCGTCATCCAGCCACAGCCTGTGGGGAGCTCGTGGTTCCAATGGCTTCTGCTCTCCAAGGCCACATTTTATAGAGCCAAGCCCTCTCCTGCAGACACACATCACTCTTTAAAGAGAAAGCATTATTCATTAGAATCAAACTCTCTGCTGGTGAGATGGAGTTTTCCTGGGACTTAATTGTATCAGGTTTAGAAGAACAACAGGCAAGGATGTTAGGCTTCCTCTCCTATGATGAGAAGTTCCATTTCCATAATTTTAAACTCCCTTTAAAAATAAGGGCTGGTAGAAAGAGTTTGGAATAATTCTTTCTCTAGTTGGGAATTAGAAATTAATAGATCTGAATACTTGTATGAATACAAGTGTAAAATGGATCACAAATTCCATGAACTGCTCTACTGTCTAGTAAGGACAGAGCACAGCAGCTCTTCAGATTTTATTGAAATGCTTCAGAGCAGAGGTGTTTCATTCTAGACAGTCACTATTGCTTCTGTGCAGAATGGAAAACTTTATGGCAATGAGGGAGGATAATTACTCAAATATTTAAAGTTAATTAATGAAATATTTAAGGTTAGACTAATATATTGGACATGCTATCATAGGTATGATTTTGATAACATCTTTTCCACTCAGAGATTTTATTCCAGTTAAGAGCAGTGGCTTCATTGTTCCCTCTCTTTCTGAACATTGCATCTACCAAAGATTCAAGGCTCAGACAATTGCCTGACATCCTTTCTCCCCAACACAGCATGTAACGAGGCCCCTATGTTGAAAAGTAGCTTGCATGTGTAGAACTGTAGAATAGCAGATATCTAGAATAAAAAAATACCCTGAAGTATCAAAAAAGTACAGATTCTTTCTTATTATGGAAGAAAGATCACTAAAATGAATTTTCAGAGTAGTGTGACCAGTCTAGCAGGTATCTTCAAGCCACGCACAGTGTTTGAGGTCAGACCCTTCTATCACATGGAAGATGCATCTGGGAGGTGCTGGGGGCAGAAAGCAAAGGCTGAGACAGCACAAAAAGGCAGAACTTCTGCACTTGGTGCTGGAGCTGCAATTGAGGCTGGAGATCCTCTGACCAAAATGAATATTCATCACCTGTAAGAGGATCAAACACCAAGAGCCATTGTCTTTGGTGAAAAGACCATATCCATTGTGAATTCTTTCAGGAGGGCATGAATCTCCTCATCTTGCAGCCAGCTACCAACCAGTCAGATGCCATTTCAAAATGCAGCAAGGTCTCAGGACTGGGGAATACTAGTTGAAGACTCATTAATTGAGCCAGTTTCCTTTAATACAGGCAAGGACACCTTTAGTATCTTTCTCTGAATGTCCATTTTGAAAAGAATGGATTAAAAAAAAACCTACATACAAAAAAAAAGTACAGCCCTCCTTTGTCTCTTTTGTGGAATAAAATGACAGCAAAAGCCCAGCCTTTTGATTTAAAATGCAAATAAGAAATGTGTTCTGGAGAACTTATGACCTCTGTGTAGTCACAGGTAGAACTTGGAGATTTCCTCCACTTTTAAGTTGACACTTAAAAAACCTACTTTAGTTTGTCACTTGATAAATCTTTGTCACAAGATAAAGTGTTGATGGTTGTTTTTTTTTTCCTCAAAGAGGAAGGGAAATGGAAAAATAAAGTGCCACCCAACACATTTTGTAATAACAAATTTCAGTAATATCTGGAAATACACATTTACACAGTAAGAGCATTCTGAAATGAAGGTGTAACAATTGCTGTTATGTAGCACAATGTCATGCTTTGCCATGATCTCATTCCTGAGCCCTTTTTCACTTTGGCTGTGGAGAGACCAATATTGAACCCTGCTGGACAAGGGTGCTCCTCTCAGCCTGCCCTCAGTTTCTGGAGGCTGTTGCTCTGTGCCTGTCAGCACAAGAACTCATCAGAACACTCCCCAGCTGGCCTCAGTCCAACGGGAAGGGGCAGCTCAAAGAAATCCCGTGGCAGGTGTTTGTTCACAGAGGTCACTTTTACTCAATTGCTTAGGGAGCAATCAGAAAAGCAGTCTGGTTTTTGCTAACAGGTAGCAAAAAATGGGACAGGAGCTGGGGTGGTAACCTCACCACCAGCACAGCTGCTTGGAAACAAATGTTTGTCTGTCCTGTGTGGGCAGATGGCAAGTGACATTACCTGACTGCAATATAAATTGGATGTGAAACTGTGCAAACAGGAGTAGGAGAAATGCTTGTTGTTACAGGCTAAGTAATATAAATCATCCACGAGTGTTCACTCAAGTGTTTCTTCCTGGAACCTTTAGAGATCTGTCTTTTTTTTACAGAATACCTTTGATTAAGCAATTGATCATGTTAAAACACGTTTCAGTGCTTTCTAACAGGTGTCATTTAGCATATATTCCCACCTATAAATGGGAAATGCCTTCCTGATAAAGAGTATTTGTGATTAGATGTAGTGGAGAAACTTCTCATTGACCAAAACCCCCTTCAGTGAAACTTGTGATGCTTGTGATCTCACCTGTTTGTGTGATAAAATTACAAAAGCAAAGCCTAGAATTGAAGGGTGGGAATAATGTTACCTGGAAGAGAAATGGGGCTGGTTTTCAGAGCTGTAGCCACAAATTATTATTATGTGTGCCTTGTTATTTGCTGTATGGAATCTCAGCACAACACAAACTCTTTTAAGGAAAGATTTTGGATCCTCTCTCCTTTTCTCTAGCAGAAGGGTCAGAAAGCCCCTAGGGCTGTAATATGGTATCAGGGTACTTCTTTGTATTGTCCTTTAGTTGTTGATACTTTGAAAGACTTAGGAACTATAACCCAACTTCAACCTCCTTTTGAAATAAATATTATTGAGGTATTTTAGGTGTTAATGACCCTAAGCACCTCACTGACCCCTGCCAAAGCGTCCTCTGTGCCAGTGCACTTCACAGAAATTGAAATTTCCCCAGATGGAGAGGAAACTGGTAAATGCCAGCTGTGGACAAGCCTCACAGAGAGACAACTGCTGCCAGAGGACCCACACAGGGTGGTCTACGAAGTGGTGTCAGGGTTTCACCTCCTGATAATCCAGAAATACTGCAGGAACTGGCATGGATCAATTCTGCCATCATTTGTCTTCTTTTTTGAAGCTGCGATTTCTGTTATCGCAAACATGCTGCAGGAGATGGAGAATTCTCAGTTCCATTTTATCCCTCAGTTTGGAAAATCAAAAGATAAAGAAGATGTAGATCTGATGCTTAAATAGGATCAGGTACTTCAAAGACAAAACTATTTTCCTCCTCAGATGTTCCAGAAATTTCTTCTCAAGAAACCCTCTTCTTTGTTCCTGTGTTTTAGAACATAGAAAATATGTGGTGCTAAGGCTTCCCCCACTTTATTCACACGATTTTCATCTTGCCAGAAATCAAAGTACTACAGAGGAGGTGGAAGTTTAAAACTGTCTATTCTCCTACCATTAAAAGATGCCTTTTGTATTCAATTTCAGCAGCTTTAAATGTGAAAAACATAAGAATCTATTTCTAAAAAAAATTCCCTATCAAATGTAATTATAAAGGAATTAAATATTCCAGAACTTTCCTTTTACCTGATGAGCATACACATGATTTTGTGGTCATGTCACCTTTTGATTTAGAGAACTCCTCCAACTGGATATTTCCTACAGTTAAATAAAATCTGGTTTTCATGGGGGTAGGGTGATGTTGTCACTCATCCCATACTTATTCACCTGTTTATTTGTGTCCAGCCACTGCAAAAATGTTAAGGGTATTCCCAAATTCCCTGAATGTTTCCACCTTGCCAATATCAGGTGTCTTGGTTTGAAAAGACAGGTGTCTGTTAAGGAAGGCAGGAGCCTCCCCTGAAATGGAAAATGTAAACCCCCTCCCTCCGAATTGTTATAATTCTAAAATTGAAAGGCTCTCAGGCAAAGATATGGGAACAGGAATCAGAGTTCTTTACTAGGGAAACTAAAAAAAATAAATGCAATAGTACAAACAAACAAACAAAAAAAAAGCTACTGACAAAGTCAGAATATGACAGAATACGACCCAACACCCTGTGGGTCAGGGTGTTGGTGGTAGTGCCATTCCATGGTGGCTGCAGTCCTCCTGCAGTGACAGGGGTGGTTCTGTTGGAGCAGGGATCCTGTAGAAGGGTGGAGTTTTCCTCTGAAGATCCAGTGGTGGTGTAGATGGGCCTGGTCTTTGTCTGGGAATCCAGTGAAGAAGGCTGCCCTGGTGTTCCAAATCTCAGATTGTATCCAGGTAGGAATGCTTGGCTCCTCTCTCTGGGCGGAGCCTCTCCCAATGGGATGATGGAATTTTGTCAGCCATGCAGGGACACTCACTGGCCCATTAACAGAAGAGATCTCCTGGAGGGAGGATTGGTTGTGGAAGAGATAAAGAAAACTGCCCAATTAACAGAAGATAACTGCCCCACCTCTGACAGATAGGAATAGAATACACACCCCCATTTCCAACCTAAGACATCAGGTGCCACCACCAGCTCTTGTCAGCCTTCCAGCCACTGCTCCAAGAATGGAGCAGCAAAGCCTTTCTCATACACACACACAGAGAGTTTTCCACCTGATTTGGGTGGGACTTGCACAGGCACATTCCAGTATTGGGATGACATTAGCACTGGGGTGCCATCTCAGAGATCTTCACTTCCTGCCCAAACTCGTCAGGGGCTGAGCACCTTCCTAACCCTGCTCTGTGACAGGTTATAAATGAGACACTGAAAATGAGGGAAGGGTTTCCATGCAGTGCTTAATGCAAGCACCTCCCTCCCCCTGCAGAACACATCAGAAGGGCAATGCAGTGAAAGGAGGGAGGTGTTGCAGGGGCCAGGTGGGTTCAGGCCGTGCCCATTTTACCCCTGCACCGTCCATGTAGCAATGGACAATATCTGCTGCCTCTGTGCTGGCTGTTTTTGTTGTTTGTAGAAGTTGGCATCCTCTGTATGGCTGGGCAGCTGGGGAAAGGTTTGGGAACCTTACCTCCTCCACAATCAGCATCAAATCCAGCTGCTGATTCACTTTGACAAATAGGTTGGAGGATTTCCTCAGCTGCTGGCTTCCTTTGGGAGATAATGTGGTAAAAAGTCCTGGAGGAATTTTTTAATAGACTAACTTCTGGGAATTATTATTGCTCACATCTGTTCTTTTTGCTGCCTCTGGGGATTGTCTTCATTGCTGGAAATGTAGTCAGAGGGGCAATTCAAGACCTAATTTTTTTTGACTATTCCTGCTTATTGCCCCTGGTTTTCTTGGGTATTGGGAGACTGTGTGGGATGTTTTGGGTGACTAAGGGATTTCTTTTGCATTCTGTGGGTTATGGCTTTATCTTTCTCTTGACTTGGCATTTCCTTTTAATCTTCTGTGGAATATTTTTTTGCTTTTCACTCTGGCCTGGATGCATTTTTGGCTACGTTTTTTGTTTTATGGGAACAGAAACCAATCCTGCTCCTCCACACCCACCTCGTACTGGGTGAGATCACAGTTCCACAGATCCATATTAGGTGCAAGCATTTTCCCAAAGATTACAAAGCAGATAAATCTCTCCATTTCAGCACATGGTTTATTACTGAATATATTGTCTGCCTACACATGCAGGAACAGATAACCAGTGATTTATATTTTCATAATCACTGCTGCAGTGATTCATTTACTCCGTGGTATACTGGTGTCAGGGCAAATCATTTATGTAAAAGGGGAGAGACATCGAAGAATGAATGGCAATATAAAATGGCACAGAAAGGAAAAGAGGGTAAAAAAAAAAAAGCCTGGACAAATTAAAATGCTTTCAATGGCCTGAGGAAACTTGTGGCAAAGGAGTTTTTGTGTTCCTGCTGCTTTTTTTTTCCAGGGATGAGGCATCCACAATTTCTCTGGGCAGCCTGTGCCAGTGCCTCACCTCCCTCACAGTAAAAAAATTTTTCCTAATATCTAACCTAAATTTCCCCTCTTTCAGTTTGAACCCATTATTCCTTGTCCTAACACTACTGTTCCTGATAAAGGGATTAAACACATGATAAATTTTCATGTCTTACTTGGAGGTAATCCTGTAACTAGATATGCTGAAATACCTTTAAAAAAAACCTCTGCACTATTAACATGTTGAAGACATGACACAGATGAGCCAGATCACCATCACCTGTGCTACAGAAATCTCACTGAAGCTGGTAAGGAGTGCTATAGCCAAACCTGTCAGATTGCTGTTTACAAGAGTGCCTCATTTGGTGCTGATCAGCTGCTGGCAGGTAATTTCACATCTGTGAATCTTCGTTCACCAGCTCACACAAAGAAATGATGTCATAAATTCCTGTGCAAGGGGAAGTGCTGCATGGGTTAAGAAGTCAGACTTACCCAAATGAAGAAAATGACATAACAAAAGCTCAAAATTTAAATCCTGTGGATACTTGCTATGCACACTGAAGGATTAATTGAAAAATTCTTGGCAATAACCACATTTGTGAATACTAAATGTATTTGCTGGTACTTTGCAAATAAGAAATGAGGCTAAGGTTATGAATAAATTGTTCAGGGTTTCTACTTTTAACTCTGGAATATTTGCTGACAGCATTGTTGAAATCAGAGAGGGAATTTATGTGGTAATATTGAATAGGTTAAAGAGGAGATAACATCAAGACACAGAATATTCTGAAAGAATCCTCTATCATTAGGAGGTGGTTTTCTCCCCATAACTTCTTTCATAACTGCCTTTCAGCAGTGCCAAGCAAATCAGGTTTTTTTGTTGGTTTCATATGAGCTGAGACTTGCTGTATCTACTGATTTAGAAATACTTGGTAGCAGAAAGCACGTCACAGCTGGACTTCAGCAATTTTTATTTCAAACAAAACCACAGCTTTTAGTTAATACAAAGCTATTCATTAATAGCAAAACTTGGCAAGTGATTTCTGGTCAAAGTGAAATATTTCACTAAAATCTTTTCATTTCCTTGAGTTTTCTCATTTCATGTGGCCGTTTGAAATGTGCCTTGCCTACATCCTATTAAACTGTTGCAAAGCACCATTCCTGTTATATATAATTGAATAATTTGTGCCCATAAAGTTGTATATATGTGTGCATAAAAGTATCAGACTAAAATGTTTGCAAGACATGCTTCTTATTAGCCACA
The DNA here is from genome assembly GCA_013397155.1 of Irena cyanogastra. Classification (NCBI taxonomy): domain Eukaryota; kingdom Metazoa; phylum Chordata; class Aves; order Passeriformes; family Irenidae; genus Irena; species Irena cyanogastra. Next base: position 408,132 of record VWZV01006591.1, read on the forward strand.
TTCCAAGCTGAGGAAGGCACTTACAATATCCACCAACAGTCTTGGAGAGACATTAACAATTCTAAAGATGTGGCTGAGCCGGAGATGGGCTCTTCCCAACAAATACTCTCATCCATCAGCACCTGATAAGATATCTGATCTAGATAACCAAGATCCGCGAAGAATTTTCAGTCCGCCCCGTCCCAAATGGACACATTAATAATTCATCACCTTCCGGGAACAGCTTTGTCCAAGTGGATGCAGAGCAAGACAGAAAATGAATATGCAGAGCCAGGAGAAACTTGAATACATTGGCCTCAGGCAAAATAAACTGTATATAAACCCAGCACACCAGAACACCGTTGTGAACAGAAGGAATCCGATGCCATGGAAGTCAGATCGCTGTTCACCCAGTGCCGATGCCCGGGCTCGACACTGCTCCTTAGATTGTGGCTTTTTAGCAATAGACTAAATTTATTGTCAAATAAAATTTCTTTTTTTAATTAACAAATTGGCTCGTGGCATTTATAACAATTCCCCTGCCGTTGCCCAGTCTCCCGCCACATTGACCAAAGCCAGTTAAATTTGTTTTGACTTGCAAAGCACCTTATCTGTTATTGGTCCCTCTTCAGTCACCTCAGTGGGGAGGTTGCTCTTTGCCTTTCAAATTGCTGGGCTTGTTTCATTCCCACTGCCAGGGCGGCGGGGACAGGTTCTGTTCTGCCCCTTGTGCAGAACACAAGAGGCATTCCCCAAGGCAGCCCGGGGAAGGCTTTTCGTGGGAAGCCGGGCAGGTTTTGCACTGCCACCTCTGCCGGAGGAATTTCTTTGGGGAGGGATGCATTCCACTCCTCCCCCAAAGCTCTCTCTGCCAGCCCGGGTACTCCCCGGGCTTGCATCACAAATGCCTCGGGGCAGGGCTGCTCCAGCTCTCTGGCATCCGGAGAATCCAGCTCTTCCCTGCATCCAGCTCTTCTCAGGCTTTCCCTAGCTGAGCTCTGCGCCTTGCTGCCCACTCAGAGGGCAAACCAGACATAATTCACGGGTTCAGGCTACCGTGTATTAATGTGGGTGACTGTGAGCGATTTCTGTTGCACCTGGCAGCCACTCATTTTCTGCATATAAACTGGGAAGCTTTCCTTATCTTTATCCCATCTGATGTGCTAGAGGATACAGGTTGGAGATAGGAGGGGTTCCAGTGAAACAGCACAGGAGGTATCGTTTGTTGGCTGTCGGAGCAGGAAGGCACAAGAAAGAAGAGAGCAGTGGGAGCAGCTGAGCAGTGACTTTCGGCCTTCCAGAAAAACAAACAAACAAACAAAAAACCCAACCAACCAACCAAAAAAAAAAAGCACCCCCAAAAAACCCAGAAGCAAACAAACAAACCCAAAACGAAACAAAAACCAAACAAATCAAAACAAACCCCCAAAACCCCAACAATCGCTCAGTCCAAACTAAAACACTGGGAATAGTATGGATACTTTTAAAACCTGAATATTGTCTTCACAATCCCAAGCACGCTTTCACTTGAGGGTAAGAATTAAGCATGGCATTGTTTCCATCAGAAAGTGGTTAAATGTGGTGTAAATGGCTCACAGATAGGAGCAAATAAAGGCATGGGCCTCCTGAGGAACGCTGATGCAAGGAATTGGAACCCCTTTAATCCCCTGTGCTCACATTCCCCACCGTGTCCCGCCTGCAGTAAAGGGAGAACAGGGAGGGGAAGGCACAGACGGATCTGAGTCAGCGCTGAACCTCGGTGAGCAGGGAGAAATGAATCAGTGGAGCTGGGTAATGCTGTGAGCAAACCCAAATCCCACAGCACGAAATGGGATCCCTCCAATATGCTGGTTTCTTGAACACTGCCTCCTTCCCCCTCCAATCGGCAGCTGATGAGGACCAATAAATGCCAGGGTAACAGCTCTTTGGAGGGATGTATTGACATCATTTTGCCAGTGGGAATGAGATGGAATTGCAGCATATCTAGACTGTTTATTTTCCCTACTTTTAAATATTCATATGAATACTTCTGAAGTTTTCTTTTTCCCATTGCCTTGAATAAAAAATAGGAAAAGGCATTTGGTGTTAATACTTTCACCAAGGGGGAAAAAAAATGTTTTATTTTAGCCAGGAAGCTGTTGTTTACAAACTGCCTGGTGGAGGAGCAGAACCACCTGTGTAGACAATGGCCTTCTCCATTCTTAAGGGTATTTTCACCTCTCTGAAGTAAGGGCTGTACTGCATGCAGGAAAACAGCAGCTGTAGGCAAAACAAGGGAGATCTAAGTCAAAACAGTGCTATCCCCTTCACGTCCCCTCGAAACAAAGAAAAGATGTCATTTGTAGGCACTGGGGATCTTCAGTTTTGTGTGTTTGTGATGTTTTCTGACCCCAGCTTTCACTACTCTCTGCTTTGTTTGACGGAATCCTTCTCCCTCCTCCTTCCTCTCCCTTGTGTCCCTCCAGTGCCTCCATTTGCATCCCCTTCTTGTCCTTACAGTTCACACACCTGGAAAGTTTCTCATGAGATCTTTCTGTTCATTTAACCTTCCAATCTCTTCCCTTCCTTCACCAGATAAGCCATGGTTCATATCCACACCTTTTAAGTGGTTTTGCCCATTTTTCCCACCTTTGGCCTTCTTCCAATCCATCCTCTGCATGTCTCCTTTTCCTCTACTGCGTGTCCCTGCACCGTCCCTCTGACTGATACTGCTCTTGTCACCTTGCTTCTTCTTGTCCTGTCCCTGTCACATCTGAAAATTCTATACCCAGCCTAAGTGTGTGAGTGAGTGATTGGCTTCCTTAGGGACTCATATCCCTTTTGCCTGAAGTTTTCTCTGCAGAATTCCTTATCTTCCTTCCCATTCCCCACCTTGATGCTAAGTGTTGTGGCCTGATGCTCCCCTCTTCGTTCTTTCTTTTAAAGAACAGTGGCTCATCTTCTCTCCTGCCATGCTGATGCTCCCTCTCCCTGTCCTTTGATCTGTCTCCTCCAATTTAGCCCTATTGCCAAAATGTAAATCTGGCTCTGGCCCTTCCCCTTGTGATCTTTTTTCATGCTTAGCTTACGTAACTTCAGTGGGAACTTGAGCACCCTTCTGACCCTTTACCCGTGCTCAGCTGACTTCTGCTTGAGGTTTGAATCTCTTTTCCAAGCAAGAATAAATCTCTTTGCAAGGAGAGGACTTCACCCACTGCTATTTCTGATCACACTGACCATAGCTTGTCCTTTTCTCTAGCCATGTAAAATTCATGCTGGATTCATGTTGTTGTGTTATATTGATGCAGTTGTTATGACTTTCACAGTCCTCTAAGCAGCCAGCCCTCATTTGGAATCATAAACTCAAATTTACATGCCAGCTACGCTGCTGTGCCAGGTTTTGCTGTCCTCCCGACAGCTTGTTTCTGTATTGTCCACTTCCCCTGGGAGAAGTTCCCAGCAATTTCAGGCGTGGTTGGAATTCTCCTTGGCTGTGGGTGCCTGTAAGACAGAACAACATTGGGGCTGCACTGTTTATTTGTTTCATTATTTCTTCCTGGCCATCTGTTTGCATCTGACCACTGTCACTCCTGTTGAGTTTCTCCTGGTAAAGAGCATCCCTGGAGGTGTTCAAGGCCAGGTTGGATGTGGCTCTGAGCAACCTGGTCTAGTGGAAAGTGTCCCTGCCCATGGCAGGGTGTTGGAACTACATGATCTTGAAGGCCCCTTCCATCCCAAACCATTCTATGCTTCTATCGTTTTGAACGAGTTTGAAACACCAGGAATTATGAACAGAAATTTCTTCTATCAGTACTGCTAAAATCAGATTAAATTCAAGTATGACTAGGCAGAAGAAAAACTCATTTTAATTGGTTGCTTGAATTAAAAGCACTCTAAAGAACTAAATATTAATCAACGCTATGTAGAAATGTGATAATTTTTCTCTTTAGAGACTAATATGATAAAACACATAGCTGTTCTGTAAGTTATTTGAAAATGAATGCCACCACCCCCATTCTAAAAACGAAACTCTTAATATTTTTTCTGGAGTGTTTATATACCTACAATTTTTATTTTCTCCTAATCAGAAATGTTTTCAATGAGCTCTATATTGATTTAAAAATAGCTGAAAACAATTAAGAAGAAATTCTGATTTTGATCAGCTTTAGAGAGAGCACTCTGAAGATCTAATTACCTTCACACACCCTTCTGTCCTTCACTTCCTACTGCAGAGAGATCATGGCTTTGAATATGGCATCAGCAGGAGGAAAGGAAGGACCCTTTAAAGGAAGCAACTTGTCTAAATGGCTGCACAGTGGCGAACATAAAGTATGGAAATGCCTCACTGTGTCTCTCAAATGCCTCCTTTTAGCTTCAAGGGGCCCAGCAGGTTTGGTAGCCTCTGGAAGCCTTTGAGCTGAGCCCCATCTGCCTGACAATCATGAATACTACGTGCCTCTCATGGAAAACTGCTCTCAGAAGATGGTTCTTGAAGCCTGTGGAACAAGCATCCCTCAGATTTCACTTCTGTGAAATCTCAAATGGCAATAAAACCTCCCAAAAATGCCACGGTGACAAATATTTCCTGAAGTGCAATCAGTGACCAGCACTGGGACTGTTTTTCTGTTCTTTTCTTCACCTCACAAGGACTTAATGCTGCCTTGTCTGAAGTTTCAGGGAGATTATGTAGCTTAATGATTATTTAGGCCATGTTAAAGCATTTACAGAAAGAATCTAAAGTGGAATATGCACTCTCTTTGTTAATCCATATGGTTAACCATGCTTGGTTTCCAAACCCATGTTACTATCCAAGGAAATGTCTGGATAATCCATTCAGAATTGAATGCTGGTGGGTGTTTCTTCAGTTTGCCAACTGAATACATGAACCAGATTGCATCTCCATTTCTCCTGCTCAGAGGTGTCTTTGTCTCCAGCTAAGAGTGAGCTCAGAAACCTGCCTGCTCACTTTCACACCACCCAGCTCTGACTGTCACAACATAGCAGTGGGACAAGAATGTCAAAGGATACCCAGGGCTCAGACAGTCAGCTCTCCTTATCAGATCTCCAGCGCTGCAGAGGAGCTCAGAGGAGCTTGCAGAGGAGCTCAGCTCTCCTGGCCAGTGCTGGGTTTGGCAGGTGAAGGGAAATGCCAAATGCTCAGTGAGCTCAAAATGAGGTAATTGAGGGGACTTAGTGATCACCAGTCAGACTGAGGCTCACATTGTCAGTATCTGTAAAAGAGAGAAGAAAAGCTTGGGGAGATCCCATAAAGGCTTCCAGCTGCCTCAGCTGAGTGCTCCTCTGTGTGTTAGCACCAGTTTTCAATTGAGGCTTTGGGCACCAACAGCTTGGTTGGCTTTTTTCTCTTCTCTTCTCTTCTCTTCTCTTCTCTTCTCTTCTCTTCTCTTCTCTTCTCTTCTCTTCTCTTGTCTTTTCTCTTCTCTTCTCTTCTCCCATAGTCATCCATGTTACTTATACCTTAGGGTAAAGAGTAAATAATTCAGTACACCCAACATAAGAGACTAAGCAAGGTGCATGAGGCCCTGCTGTAGAGCAAAAAGTTAAATGAGAAAACCCATTTTTAATACATATCTATACTGTTTTTCCTTGCTTGAGATAGTCTCTATCAATATCCTGCAGCTGAAAAGCTCTCTGGCAGTTTCCACATCTGTCAGATGGGAACTCATGCTCTGGCAAGATCTGTCTAAAGAATGGCTTTTCTCTAACAGGATGCTGAGTTGGAGAAAGTCTCTTCTTCCATACTCTTCTTCTTCTCCCTTGGCTTCCTCCAGACTCAAATGCCCCCTTGAGGATTTGTTGCAATTCATACACTTGATACTTAATGAAGATCTCAGGTTTTAATACTTGCCACAAATTATCACTGATTTCTAAAAGGTGCTCTGGAAAAGCTCACATCCCTCGGGCATAGTGACACAGGTTGCTACCTGGTCAGACAGTAAACAGTCCAAGGTCACCTTTACCAAGGTGAAAGCAACACCTGGTGAAAGTTCTGATACCCAACTGTAGCACAAAGGTACCCCCTAACCATTATGAGTGGAGTTCTCCTTGCAAATAGATAACATTTTAGATTTCCACAGCAATTTATGCACCTTTGTAACACACGTAATGAAAACACAGACCCATGGAGGAGAACTAGAAATGCAGCTTCTTGCTGAGTCCTGGTGGAAACAGGGCACGGAATCAAATATGTAAAACCTTGTGTGAAAGTCTGTCTGAGTCCAGTGACACCTGAAACAGCTTCCTGGATAGAAGAGCACCAAGCTGAACTGCATTATCGTGTCCTGAATGTTTCCTCACAAAGGCGACAACCTCAAACGATTAAAATTGATTTGAAACAGCAGAGTCAGGAGACTTTTAAAATAATAGTATTGTTTCAGTTATTTAGGAGCTCTTCAGAACACGTGTAATTTTTTAATGGCCAGCAGTAGTAACTGTGTTGCGTAGAAGTTCCTGATTGTGAGATCAATCAGCAGAACCAGTCTGCAACCTTAGTGCGTATTGATTCAGCTGCTTTTCCCCAGCAAAACCAATTACAAAGTGCTACTCTGTTACAAACCCCATTTTCCGCTGTTTGGTATGTGCGCGGTTTTTTGCTATTCACAGAATAGTTGATTTGATAAAGAACTTTAATCTCCTTTCATCACTTTAGGTGTCACTTTTTCAAATAAAATGTGTAGCTATACTTTCTTATCACTTTTGGGCAAATGATTAAGGGTGGAGGTCCTGGGATTAAGTTATGAGTAAAAGGCCGCCTTTAAAGAAAAGCATGGGGAAGATTAAATGGATGGTGATATTAAATGATTGTGGAAAATCTGGAAATCTGAAAATCTGTGCAAACAGCTAGAAATGTCTGATAAAGAGAGACCTTCCATCCCACCTGACCTGGCCTGCAGAGGGTGTTTCTTGCCCTCTGTACTCATGTTTTATTCTGGTTTTATGTGCTGCACATTTGAGGTCTAAAACCTTTGAGCTGTCTCCAGGATGAAGAACAAAAAGGGAGACAGTATATCAGTATATCTACACCCAAAAATTAAACTGGCATAGATATACATGAAACCAAAATTACTGCTCCCCTGAGCAACATGGCAGAGTAGAGAACCCAACTCTGTTGGGGTGCAGCTTGCCAAAACTATAAATCAATAAATGCGTTGAACTAGAAGAATTACAGTTTAAAAAAAAAAAAAAATATATATATGGTTAAGTCAGTTCTTTGAGGTCCTAGATGAGGAAAGATTTCCCTAGAATCATAGAATGGTTTGGGTTGGAAGGGATCTCAAAGATCAGCTGGTTCCATCCCCCTGCCAGGGACATCTCCCACTAGACCAGGTTGCTCAGAGCCCCACCCAGCCTGGCCTTGAACATTTCAGGGATGCTCTTTATCATATTTTATACCTTTTCATATCACTTGTACTCATCCCTCCTGTTTGGTGCCAGAAAAGACAAATTAAAGTTTAAATAATGTTGCAAGCATGCCAGTAGGTTAGGTTTTTTTTTTCCCCAGCTAATCAAATAGACACAGGCAATTTTTTTTTTACTCCTTCCCAGACAGTTTGTATAGACAAGTAATATGAGAGGATTAAGCCTTTATCCACAACATGTGGACAACAGAATTGCAGCTACATTCCTACAGAACCACATCATCCACTCATCAAAATCAGTGCTAGCAAGCAGGATTTTAGAGTGTGGAAATTATGGAACAAATAGGTCAGTTGAGCTTTTGAGGCCTGATGAATATATTATGTCACAAATAAATCTGTAAAAATAATTGATGTTTAATGAACTTAACTGGGGAAGGAAATAGAGTTCTAATTTACCTACAGCTTTTGTGCTTCAGCAAAAAAACTGCTTATTTTATTCCAAATTCAACTAGATATTTACTTTTGAATCAGAAAAATCAGTTTTATTTCTTTGCCCTACATTTTTTTTCACCCTTTTTAGTGCTGTTTGAGGGTAAATTTCAAAATGAAATGTCATTGCAAAATGCTGGATCAATATTAAACAAGTATTTCAGTATTTCCCATGGGAAAAACAAAACAAAACAAAACAAAACAAACTCAGTGATTTTAGCCGAAGCGTTTGCAGAAATTTGACAACTCACATATGTATATTTTGGGTCAAGAAAGTCATACCATTCTGTTGTCTTCATAGGTTGATGGAAATGCATGGTAAGGAAATTTCCTTGTTTTGTATTCTTTAAGCTTTGTTGTTTATTATTGCTGTTGACTTTCAAAATTAGAGCAAGGTGGTTTATGAATTAATGCCCTTCCCTACTAGAAGTATTCCCAGTTTGCTCTTTTTCATCCTGTTTTCCCCCAAACAATTGCTGCTCAAACATTTCAAGGGAGAATTAATTTAGTGTCCACCAGGACTATGGGTGGGGCTCCCTCTGCTAATCAAGGACTGTGATTGCTGGAGAAAAAATAAAACAGGCCCAGCTGATGACATTGCAGCTGATACAAACAAGTGTGTCCCTGCACAGCATCCCAGATTTTTTGATATCATGTCTATATATCAGTCTAAGAATCAATTTGAGTTTGCATAGATGGACATGAAGATGGAGAGAATTGCTTGCTCTTCACCTATTAACACAGAAGGACACAACTTCTGTAATAGTCAACTCAGCTTCTTCATATATTAAACTTCCAAAAGGCTGCCCGGCAAGTGGTAAATGCCATTGTCCTGCACTTGAGACTAATAAAAAGGGATTTTCAGGCCTTTTAGTTTATTTCTATCGCTCCAAAGAAAAATCTTTTCATAAGGCAGTAAGTACATCAGCAGCCAGTTCTTTTCTAAGAATGCTAATTATATTCTCTCTGTATGAATTAATTATAATTCCTTTTGACTATAGTGATATTGTTTAGAGGAATTATCTCTCAGGTCAGACAAAAAGGTTTGACTTTGTGTGACACACTGGAGTGATTTCCTCTCCATTGTGGTATTTAGTATTCCTTAGCAGGAACTTTGTGAAGAATTAAAAACCAAATTAAACTGAGAAAGGGGGCCTCTCCACTGATTTCCTCATTTACAACATTACATAGAGAAGCTCCTCCATGGACTGTCATGCACAGCCAGACAATGGAACAGACATTTTCTCCTTCACAGAGCACCTTTGGAGCAGCATCACAACACGTGTCCCCAAGTGTACTTTGCTGTGCTATGGTTACAGCAGAGACAAGTGGAGATTAGGGCACAGGTGGAAGTTATCAGTAGCTTCACACCTGCTTAGCCTGGTTCTGAAATTCCCTCTGATGTGTGGGAGCCTGAAACACAGCCTTCCTCTGCAGAGGTATTTATGGAAACTGTGTAATCTGCAGGAAAAAGCGTGGGGTGCAAACCTCTCCTGAGTTCTTCACTGCTGCCTGGGGTGAGAGATTTTTGGGAACTGAGGTGGAAGGATTCGTTTGGTCTCCAGCTTTGCAGAGAGCAGCAGAATCTCCTAGGTTACAGCTCCCTTGCTCCCGAGCTTCCCAAGGCATGGAGCACTTTGGAGCTGGAGAAGCATCTTAAATCCTTTTCCTGTGGGCTGGATCTGGACTTAGGCTGCTCATAAATGCTCTGTGGCTTTATGGTGTTTGACTTCAGAGCCTTGAAGAAAGGCCCTGAGCCACCTGGTGTGAGTGATGTTGGTCATGTGGCCTCATGGAAAAGCAGCTGGGCTACATGGAGGAAACTGGGCTGGACAAAGAGGCCTAACTCCTAAATTATTCTATGATTCAGAGCAAGTTCATCCACAAGGGCTTCTTAAGGCCTTCAGGAAGACTCTGAAAGCCAGGGAGATCAAAAGAGATGCTCTGGCAGTTTATTCTTATGACAGTTTAGTAAATTTAGCCTTAAAACTTCTTTTGCTTACGTATCTTAGTACTGCTCACCTGGCAGCTCACGTGGAGGGGAATAAACTCTTCAGTCTTAGTTTCTTCTTTGTCCTCCCAGCATTATTTCAGGAATTATTAAATAGAAGCTAAACTGCCAATAACACATAAGATCTGTTAGTGAGACTCTGCATTAACCCAGCCCAGTCTGTGAATTGGAATTCTTTAGGACACAGCATCCCACTGGTTCTCATGGCTCTGGCCACTAAACTCCATCTCCACTGCCTCCCCCACTGCTCCTCCCCAGCTGCTTTCAACATCTCAGTCACTGACAAGCTGGCAAGAAGTGCAAGACTCATGATGAAGCTACAGGGATGTGAAGCAAGAAGTTTTTCTGCACATATTCCAAGTTTAGCAGTCCTGGGAAGGCCTCAGGATAACAATGAACTCATCAACTTCAAACCAAAATGCAAAGCTCATTTGATCTGATTCAGATTCCCTGTGAGAAAGTATTCAAAGTAAAATTAGATGGAAGATAGAAGGACAAATTGAGACAAAAAACACTAGTAGAAAATAATTGCTTTTCAAGTTGGAAGGTACGGAGTGTGAACTGGGAAATCTGGTTGTGTGCATCTCTGCCAGGAGACAAGAGTGGAGAAACAGAGCCCTAGAGCTTTGAGCACAGTGACTCTGGCTGGGAGATACTGCACATAAAATGCAGCTGTGCATGATTGCAGTACCCAGAGGAATCAGCTGTTTTGCTCTCCTTCAGCTATGACATTGTTTAAATCAAAGAAATAAGAGGAAGAAAAAATCCACTCCTGTGGCATCCTTTCACTCTCAGACGTAGGAGGAGATGTGCCTGGGGCAGAGATAAAGGCTGCAGTGTCTCCTTTCAGCTACAACATCCCCACAAATGGCAGCACAGCCCTTTCTCAGCAACATTCAGCAATATTTGGTGTGTGTTTTCCCCTCTCCAGAGGGAGGTGGATGTGGAGGAGAGTGCTCCATGACACAGCAGTTACTGTGCTCTTCCTACCTGCCGAGCAGCCAGCTGGGTGTTGATCATGACCAAAGGAAGAAGGGTGAGAGTGCCCATGGTGCCCCTGCAACCATCCTCAGTCACACTCTGCAGAGCTGCCAGTCCTCCAAAGGAAAGAAATTGTGCTCATTAAACTCATGTTCTGGCCCCCTCTTTTTTATTTCTTGCCATATTAAAAGCAGTTTCTGTTCTGTCTGAAACCCAGGGTCTTTTGTGTTGATGATTTCCAGTTTCAATAGTTCAATTTTAATTTCACCTTCTAATTTGTATTCCTGGTATCAGCTGCTAAAGGAGCAGGTTAAATGATTTGAATTCACACTGATTTAACATTACTAATTGCACTGCCAAATGCTTTTCAACCTTGCTGTTTTTTTTCAAGAGACATCAAAACCTCTGATAGGTTTAAGATCCTCCATACTTAAAAGCAGGGAGAGAAAGAAAGAGCAAATAAGGCAATAAACCTGAGTGGAGCAAATTATCAATTACAATCAGTTAACTGTGTTATCTAACACTGTGCCTGCCACAAAGAAGAAAATCAGCCTTTTCACTCTCTGTAGGTGGCTACACACGTGTGGCAATAAAAGTATTTATGCTGCTGTCTCCACCAGCTCACAGAAGAATGAGGAGCAGCCCTGCATTGAGCACAGCCAAAGGCAGGACCTGGGGGAGAGGGGAAAGCCCCTGTTCTCATAGTTACAACAAGCCATTAGGGACACACACCCCTCCAAAAGCCGAATTAGAAAAGTGCCTTTAACTCAACATATTCTGTTTAATTTCAGCAATTTTCCCCCAACTATTGTACTGCTGTGTGGGTTGTGTTGGCAGCTGCTGGAGCTCTGCAGTCCTCATCTCCAGCAGCTGCCACAAAGAAGCCAAGCACACACTTTGGAGTTAAACCACTAATAAACAGCTTATCTGTAGAACCAAATCTCTCTCCTGTGGCTGGGCTGATCACCCTGCAACCTTATGACAGTTTAAGAGCTCAGAAGAGAAAAAAACCTTAAAATAAGGGAGTTGTGGGGGTGGAGGGAAGATAGCATTGCTCTACATCTGCTGCTTGTACCAATTTGAATGCATGTATGAGGGGTGCAAATGTCTGAGATTAATTGTTATTGTTTCTATTGCTATATCATTATTATTACTATTATTAACAACAACAACAATAATAATAATAATAACAACAACATTATGGATGTATAGGCCACAGGTTTAGTACCATCACATCCTTTTCCTCTGTCTGTAATAAAGCAAGCTAGGTAAGCACTGATATAATTGCATTTACTCCATGCATTGGTATGTGTGTGGGGGGTTTGTACTTCTGTAATTATATTACTGTGTGTAGCAGTCTGTGTAAAGACAAGTTCTTAAAATTATTTTCAGGAGTCACATTTTCCCCTTGAAGCCTCCTGCCTTTGTTTGCTGTTATATAACCACATTTTGCTTTGCTTTGAAATATTTTCCCTTCTCTGTTGCTGTTGGAAATACCCACGCAAACCAAGAGGAGAAATGGGCTATAAAGGGAACAAACAAAACTGAGTATTGACTTAAATTCCTCTTGGTCTGGTTCCAAATGTTGCCAAACACACAAGATAAATAGATGGAGAGTGGAGAAAAACTGTCCCCCTCTCTTGCTTGCTTATGGTGCCACTTGCAAATACCATAAATAAAAAAAAAGGCTAGCAAGGATACACATAATAATAAAACATGCAGACTCCTTATGGGCAAGACCCAGATTCTCAAAAACTTTTAATATAAACATCCTTGAGGACTCTACGGGAGCCAAAAGTACCTGTAGGTAAAGAGAAGTCAACACTGTATTCATTATATTTGTCTCAAAGATATTCTCTATTTTCTATTTTTGTAATCTATTTTTCCTTTTTACTGTTGACAGTCTTATAATTTTCATGTCTTTCAGGCCTACAATTTTACAATCATGCTTTATTGATAAACTGAAGCTTGGTTTACAGTATCTTCTAGAGGCTCAGCTAAAAATTGGACTGTCTTATAAAAACCTGCATCCACACATGCATATGCACATGTCTAAAGGCTATCACCCAGCAAATTTACAGCTGGGTACTTAAAACCAAGACAAGCATTAGAAATGAAATATGACTAGCACTTCATAAATGGAGCACTGGGAGAGAGAAATTGTGTCACATCCAAAATGATGACATCCTCCTCCCTCATCTTGAGTCGTGCCTTCTTGGCACTACAGCTACATGAAAGCTTCCCCATTTCCTTCCAGAGTAATTTATTTTATGGCATTTTAGGCATCCCACCTTTGAATTCCACCCCAAACTCTCATCTAAGCCTTCCTTGCCTCAGTCTTTGAGGCACACAGATCTCCTTGGCTGTGCCTCTCCCTGCTCCAAGTTATCCTTGTGCTCCTCCCCGCCCACAGGAGCCCCAGACCACTGTTGGTAGCATGAAGCTGCCACCTTTATCATTAACACTCTTAAACTGAAATGTCCTATAACCCCCAGTGTCACCACGTTGTGTCCTGCCCCTTCTGCCTTGCTAGATGTGACTTCCAGGGTGCCTCCTTCATCCCAGGCTGTCTGTGGTGCACATGAATCAGGCTCTGCTGCTGCTGCTGGGAGGAGATTTAAGTCAGAAAGGAGCAAATCCTGGTTCCAGCATTGCTTCCAGACTTCACAATTACTGGAGAAAAGGGGCTACAATGAGTAAATGACACATTTATGGCAATCTCAAGACAGCTCTTTATGCTGTCTTCAACCTTGACTTTATGGGTGGATTGTCTGAGAAAAAACTGAATCACAAGGTCATTTCCTCCTTCATGATCCTTCTCAAGAACCATTTTTACTGGGGTTCCTGTAGGAAATTAGCCATTATACAACAGAAATGGCAAAAGGGTCACTGGCCAAGCTTAGTCTGAAGGGAGAATTTCCATGAACCCTCCCTACATGGCCTGTAAATTGAGAGATCTCAAGGCAGGGTATGGCCACAGGTCTGTTGGGGAACACTCTCTGTGACTGCTACTGGAATACTACCAATATTACAAAAAAATACCAGCAGTAATATTTGGGCCTTCATTAAAAAAATCCATATGGATGATATTTATCAAATAGGCAATTGATTCCATCCTATGCCATGAGGGTCTCATAAAGGAGGCTAAACTGCCCAGGATTGCCTAAATGCATTGGTGAGTTTGGACTCCAGTCTGCATTTTTGCACTTAATGTGCATTCTAGAACTATTTCCCTACAATGTTTAATGAATCTGGGAGCAAATTAATTGAGAAAAATAAATTCAAATAGACTTTTCTGAATCAATATTGCAGCATTTCACATTCTTGATAACTTGAACCATAGTGCTGAAGCAATATTCAGCTGCTGTAAATTGCCACAGCTCCACTGAAGCCAATAAAGTTACAGTAATTTATTTCATCTGAGGATGTGATTTTTTACAGAATAGTTCTGACCTTATTTAATTGTGTGGTTTGTTCATTTATTTGTTTTAATAAATGGAGGAAAAAGGGCACACTCCAGCATTTGCAGGCAGAATGAAGTGATTACTTCTGCAAATAAACTGGGGGTACTAGTGGCAAAACCAGGATTGTCAGGAACTGCTCTTTTGTAAGGGAAAGAGCTCAACCCAAGAACAGAAACAGGGAAGTTTTACATCTTCTTTTCTCTTTCTTTATTTCTATAATAGAAAAATGTGAGTTATGGAAACACACTGGAGACATTTCAAGATTTTGTATGATGTAATTTCATTAAAGTGCACTAAAACTATGAGTACATGCATGTCCCAGTGAGGTTTTCTGGTGGCCTCTAGAACCTGGAATTAATGCTGGCTAGAAAGAGAATTTCAGAGAAGTAACAGACATACAGGGATTTTTCTTACAGCATAAACTGGAAACCGTGGGAATTGCTTGTTGAGGACTTTTTTGACCTGGATTGGATGTTTCTAGGCCAAAGATGTGAGTAGCCCTGCATTCAGTGACTCCCACTGACTCTTGGCAGCAAATTTGTTCTGTAGCTTCCACAGGATCCTGTGAGAATTAATTCCCTGGCCTTGTGTGAAAAGATCTTTTTTTCTCTCTGCTCTGGAACTGATGGTTGATAATTTCATTATCAGTCTACCTGCTGTTGAATTGTGAGAAACAGTGAATAAATCACCTCCCATTCTTCATATCTACCTCAGTCATATTCCATCTCTGTCCTCTATTATCTAGTCTATTATTATGTATTATCTGTCACCTAGTCTATCCACTCTGCATGTAACAAAACTTGGGAGTAAATTTGGTCTCCCCATCTCTGTCTTAGTTCCAGTACATCCCTTTGAGATGGGGTGAAATGAATAACAAGTACATAATGTAGAGCAATAATATACAGTAGCCTAATGTTATTTGATTTTTCTTCTCTTTGCCTTTCCTAATCATTCTTAATATTCTTTGTTTCCGAGTTCCTGAGCATTGATGTGTCAGGTATTCAAAGTGTTCAGTGAATCCTGAAGGACTCCAAGTACTCCTCTTAAATGACAAGAGGTAAATTACCACCTGACTGTACATAATGGCTGTACATCCCTGCATACATATACATGCAGATGTATGTCAGCACTGCCTGTTCCTCTATCCCCCTTCACCACACTGCAGTTACTAATACTGAATTAAATACAAACACTCACTGAAATACTGATCTTCTGAAATACTTCACAGTCAGCTTTAGATTTAGCCTTTTACAAATAATTTTGTAGGAGCCAATGTTATCAGTGCCCTTCTTCTTTGCTTCCTGCAATGTTTATGAATATGTTGAGGAGCCCTGGGCCCAGGTCCAATCCATTAGTAGAACCATAAGTGACACTATTATACTGTGAAGAATCTAATCATTCTTGTCTTTCCTTTCTCTCTCTTTTTTTTTTTTTATTTTTCTATTTTCAAGCATCTACTAATTGATCATTGTCATTTGTGCTGTGAATATTTAGTTTTTGTAAGGGCTGTCAACTCGTGGCAATGGCAATGACTCATTGCTATTTTTTGGGCAATACAAAAAGACTATTAGCTGTAATGTCTTTTTGCTCCTCACCTCTTCTGAGAACTGTGTGATAGGTGAGGCTGTGTGATATATGACTGCCCTTTGCAAAAGCCATGCTGTCTTTTCCTCAGCATTTCTTATACATCTTTTTTTTTTCTTAATTACTGTATTTTTTAATATTTGGAGTCCAGAACCAAGTTATTGGCCACTAGTACTCACGATAATTCTTCAAAAAATGTTTCATCCTGCTGCTCTAAAACCCTGTGTCAGGACACTTTAATTTGAAATTGTGTCTCCTTTGCTCTTCCAGGGTCTCCATGCAGAAGGTAGTGAGCTAAAGCTGATGATAAGCATGTACATAAAAGATCCTCCCTTTTCTGAGACCTTAAGTGTTTGACCATATTTTTCTTCCTTTAATGATGTTTTTCTCCTTGTGATGCAGTTCTCTGGGGAAAATAAAAAAAGGGCCTTTTCCAAGTTGATTGTTTATTCCCTACCTTCTCACTTGTCACTCCATCTCTTGCTTTGTGTATAGAGCACTAATGTCCTCTGGTAATGACAGCCCTGCCATGCACTGCTGCCTTCAGTCTTTCTTGGAGCTGCATCAATTTTCTACCTTGCCCTGACTTGCCCTGACAGCTACCTTCAGATTTTTCTATTGTGCTTCATATTGTGAATGTTTATCCATTAGTTCCAAGTTATTTTCAGTGTGAAAACAGATACTCCTGATTCTGCCTCATTTCTCCCCCTCTCTCACACACATGAGCATGCACACAGCCCTGACTCCTTAACTGTGGAAAAAATCACTGTTTTCCCTGTGAGAGCAGAGAAACAGGGACACATCTTGAGCTGGAAGAAATTGATTTCTTCAAGGACTACCTTGGAAGATACATGGTTTATTTTGCACAACAAGGGGGAGTGTAGTCACCTGACTTGCTGATGGCACATCCCAGGTACAGATGGGGCACTCAGAATGTTTCACAGGCAGAATTTGAGGACCATTTAAACTGGAGACATTTTAAACTGGATTAGTTTCACAGTACAGAGTGCAAAATCGTATATGGACATAAGAGTTATAAGAATGCTTGCTGCCATTAGATGCTTGCTATTAAAGGCCCTTCTGCTGTGATGGCAGAGCAAAGACAAGATAAAGACACGTAACCTTGCATAGAGACTGTCAACATGACAGAAAACTCAAAGACCCTGGAAACCCAAGATGGATTAGGCGAGTTATTCCTGCAGAGAGAGGGGTGTACACATCCATGCTGGCAGGTGCAGCATAATTTGGTCACCTGGGATCAAAAGTGATTTCTTTAAAGTGGGATGCGTGATTGACAAGGGCTATTAAGATGGTCAGGAAAATGAAGAGCATAATATATGAAGGGGTACTAGAAGAGCCTGGCTTCATTAATTTACTGGAATGGGGGTGACAGGAAGCGTGATTTCTGCTGATAGACACCTCAGTGGGGTGAATGCTAAACAGGCAGGAAGGAACTGTAGCCAGGGAGTAAAGCTGGCAGGAGAACAAGCAAGGCATCCGACGTGTGGGAGAAGGGGAGCCTGGATCCCTGGAGAAGGCCCTGAGCTGATGGGCAGGGGAGCTCTTGGAGCACCCTGGCAAAGAAAGAAATCCTCTCTAGGAGGATGCACCATGTCCTCACCACCTGCAGGTGAAGACTTCTTCCTGCTTTTCCCACCACAGCATCTTCAGACACAACTTGCTGTTCACTGGCCCTGGTCTCCACACTGGTAAAATCTAGGTAATTATGCTGATGGCTTCTGCAAAAAAGGTTGAGACCTGCCAGCAAGGAGAGCTAAGCAGCATAAGGGTGTTGTTATTCTCATTTCCAGCTACTTCAAAGGAAAGCAGAATCTGCCTTTCCAGCCATCAGGTGTGTGAGAGGGTGAGAACAAGGGCTGAGAGAATAATGGCTGCATTACCTGCACAGCTGCAGGCAAAACCCCAAGTGTTTTATACAGAGAATATAACCTAAAGAGAATCTTTATTTACTTTTTAATAGCTCACCTCTCCATGTACCACCAATGATGCTTTGAAATTAATAAATTTTCTGACAGCAGGGACTGTAACTCTCGGCATCTTTTTTCCCAACAGTTTCTTTTGATCATTGCCTTTTCCACAATAAGCATCTATACTGAAAGTAGCTGCCTCTTGCTCATAAATGAATAGCTGCCTTCATGGCCTGTGTCACATTTATTTTAACTTGGTCAGACTGGCTAAAATTAGATGACTGCTACTGAAATCTAAAATTCAAAGGAGGTCAAAGTTAGCCAGATTAGTGTGTTGTCAGCTGCGTTTTAAAATCTTAAAAGAAAGTCCTAAAATATTGGTGTATTCCCCACCAACTAGGGAACATTAATCATATAGGAGGTGAAAAAATGCAGCTGATCCCACAAATATTTCCAAAGCTAAATTTATGGAACCACTGCTCACCCACAGATACATTTCTTCATCTGTGTTGTCAACAGCACCTATTTTAATAGGGATCCTTTAGGAATGTCTGCTCTTTGGCCATACCTCCATCCCCTGCAGGCTTTCTAAAGCTGGGAAGCACCAACAGACTGGCACAGAAATGTTAGCTGGGATTTCACCTGGGGCACAAGCGTGTCAGGCTGGGATCCATGTGGTTTATTCAAAGCATCTTCAGCTCCAGTTTGACTGATGTGGAAAATTCTTGACTATGTGCTGGTACTTCTTCAGCACTGGGAGCACTGGGAGATCTTGTTTTTCTTCGTGAAAAATGTTTCTTTCTCACTCAGTCATGAGATGTTTAAATAAACAAGTAACTAATGTAGTTTATAGCAATATTTTCTCTGTGTAGACTCAGAGAAATGCATGTACAGTCTAGTGTTTAGTCACTCTTTTCCATACAAAGTTGGGTTATATCAGTTTTCTGATAGAAAGATAGAAGTTATTGCACATGGCAAAAAATCTCTCTATTTAAGGGCAGATGCCTCCAAATGCAACAGGACATGATTCTCCATTACTTGCACTGTTAAATTTCTCAGGCTATTCAGATGCACACTTGACTACACTGACAAATCCTAATAAAATCAGATTGCCAAACGGAAACGGGAAAAGAAGTTATACAAGATAAAAGGGCTGTAAGCTCAAAAGTTCATTGAGACTGTTACAGAGCATGATCAGATTTACACCTTGAAGTACTAAAAGGATGATGAGTGTTTGACAGTGCCAAATGTGGTCTTTAGCTTTTGTCTCTTGGTAAGTACAGGCATCTGTCTCTATCAGGAAATTCACTGATCCAAGGCAGCACAAAACTTTTGCCTTCAACACGACTTTCATGGCTTCTCTCTCACTTTGCTTCATCTTAAGGTACTTTTCCTCTGCTGCCTTCAATCCAAAATATGCCAGTGGTACCTCAGTGGTACCCCTTGTTTGCTCAGAACAGCTGTGAAAATAATAAGGCGTTTTTATTTTGAGCTTAAAATGGAAGGCAGCACTGTGCACCCGTGGATATTCAAAAACCTAAATGTGGGCTCATTGTAACAATGACAAATCAGGGATATCATCAGTTCTTTTGCAAACATTGGGACTGGACTTCATCTTATGCTGCTTCATGTAACTTAAGATTTAGGGCAAGTCACTGATGTGCCCTCCATAGCCAAAGGAGAGGGAAATACACTTCTAGGGGAAAAGCCCGTCCAGTTCATATTGCCTGTGTCCACAATAAACTAAAAGTTAAAAAGCTTTTATTACTGAATGAACCATTGGACAATTCTACCTTCACTGCCAGTTTTATTTTAACTGGGCAACAGGCATCCCTGCTGTACAAGTTTTTACATTGAGGAAGGTATTTTTATTATGGCTTGCCAAAAAAATAATCTGTTTGAAGTAAAAAAAGGGGTTTTGGCCAGATCTTGTCTCATATATTGCCTCTTTGCCAAACCACATACCAGTGCTCACCAGTTACTCCTGGTTTCATGCAAAAAGATTCTTCTGACACACCGAACAACAAAGCAAAGCAATGCTACCTGTGAAGGGTGGGTGACATTCCCATCACTGGTGGGTGTTAGAAGCTGGTGGCTGTCTTATTGCAGTTCCTTCCAGCCCCTTTCTATACATCTCTGGAATCACTAAAACACCAAAAACATAAATAATCTGAAATGACTGCGAGATTGGGAAGAGGGTTACAGTGTGCAAACAGTGAGATTTTAGTGGAAAAAAAGGAAAAGAAAAAAGGAAACCATGTATTTTTTTTGTCCCAGTCATGTGCCAGCTCCCCAGTCCTTCGGAAAGGTTTATTTCAAGATGTTAGTACTGCATTACTTGACAGCCTGCTGCTTCCAAACTCAGAATTCCTGGTGAGCTGCAGTCTGCAGTTAAGATTGGAGCATTCAGAAAGGACTGTAACTGAATTTAGATGCATGTAACTCTTAAATTACACAGCGCTGTAAAGTATTGATGTTTATACTTGATAACTTTAATATTACTATTTATGTCTCAATAAATTATACTTGCAAAAGTAAAAATGGAAAAGCCAGACTGCATTAATATCTACACTAAACATAAATCTCAAAATATAATTGATATGGATATTAGCAGTTCGATTTCAATAATATTAAACATGCCTATGGCTTGTGATAGGATCTTCTAAATGCAATGTAAAAGAGATAAAGTGAATCAGGTAAGAAATATTTTTTGCAGAAAGAACTGGTTTGAATGGAAGATTAAACCCCAGGTATTGGATATGAGACACTGATTTGAAGTGAGAAACTTCAGACTTTTGATAAACCAAAGCAAGCTAAGAATAAATTCTTTTTCATATGACACTAAAACGTGCCTCAAATTTGAGGTCTGCAAATTATTCCTGTAGTCATCGTGGGGTTTACAGTGGAGCATACTTATACTATTTTCTTTGGAGAAAAGACAACTTTTTACTTGCCAGTCATGCTCCACAAAAATTGGAGATGGAAAACATCTCCCTAAAGTAAAATTGTGTCTATTAAATATTTAAAAACAGGCACCCTATAGCAGAAGTTATCTGGCAAGTCAACTGCAGGCTCGTTGATGCCTCAGATTGTATTTCTGAAACAGCAGGGCACTGCATATCACCCTGAACAGGGCTGTGTTTTTACAGCAATAAATCAGTATTCAGCTCCTCTTCACCAGCTGACTTACAAGATTGTTGTTACATTATATTTCTGTGCTTATTATGGGCTAGAGGAAGCTGAGAAAGTCATAAACGAGCTTATCTTTTGTGTTAGGGTGAGAAGTGCTTTAAATTGTTTCAACCATGAACTCCATAGATAGTGTGGCTACCCATATGTGAAATTACATTCCATAAAACAGCAATTTCACTCAAATCCATTAATGAATTTTCTAGCCTCCATGGGTTCCAGCATGGTTTTAATTTGGGTAGGGCATCTGCAGAGAAGAAGAAAATTGTGATTTGAAAAACATCATTGTATAGGGACAGACCTTCCTGCTTTGTGGAGGCATCTGAGGAAACCTCTGGAAAAGTTGTCGGGGTTGATCCTTCCCATTTCCTGGTGAACTTCCATGCATGAAGGAATGGGGTGGAGAAGGGTGAGCTGGGGCTCCTGCTTTTCTGGGTGCAGGAAAAATAGGACCAGAAAGTGCAGATAAATTTATTTCACTGTTATATTCAGCCTACAGATACATTTTAAAATGTCATTGATTTACCACAGCAGTCTTTTCTCCAGGTTGTTTAAAGATGCTTCAACATTTGAGTTGCATTTCTGGCCTCCTATGAATGCCATGCAGCAAAATTTTGGAAAAAAAATATTAAAGCCCTGAAATAACTGATTGTAGAAATGAAGACAATAAAGCTTCTCTTTTAACTCCTTTTGCTCAGCACTTGACATGATTACAGCACCTTCAGCACACAGAAAATATTCAAGTATCTTCTGAAGGAACCTGCATCATGGTAAATTTCCACTGGTCAAGACAGGCATTCATTGTGCACAAGGACTACATAGCTTAACAAGAAATGTGTGTACACATCCAGAAAGCAAACTGAGGACTCTGAAGGAAGTGATATTGGTGGGGCTTGGTGCAAGTTGGGGTCTAGACAAGATTTTTAACTTGGTTCATGAAACAGAAGTCTTGCACCATAAGTGGAAAAGAATGTTTTGGGCTTGGTGAGGTAAGTACGTTTTTGTTTGGATGACATACTTATCCATCACTTGTAGATGGACCACTAATGTTTTCCATGTGACTCTATATTCCAGGAAACTTGTTCAGGATGATTTATTTCATTTACTAGTGTAGTTTTACACTGGCACTACATAATGCCAGAGTGCTACAGGCTGCACAAGTTAGCAGCTGACTTCTGAGCAGAGTTTAATAATGATTTCATGCGCAAAGAGCCACTCTAGAGCCAGCCAAAACAATCTGGAAGCAACTCATTGTCTCAGAATTAGAGTTAAATCCCTAACTGATTTGGGTCTGCATTGCCTGGAGGCACTTGATCTTTTTCTATCAAACACTCACAATTGAGATTAGCAGCATGACATGGCTCTTTTGATGTAAAAGACAGACATCAATAAGGGATTTTCTAAGAAATGTTTCTCATTCTGGACTGTTTTTCCTGCTGCCATGAATATCAGAGCTAATCTCTCCATAAATGCTGCAAATGCTTTTTTTTCAGAATTGAGAAATTTGAGAAGAATCTGGAGCAAGGTTGAGATGAGGCTGTTGTTTGCAAGCTGTAATGAAGCAATGGTGTCAGCCCAGGATGTGACTCTACAGGCTGGCAGTGACCTCATGAGAGATTCATCTCCTTTAACTGCAGATGTATCCAAGCACAACATTTCACCCAGACTGGTTTCTTTTGAGTGACCCTGTGTGTATGATAGTTGGGAAAAAATTCCCCGAATGAGAACACCTAGCTCACACTTGACATCTTACATAAATTTTGACTATCTTTAAATTTCTGTATTGGAAATGTTTATTATTGGAAATGTTTGCACCTACTAATTTCCTGCTCTTCTATTGATAATTGAAATACAATAATTAACAATTTGCCATGTATAAGGGAAAAATACAAAGTCCCTCATAAAAATTGAATTTTGGGGTTTACCTCCAGGTCCCCTTTTTATCTTGTTTTTGTGTATCTTAAAGGAGAGAAGTAAAACATGACAGACAGAAATACTCCAGATCTCAGACCACCATCTGCACCCTTAGTTCACTAGTGGTTTTTTTTTCCTTTTCCTTTTCCTTGCCTTCTGTTATCATTACTCACCAGATCTGGGATCTTATTATCCATTCCCTCTCCTAGCCAGACTCCAGGCAGGAACACCGAGCCTGGATCAGTGTCTGAGTATTTCCCCACAGCTCAGCAGCCTTGCTGGCTCCCATGCACGGAGAAGTTTGGATTTCCCAGCAGTTTAGTGCTGTGATTTTTCCCATTTGTCTTTCAGGCAGTTCCTCATCTCAGGCCTAATGTGCCCAGCCAGGCATGGAGCTGAGTTCAGGACAGGAGATGAGCAGGGATCCTGTTGCCTGTGAGAGAAATCCTTCGAGGCTTTGTTCTCCAGGGCTCTGCGTGCTGGGGAGATGCTCTAAAAAACCAACATCAACAAGTCCAAGGGTGCTGCCCTGTCCCTACACCCAGCCCCCTGAGGCTGGTGGGCAGCAGTGTGATTTTTGAGTGCTGGAGGGAAAAAAACAACACAGAAATTGCTTGATAACAAGCAGAAACTCAAAGGAATTAACTAGGAAATAAAATGCTCAAGACATTTTTGTCACACACATCTAGCTTGCTTCCTAATTCTCGTCAGTCTATTTTTTTTTCTCCCACAAAGTCATAGTTTCTGGCACAGTCTGATGGTGCTACAATGACTTTTTTTTAAGGACATCTCCCTTTGGAATATTTGTGTGTGTGGTTTCTTTGTTCTGTGAGCAGAATATGCCTGCCAGTGAGACAGAATCTCATTTAGTTACAAAATACACTGATTCTCTTAATGAAGATGTGGATCTGCTCTGCAGATGAAGATCTCCTCAGCTCCTCTCAGTTGGACAATTATGGTTTGTTTTAAAAGTACAGAAATTCTCTGAGGCACCAGCTCCTTAAGTTTTTTTAGCAGGTTTTGTTGAATTATATTATTTTTTTATGCAGTGTCACAAACTGGCCCTGCATATTGTCCTGAGAGAAGGGCTTTAGTTTTTCAGGAGGATTTTTTAGTGTTCATTTATCACATTACTATTCTGCAGGGGTTTGCTTGAGCAGTCAGAATTGAGTTGTGTCACTTGAGCATGCATTTTAAATTATAGATGGGGTCATCCTCTTCTGTGTTTGATAATCATCAGCTGCTTGAAGCATACAAGAAGATGCATTCAGACAGGTAGGTTTGAGCTTTCTGGTGATGAAAATTGCACAAATCTTAAAACTTATTAGCCCATGCAATTAAACACTTGTTCTTTTTTGTTTATGCCCTGTAGGTGTATTTTTATGCAGTATGGCTCTTCCTATAAAGACAAATCTGACAATCATTCACAGAGGCATTTATTCTTGCTTTCTCATATAAATTCAGCTCATCTTCCTGAGTTTCAGCTTAAAAAATATTTAAACTACTCAACTGCTTCTGCTGCTCATTCTGGCCACACTGCTTACTTCTTACCGTTGTACACTTATTCCATCAGGCATTTGCAAAGTTGAAGGTGCTCTGGAGTGGCAGAACTTCCCATCTGATAGCATCCATGTCACACATGTATCCCACCAGTCTGAAAATCTATCCCTCTTTGGCCCTTTCAATGTATTGGTACTAGAACTAGAGCTGATGATTTCATTCTGAGCAGGAGTGCCTGTAGGACCCAGGTGAGACTGGCAGAGTGCTGAGCTAAGCACAGGCTTTACATAATATGTCAATCCCTGCCCTCAAAGGCTTGTGAGGCAAATAAACAGGACCAAGAGCAGGAGGAAAGAGGAGAGGTGAAGTGACAGGTCAAGGCCACGCAGCAGAAGCCTGTGAGAGCAGTGGGACCAGAACAGAGGTTTCCTGAGCCCTAGGATAGCCCCTGTTGCACCAAGTGTGGGATATTTTATGGAAAGGATCCATAGGCTCTGAGGATTCAATTATTTTTTGCTGCCTTCCCTCTGCTGCCCTTACATGTGACCAGCGGCAGCTGTGGCGCTGGCTACTGCCAAAGTAGTAAATAGAGTCTTTTATCCCACTGAAAGGAGAGTGAATGATGTAATTTGGCTTCCCTTCCCTCCTGCTGACTGCCAAGACATTATTTCTGTATCAGTGCACATGGCCACTTGGCACCAAACGGGCCCCCTCTCTTTGTGGAAGTGGAGGCAGGATGTTAATTCTTTTTGATGTACCAGTAACATATCTGGAGCCGTGCAGCCGTGTTCCTTTCAGGAGGCAACTGGCTCCCAGTGTTCCCCAACAAAAAAGGAGTGTGGGCTCCTTTCACTGCATGTGCAGAGCCCGAGGAGGTGACCACACACCTCCTCCAGTGCAGCCCTGCTGACCACAGGTCAGTTGTGCTGTGTGGTTTTAGTTTCAATGGGATAGCGAGGTTGTTTGTGTTGCTCATTGGGGTGGTTCAGCTCCAGAGCACCTCTGCATTACTTCATTAAACTTCTTTGTTCTACAGCCTATCAAGTTAAGCTGTATTCCTTTTAAAGGCTGGAAGAAGGACTCAGATACTCTGCAATGTAGGAAGTCCTACGGCACCCACAAGGCCATATTTCTGCCTAGTCTGCCTCTGTCCTCCAACCATATGAAAATATTCTTACTCCAGTGGCTTTACATCAGGTCATTAACTTTGGTTTATTGCCTATGAAGACAGTTGTGTCAAGTTTCCTTCTGGATTTTTGCAAACAGGAACAATTTGCTGGAAAGGGTGGGGAAGGAGAGCTGTTGCCTTCCGATGCCAGTCCAGATTTATGTTTGGCTTGTCTAAGACCTGGAATTACTCTGTTTCCTTCTTGAGACCTTCTGCACTTCACATTGAATGAGGTGAGGGCATCACCTTTTTTTCTCTCTTAGGAAAACATAAGAAAGTCCTAGACAAAAGAATGCCAGCAAAGCTGCTAAAACCAGCAGGCAAATGACAGTGACGGCCTTTTTCATCCTGTGTCTGTCTCTGTTAGGAAAGAAAGAAGTTGCTTCCATTCAGGTAGGAGACACCTAACAAAGTAAGAGAGTCTGCAGTCTCAGGATTAAAAAAAAAAAAAACAACAAAAAAAAGCACTATTCTGTCTCAGTTTGAGCTGACTAAAAGACTGGCACAGTGTCCACCACAACACATATGGAAATTCACAAAAGCTGGTCCAGAGCCTCTTCCCAGCCCTATTCCTCTAACCAGGACAGAATCAACAAGGCATGATTTTTAACTGCATATTAATTATAAGCTTGACAGTTCTCTCTTTCATTTTCACTGCATTTTCAGCTTATCTAAGTTGCCAGAGGCAGCTCACATGTCTGCTCACAGGAGCGCTGTGAATTAATGGTTCGAGGTTTTCATGGCCTCTGCAAGCTGACAGAGGCTCATTCCTTCCTTTGGAGTTTGGCAGTCAGAGCAAAGAGACAGACTGGACATGCCTGCATCTGCAGCATCTACTCTCCAGTAGTTCTGTTCATTGCTCCACACTCAAGGGTAAATCCAGTAAATACCTGAGCCTCCAGAAGTGAATCTGGCACTGGAGAGCAGGGATAGCTGAGAGGGTCCAGTTTCAGTCTTTGCATGTGGATGGATGATTCTGGTCAAAAATGCCTGGGGCTGGTGCCCAGGGGCAGCCCAAATGGACTCTTGGGGGTGTGGCTGCCCTTTATCTCATCGTGCCACGGTATTGCTCCTGGTCTCACCACTCCCTCTTCACTACACCAGTGCCAGGGGCTGAACTGCAGAGGTGCAGGTGAGCAGCACACAGAGCAATGCAGCAGAGCCTCAGCCTTTTCTAATCCTGCAGGATGGAACCTATTCAGGCAGAGGGCTGGATTCATGCACAGAGAGAAACAGAGTTTCCTACTTCTCTCCCCACGTACCCACCCCTGCCCCCAAATCCCTTGGCTGCGCCATCTATGTCCACGTCTCACACAAGTGTTTTATTCCCTGAGTGGATTCTCTTGCCTTCTCCAATTTCCATTGAGAAAATGCTTCATTAAAGAATTTTTCTCAAGAGAAGAAGTGTTTGGTTAGAAGGCAAGTGCGTGTGTGTTTATTTTTCCAGCAGTAGGATCACTGCAGCCAGTCAGAGCCAACCTGATACAGGAGGGCTCCAGCTCAGAGTTCCTGATTCCACCTTGGAAAAAGTGCTTGGCCTTTGGTGGGTGTAGAGTTTCGTCACTTAGAGGTGAAGCTGCTCCCTCTGAGAAAAGAAACAGAGTTCAGGGGAGAGCCACAGAGGATCAGGCTTTTGCTTCTGCTGTTTCCAAAGGAAGGAGTGCTGCAGATGTGAGGGGCTGTCCCATCATGTTTTGCTGCCACCTTGGCCGCTAATATCCTCTTTGGGAGTAGTCTGTCTATCAATGGGAAAAATTGGTGGCACTGATGCCTTCAGTCACTGCCTGCTTTGTGGGTGCTTATATCTCAGGGTGTGTGGGCAAGAAAACAGCTGGGGAAAGGGTGGCCCCAGAGCTTGCTCCCTGCTTCCATAGAATTGCCCTTGGCCAGTGTGGCACTACCAGCCTGTCAGGTGCTCAT
Organism: Irena cyanogastra; assembly: GCA_013397155.1. Taxonomy (NCBI): domain Eukaryota; kingdom Metazoa; phylum Chordata; class Aves; order Passeriformes; family Irenidae; genus Irena; species Irena cyanogastra. The sequence goes on from VWZV01006591.1 coordinate 435,617, forward strand.
CTCTGGCTGCATGGGCACAGAGCTTGGCAATTCAGCCTCTCCCTGGCCTCTCATTCCTGACTGTCAGCCTCTTCAGCTCTGTGTCTCTGGCTGTACCTGTCTCATGGGGTTGCCTGTGGTAGTCACTCAGCCAAGCTTTCTGCTGGCTTGTCCAAATAGGTTTTTATCCTGTCAAAAATGCATGGATACTCTGTTAGTTTGATAATTCACTGAGGCAGGATCTTATGCAATATCATTCAGAACAGCTGTTTTCCTTAACTACTTTTGCTGCACAGGGAAACCTCTGAGTGACAGCAGTGGATCTAAATCCTACCTTCCCTAGAAATGAAGGTGAAACTCAACCACCACTCATGTTAGATTCAGCAGTGGCATTAATGGCAAGAACCAGAGGCTGTGGTAAAGGTCTTTACAGCTAACTCAATCTTTCATTGAGGAAGATACTGGATTTTGGATTGGGAGCAAATGCAAGTTTTGGAAAAGAAATGATTAGTTGGTCCAAACATCACACTTCCAGGATAGTCCTCAGCCTCTGAATTTCATTTGGCACTGCTTAAAACAACATATAATTCTGTGACAGGTCTGGAAACTCTTGAGATGTGCACTCAAGGAGGAAGATTCACATTTGCAATCCAGAACTGGAGCCAGACAAAACGTGTGGAGCAGAGGTTTTTCCTGAGCAGGAAAGTTTACATGCACTTCTTTCTGAGTTACCTTAGATGCTGAGGCAGTCAGTAATAGTTGACTTTTGTTTGCAGGACTAAGCTCACCCTCCCTGCTAATGCTTCGGTGGAAGAGACACACAGGGACCAGTTCTGAGCCCTGCCTGCTTCTGTGTTTGGGGCAGAAAACAAGATGCAGAGTGTCTGCTCTGTCCTCTGTGCCAAAGACAGGATGTCCTCAGTCACTTGGTAAATGAGGAAGACTTTCTCCTCTGGTCTGTGTGTGTGTCCCCAATATTTTAGCTCTAAACCCTTCCACAGTTTATTGGAAACACTCAAACTCCCTATCTTCAGGGCTAGCCACTTGGCTGTATCTTCACTGACATCCTAAAAACAAAGTCCCACAGCCCTGTGGATGCTTTTAAGCTGGAGCTTTGTTTCCAGCGTCTCTGCCATAGTCAGAAATGGTCCTAAGTACATCAGCATGGCACTGTAACAAATGATACAATTATTCCTGCATACAGCACTGTTTCAAAGACACTTATTTTATCAGCCAGTGCATTTCGGTGGGATTTATTTCCCCTCTCCTGTTATTCATTTACTTCTCTTCTTTTCATTGCAATAAAACTGAACAGAGGGGTGAAAATCTGGATGTCAGTTCAAAATGTTGTAGTAAATAATTCACAGCAATATGAGGAGAAATTGCTTTCTGTTGAGTGCAGCTCATGCAGGGCATTGCATGCAGCTCAGCCCGGATAAACATGGTTAGCTCTGGATACACACATTTAAAGTCTGTCTGTCTTCTGTTTCAACCTTGTCTGATGTTATATAGGCTGTATGAAAACTAGTGCCAGGTATTGACCCAGAGTGGGGTAATGGATGGTACAGCTGGCTGAGGTACACAGAGAATGGTTATTGTTTTCATCTCAGCCCCTTTCCTCCTTCGCTGCTTTTGTCACCGAGAAAAGGCAGAGAAGTGAAATGTGAAACCTTCCAGTTGCCTACATCTGTTAGCCAATTTATTTTTTAAGGTAGAGGAAATGGGAGGGTAGAAAAGGTGAAGGTAGGAGTATGTCTTAATCTATGGGAGAACCAGGTCAGCAAATAAATGTAATCATTCTTAGAGTTAGTGAGATCTGTGTCAGCCACATTCACCTGTTGAACCAATGACCTGTGCCTCCCACCTGGAGTGTGGCTGGAAATAGCAGCTCTAACAATGCCCAGGACTGCAGATGGAGCACAGACTTCCTGAGGCTGCAAACAGTGATTGAAAACTATCTGGATTAAGGAAACTAAAACCAACCAAACAAATGGGAAAACAGCAACCCCTGTCTCTGCAGCTGGTTGACAGAACATTAATTCAGATACCATTCAAAACATTAATCTTTACTTAGTTTCCAAATCTGACCTGAAGCAGACAGGCTACAGTTACTGGATTTAGTATCGTAGCTTGTGCTTTTTAAAGTTGCTTTTAATCTTTTTGATCCATGACAGGGTAAAATATCAGGGTGTGTCAGAGCTGGCAGCTCTGCAATGGATAATCTGGCTTGTAAATGCATTGCTTTGGATTACCAAATGGGTAAGGGAGAAAAAGATGTTGGCTCAGGCTATTAATTGCATTTAATGTAATGGTCTGCTGAATACAGTGGTTGCACAATGATGAGAGGAGGAGGAGTTGAGGGGAATCTTTCTGCTTCTATTCCACACTTCTTAATGATAATGCACAAAATTTCATGCCACACCAGGCATGCTCTGTGTTTATTATTGTTTAGATAGCTGGCCTTGCAAAGTATGGCTCGTGAGTGTGAATGATTTGAAAATAATGACTCTGACATTATATGACCTTTAGGTACATTGACAGCCACTCCAGACTACATGCTATTTTCTGAATAAAAGAATTTCTGTTTTTTTCTGGGGAAGTCTGTTGATGGAAGAGCTTTAAATGTAATAAAGCCAGAGTTATAGTCAAAGCGACAGCCCTTGTTGTGGAACACGCTGTAGGGGACATGAGATGATTTCTGTGCATGATAATGCATTTGCTTTTAAATGCCATCACTGGATTGATAATTATAGAATTCTTCATATTGCGCCTGGCAGGGTGTCAAGGCTGAATCTTACCAGTCTGTAAGAGTGGGAGATAGAAAATTGTGCTGTGAACCAGAAGAGTTCAGTCACTTTATGCATGAAGCTGCTAAATGTATTTAAGATGTTACAGGAGAGAGACTTTAGTCTTTTATTTTCAGAGTCAGCATAAACCTGATGTTTTATTCACACTGATGTTATAAATGCGCAGAGCCAATTTTCCAATCAAGTAAAAATAAATTTATTTGACAATAAATTTGCTAAGAATCATAGAAAAAGAGCCACAATGCAGGAAAACAGCCTCGAGCCTGGGAGTCGACAGCTGGGTGAACAGAGACCTGGCCTCTAGGGTGTCAGATCAGTCCTGTTCACATCGATGTCCTGGAGTGTGGGGTTTACATACAGTTTATTTCGCTGGGGGCAAATTAGTATTCAGAGTCCAAGAATCTTTAGATATTCAATTTGTTGTTTTGTTCTGTCCCGGCGAAGACAATACTGTTCCAGGGAAATGATGAATATTGATGAATTTTTATCTGGGTCCAGGAAGCGTGCTGATGTCCCGGTGATGGTGCATATCTCCATCAGATATCTTATCAGAGTGGTAATGGCTGGGTGGTTCCTCATTGGTGATAGCCCATCTCCTGTCCTGCCACATCTTTAGTCTTGGAAATTCCTTCCTGGAACTCATCAGTGTTACAGGCACTACACCCCCTTACAGGAATGTGCCTCTCAGGGAGTGTGGTCCAAACATGTTTTGGTTTAACAAAATATATATATATATCCTTTATACATACATTCTAATATCAAGTGATTACATATCTCATAGGCATGAATTAAAACATGTATCTATAACACTGAGTATTGGCAGGAAGGCTTTTGGGAGCTCTTTGTTGCCAACAATCCATAAGTGACCACCACACAAAGCCTGTCCTTCCACTTTGGTTTAGCTATGTGGCAATTGGTTTAATTCCTTGTATCCAGCTTCTTCTGCTGCTGTTTTTAGAGGCACAGGGATGCTTGAAAATCTTTTCTTTTCACTTTCAAAATACAGAGAAATAACAGTGAGGAGGACAGAGCATCTGGAGCATCATGAAGATATTCAGTATCTGTAGCAGGCAGAGGATGGAAAAGAGGAGGGACTCTGCTGGTCATGTTCAAATACAGCTTCCTTAATCAAGTTATTCTGAATAAAATAATAGGTGAACATTTTGGGAACACCATGACCTAGGGACTGATAAATGAAACAAGAAAAAGGAGCATGAATTCATAATTGGGTTTTGTGTATTGGGTACACTGAAAATCATGGTTGCAGTTGCCCAGACACAATCAATGTCATCAGCACAGGTCCCTTTGCTGATTGCAAACCCTCAGTGTGTTTGCTGCTGTGTACCACAGGCAAATGTGGTTGAAGCCTTGTGGATTCTGCTGGTGAAGAGTGGGATTTTTCAAGTGCCTTCACGATTTAAGTATGCCACTGTTGACTCACAGTGAGATATCTGCTTTTAAGCAGGTAAAAAGGAAATTAATCAAAAATGAAAGCCCTTTTTGGGTGGACAAGCTGTCTGTGAATGCTTAGATAAATATGATGAATGGTTTCTGCAAGAAAAAAGAGGAGGATGCTATTAAAGATAGAAATATGGTTTATCTGGTCTTTAAAACACAGTATTTTGATATTCTTTCATTCCAGGATGTAATTTTTTTTTCTTAAAAAATTGTCCCAATTATTTAAAGGAGCTCTAAACACTAATCACAACTCAGTGCTTCCTTACACATCAAATAAAACATTTCCACATTTATCTAAAATTTTCTTTCTCATTCCCCACCTACAGTGTCTCAAATCGGGAATGAAGCAAAAATGCATTATTCATCCAGACCTTTTCAAAATTCCATTTGTGGTCATCCAAAGACCCTGAAAAGGGCAGAGCACACTGTGAGGGTACACTGAGGATCTTCCTTCCCACTCTGGTGAGGAGATCATGCTCACAGTGTGAAAAGCCAGATGCCCATGTGTAAGTTACTGGCTGCAGGGACAATGAGTGCCAGAAGGAGAAGGTGGCAGCTTGCCTCAGCCTTCTCTAGAGATGTTGAGAGCCAGCAATGAAAAAATATGTGTGCACCCCTCATTTCTCAACAGCAAAAAAAAAAACAGCCCAAGAGGAATTGAGGCAGGAGAACTGAAAATTCAGCAGAATAAGAATGAGAAGGATGATAAACAGAGAAAAAAGGCATATCTTCCACACTAAGCAGAAGTAAGAAAACACAAAGCAGTCTGTTGGCACTCAGTGCCAGTGCACAAAGCTGGGAACATGAGCGGCAGGGAGCCTGGGAGTTGTGTCTGCAGCAGGAGCTGTCACACGAGGGCAAAGCCGGACAGTGGAAAATCTGCCCGACTGACAAAGACCAATTCCTTCCAAAAACACTTTTGTTGTGGGATGAGCTCCTTCACAGCCTGTGCAGGGTTGCAGTAAATGTTTTGGGGAGTTGTGGAGACAGAATGCAACAAACACCCAGGAGGAGTGTTGCTGTTTCCTGTGCTCAAAGCACGTTCGGTCCTTGGTGCTGCCGCAGGAACGCAGTGTTCGCTGATAAGGAGAACGCCCTCACTGTGCACTGCTTCTATTTCTAGTCACAAGTTAAAAATTCTCTTAGGAGGATCCCTCTGTGTTGCGCAGGTGTGTGGGAAATTCCGAGCATTTTAATGACACTACATCTTATTTTAGTTAGAGAAGTCTGAGGGAAAAAGTCTAAATTCAAACAGAGAACTTCAAAAATGACATGATTTTGAAGAGCTCTGAATTCTAGAGGTATGCAAATAACATTTTTTCCCAATTCCTTGGCAAGTGTAAAACATCATCTCCAGCTGATGATATTTTTAGCAAACACAATTTTTTTGGGGGTGAAAATGAAACCAGCAATTTTGCAGTCAAAACCTGTTACAAAACGCCAACAAAAATGTGCATTTCTTTCCAAACGAGACATTGCTTATAATATGAAAACTGAAATGTTTTGTTTTAAAATATTAAAATGGACCTTGTTATGGAGTGCAATATTTTATTGAAACCGAGATGAATGAGCAAACATTTCAGTGTCCCCGAATCTGCATTTTTTCATGGAAATGAAATTTCAAGTATTAGCTTTGCCAAGTTCCTTTCAGCTTCCATTGGATGTGACTGATAGATGTTTATTAAAGCAAGATAATTATTTGTGTACATAAATATGGAATTTGCAATATAGTATCAGTTTATGGTTTTGTAGTGATTTCTAAAGATGAGTTATAAAAGACCAGTGGTGCACTGTAGCTTCTTATATAAGCTGTGAGAGCTCCATAGGACACCCAGTAAGGGAATACAGCCGAGTGGAGACACTATGGATTTTAATTGTGGCAAATTTGCTTACAGACATCATCACAATTACATCAATAGCTAATTAAAGTAGTTCAGTTTATGTGGCTCAGCTTTCCTCAAATAAAACAGCTGTTGATATGATGAAGCACTGAACTGTTCAGTTTTTCTTGGTTCTCTTCTTATTTTTCACCTTCCTACAACACTGGCTTGGTTTTGCAGGCAGTGTTATTTTCATACACCAGTCTCTTTCACAAAGCAAAATGTAAAAAACCTGACACATTTTCCCTGGCACTTCTCCTCCCACTCTCACTTTTCTTTTTTTTAATTGATAGATGTCTTCTAAATTGCTAAATCAGGAGTACAGACTGCCATCTTTCTCTGCTGGTAGGATATGTGGAGCTGAGCTGTCTACACCAAGGACACCATCTGATAAGATGGTCTGTGAGTGACCAAAACCTTGTTTCAAAGCCTCTTGTGACTGATGGTTGTGTCCCCTGGTATCTAATTTGTCATAAGATCTGACTGAAGTTTATCCCTACAGCTGAAGGTTTCACACCATCTGCTCCTCCAATTCTTCTCCCTCCATTTCTCTCACTCTCTGGTGTGTAACAATGTTCTCTAACATGTGCTGGTTTTAAACATAGCCACTCCCATGGCAGAACTCTGAGAATTGACTCTTCACCAGCCCTCCTTTCTTCACAGTTCTAGAAGGAGTATTTTTATTCTCAAACTTTTATATCTGTGTTAAATTTGGTTGAAATCATCCAATATTTAAAAACAAAGAATAGTTTGGCATAGGAAACAATCTGAGTGCCACACACACATTCCTATAGGCATTCACATCCAAACATATGTAGCATGAAACAAGGTTAACACATCTCAGAAGCACCATGTTCTATATAAGGCAACACTTCTGGGGATACCAAACATCTGTGTGAACACTGACAAACTTTAGGTTTCTCGTGTCTTAGCAGTTTCCTTATGAAAAGCTCATTGTGATGCAGGCAAGTGTTAAAAGAAATGAAGTCAATGGCTCTGTGATGAACCCTTTGATAAAGCACACTTGAAAGTTCTCTCCCCAAAAATACGTGAAGATATTAAGTAGTGAGGTAGAAGGGTCAAGTTCATCTCATGGACTGATATCTGATTAAAAGACAGGAAATAAATCTGAGTAAAAAAGCTCTGTTATCACAGCAGAGAAAATGCTGCAAGAGGTGACCACTGAGATCTGTGCTGGAGCTTGTGCTCTCCAGTGAATTAGTAAATGATCTGGAAAGAAGAACAAAGAGGAAAAGAGAAGCCTTTGCTGAGGAGTAATAAAAACTAAAATTGACTGTGAAGACTTGCAGGAGGATGGTTGAGTGATGGGCAATAAAACAGCAGGTGAAATTATCTCTCGATCAGCTGAAGCCCTGATACACATGGAGAAAAATAATTCCACCTATACATAAAGAGGGACAAGTCCCACCCAAGATACTGTTATTCAAGGGTTAGATATACAGATCTCTGTAAGTTGCTCTGTGAATATGGCTCACTATTCCAGGGCAGTTCTACGGAGTGCCACAAATTTTTAATAAAGAAAAAGAAAAAAAGGAAAAAAAACAGGAAAAAGAAAAACCCAAACATGAAGGGAAAACAAAGCATATCTGTAAGTCAGCAAGTAAAGCATCTAAATTTTATAGTTCCCGACTTGTCTTCTCTTGTACCAAAAAGTAACAAAAAAAAGTACCGTTGTTATGGAATGGTTTCTGTACAACGAGAAACTAAATACACTAGTTGTTGTCCATAAAGAAAAAAGATGAAACGCATAGTGATTTCAAAAAATATAGGTGATGCTGAAAAGAGAAAGTATTTCTTGTACCCCAAAAGGAATGGCTTTCAAATTAAACCATCAAACTAAGGTCTGAAAATAAAGAAGAGGCAGACTTTTCCACACAGTGCATAATTAAACGGCAGAGCTTACTGCCACAGGGTGTTGAGCAAGCCAAGAGTATAAATTAACAAAGCAATTAGACAAGCTCACAGATGAAAACTCCATCCCTGGTTGCTAAACATCAAGATGTTAATCCACTGCAGGCCTGAAAAGTCTCTGTTTCACATTTTCTCTGCTCTGGTATTCTGTTCTTAAGCTGCTGCTCCAGCTTGACACCAGACATGGGACTCAGGGATAGATGGACTTCTGGTTTGGCCTGAGAACTTCCCTAATGGTCTTAATTGCAACTCAGAAAAACAGGAGATGAGATAAGCAAGGTCACTTTTGATATGGCCATGAGAAGTGAAATTAGAACTCAAAAAGTCTTATTTTCTTAACCCACTGACCTGCTGTTTTTACATTTCTGTATTTCGCTATTCTGCAAGACATGCTCTCATTCTTCACAGGTTTGTACACTGCAGTTAAATACTTGCAGGATAGTCTGAGAGTATTTGGATGGGAGCCTGGCCTTTGAGAAATACGTATGAGTATAAACAGATCAAACAGAATTTACCACAGCCTTGTGCATCACTTCTGAATTTTGGCAGACATCTCAGGAGGGAATCAACTGGTGCAACAGGGAAGGAATTGCCAATAGTGCTCCGAGGCCACTGAAAAATTTAAATTCCTCCTTATGCTCTAGAGAATTGATTGGAAAATATGCAGTTAAGAAAATGTTCTTGGAACTCTGGAAACAATTTTCTTTAAACCAGGTTGCCTAAGAACTTGAATGGAGTTGAATGTTTGAAGAGCTTTGAAGACAGAGATAATAATTGACATTTCTTCAGAAAATGATCATACCATTATTGCTGTGACTGGCTTCAAATGGGAAAGTATCTACAAGAGCTGGAGTAAAGAATCTTACTGAAAATATGCTACCTCCTAATAAAGGAAATAAAAGGCACAGGAGGCCCAGACCAAGACTGCAAATCAATGAATCTGTGATCCAAGTGCAGATTTTAGTCAATGGGAGTGGACCTATGTAGAGGAAAGTGCATGTGGACTCTGGAGTCCACTGAGAGTATCTTTAAATTTAATTATCGCCTAAATACCATTTTTCATTGAGAAATAAAAAGGCTTTTAGAATGTCAAGCCTCATTGCTGGTGCTCTCACTGGTGCCAGGGGATATTGTGACAACAGGGAAGAGAAGATAGCCACTGCATGCTAATTATTTAATATCCAGTTACAACCACTATGGTGCACACAGTGTAGATCAGGAAATAATTTTAAAGGAAAAAAAAATGTATTAAAACAAAAGATATTTGTAGAGGGGTTATTCTGTTAAAAGGCCAAAGAGCCTAATGCAACACGCTATGAGCTTCCGCTGCTTTTTGTTTCCTAGACCCTCCTCAGAAGGGGGAAAATCAGTCAGAGACAGAACAACTGTGTCACACAGTGGAGGGTCTGAGAGGCAGAAGGGGAGGAAGCAGAAGGCAGGCTTTGTGGGAAAGACACTGGAGACTCCATGGCCACAGATTTCTTCTGTGTCACTTAGGCATGACTGGGGATTGATTTTTAAATGCAATAGTAAGCAGCATAAATGGGTACTGAGTAATTTGAGAAATCAAACATTGGAAATGTCCTTGTGCCTCAACCCTTTTATTAAGTGGCCCAGTTAGACTTTCACTGTCAGACATGCTGAGTGTGATATGCCTGAGACACTCAGGCAAAGGAGTCTGGGACAGAGCCACATCCATGAGCAGAGGAGTCACAGGACAGCCCTGGCTTTGTGGGACTGAACTAGGCCATTCCCCTTTGAGCTAAATTGTGCAGCTGGCTGAGCACAGACCTTTCCTTAAAATATGTGTACAGAGAAGTGGGAGGATGTATCTAAGGATTGTTTACCTTTTCAGGGTGAATTTTGTGATGTTATCAGTGGTTTTTTAAAAGAGTTGTTTATGTGTAGGATGGATATGCAGAGAAAGCCTTAGAGAGTTGTCACTGAGTTATAAACAGATGAAATCATGCGGAGCATTCAAGGTGAATCACAAAAAGTTCTGAGGAAAGGCAGTCAAGTTGTGTGGATTAGGTTTGCTATCAAAACAAGCCTTACCAGTGGTGATGAGGATCTCAGCCTCTGTTCCAAGTTCCCATGAGGGTTCTTTAGGGTTCTTTAAGGTTAGGGTTGGGTTCAGAGCACCACACAGCTGACAGCTCCAGGAGCACTGAGGCTGGAAAAGGTGTGTTAAGGGGGACATGGGCCACGTGTAGTGCTGGAGACCTCAGCATTAGAATTAGGGTTACGGCCAGAAAAAAAGACAGCAGAGTCAGAACAGGTGTCATTCATGCATCGATGCAGGAATTCTTGGACATCATATTTGGCAAAGGCCACGTCTATGCAAAAAACATCTTTGGTCCATCTGCACTATTAACAGAGAACCTGTAGCTTCCCCTACGTAAGGCAGATGTGGTGAGAGTGTGGTGCTGCTGTATCATAAAAGTGGACATATCCCAGGAGCTCAGAGCTGATTTAGCCCTCTCAAGCTCATCTTTTTCCTGCTGACTACTTTTGTTGCATGACTGAATGGAGGGGTCACGGCTGTGGCATTTCTGTCCCCTGGAGACCTTGGTCTCTGTTGGCAGCTGGCACAGGTTGCTCCAACTTCTGCTATGGGGCTGGACCAGCACACAGAGAGCTGAGGTCAGGCCCTTTTTGCCTTTTGGGGCTGGGCTGTGCTGCTGCTCAGCCACAGCTGGGAATCTGGGTCATGGTGTCTTGCTCCGGATGCAGCGCAGGACTGTGCTTGTTGAGGAGAGGTTAATCTCTGTGTATGATTATGTCTGCAAATCATGTCAGAAGTTCATGTCTAATAATAGCATGCCTCCAACAGATGTTCCAGGAATTAATCAGCCCTCAAGTGTTTGGTTGCGACTTGATTTCTCTAAGTATAAATTAAATGACATGCAACGGTGGCTGGTTTGGAGCAGGGAGTGGGTAGCCACGGAGCAATTCCCTGTGTCTTCACCACACAAATCAGACATGGAAAACCACTCATCAGATCACCCGTTCCTTTGTAGCCACCTTTGAAAAACTCTGTACTAAAAACATTACCTAGAGTCTTTCTCAGCCTGTCCTTTAATTTGCATTTAGTGTGATGCATTTTTTATCTAAATTAATTCCAATCACCCACCTTTACCACCAGCATCTTTGACAATGGATTAAAAGCATCATTAATCTTTAAAACGGAGCAGTCAATGAGATCATCCAAGAAAAATACAAATGAATTTAGGTTTCTGACTGTTCCAAAAGTTCCCCCTCAGCAACATCTCCATTCTCTGAAAGTTTCCAGCAGTAATTGATTTTGCAATACACCTCAGAGCACATCAATTTTGTGCTATTTGTTGTAAATGCCAAAGTTGATGCATTACCCACGTTGGCAACCTCCCTGCTTTTAAACCAGCCGTGGGAGTTTCCATTGAACTTGGCTCTGGCAACACACTTGAGGAGTTCTTGCCATTCCCACCAGGGAAAACACTCAGTGGCTCAATGGTTCATGACTGCTTTTCCTCACAAGACCTCTGCCAGGCTCACACTCCATTGTTCAGTGGGGCCAACAGCTGAGGCAGCCCCCAGCTCTGATGACCTGGACAAAGCTTATAGCAACCCTGACTGTCCTTTGGTAGCCCCCAGGGCTTCTGCACCTGCCCATGGACCTGGAGCTGGGTCAGCACCCACTGATGCTGCAGCAGGGCTGGCCTCCAGCTGCCCAAGCCCAGCCCAGCTGAGCCATGCCTACCCAGGAGCTCACATCCCAGCCTAGCTTTGGTCCTGCCCTCACCCAGGGAGGTGCCCAATGTCCCTGCCAGCCCCTGGCTGAGAGCGGGATAGATCTGCTGTCCCTGGCTGCCCCTGGCTGAGAATGGGATAGATCTGCTGTCCCTGGCTGCCCCTGGCTGAGAATGGGATAGATCTGCTGTCCCTGGCTGCCCCTGGCTGAGAATGGGATAGATCTGCTGTCCCTGCCATAGGGATCCCTCAGCGCTCCCAATCCCAGGGAGCTGCCAGCCTGGCTGCACCTTCGTGGTGGTGGGAAATGTCAGTGTGTGGTTTTGGCTGGGCTGCAGGTAATTTTCTCCACTGTGGCTGTTATGAGGCTGTGTTTTGGATTTGTGCTGAACACAGTGATGATAATATAGGGATGTTTTTGTTACTGCTGAGCAGGGTTTACACAGAGCCAAGGCCTTTTCTGCTTTTCCTACTGCCATGCTGGTGAGGAGACTGGTGTGCATGGGAGGCTGGGAGGGACACACAGCCAGGACAGGTGACCCCAACTGACCAAAGGGATATTCCAGACTGTGTGACATCATGGCTCAGTGTATAAAGTTGAGGGAGAAGCAAGGGGATGTTTGGAGTGATGTTCTTTTTCTCCCCAAGTCACTGGTAGGTGGGATGGGGCCCTGCTCTCCTGGAGATGGATGAACACCTGCCCAGCCATGGGAAGCAGTGAATGAATTCCTTGTTTTGCTTTGCTTGTGTGCATGGCTTTTTCTTTCCCTATAAAACTGTCTTATCCCAATCCATGGGTTCTCTGTTGTTCACTTTTCTGATTCCCTCCCTGGTCCTGCTGGTGAGGGACGGAGTGAGTGAGGCTGCCGGGGGCTTGGCTGGGGTGACACCACCACACAGAGCCAAGGAAGGCCCTGAGGCAATGCCATTCCTGTGCTCCAGTGCCTGGGCAGCCTTGCCAGACCCTGCAATAAGAAGATTTATGCTTTGCCACACGCCAGGAACCCCAGGAGAGGCCTGCTGGCCTCCAAGAGTGTCTGTAATTCCTTTCCTGCCGTGATTATTTTCTCATTAGTCCTTGGCAGGCGATTGTGAGCATTGCCTTGAGCCGCACGGGCAAAGCAGGGGCCTGGTGTGTCCCTGACTGGGCAGGGCCCATCCTGGGACACATCCTGGGACCCATCCCAGTGTCCCCATCCCAGTGTCCCCCCGGGGCTCTGCCACCCCTGATCCAGCACCCGCTGCCGGCAGGGGAAGGGGCAGTGCTCGAGCAGGAACAGGGAGACGCTGTGCTCTGGCAGGATGGATGGCAGCTCTGCTCCCTCTGAGTCCAACCTCAGATAAATCCTCATCAGGGATGCATGGCCAGGCTCCTCCTTTGCCAGGGTATAATACATTACATTCTTAACGGAGGAAAAAAGTTAATTACTTTCCAGATGCATTAGAGGAGTAGCTGTGAGTGCTTTCCTGTTCATCTTTTATTTATTATATATTACCTAACTGTTTAAAAATTTATTGTTATGATGACTGTAATTGTTTGGGTTACAACAGACCATGCTTACTGTATGTTTTATTTTCAGAGCCTCTACAATATACCTTGAGAGACAGGAAACTGGGAGCCTAAATGTCTTTTGGTGAGCAAGAGAAATGCTTCTCTCTACCCTGTGAACATTTAGGGTCAGACTCATTCCTCGAGCTTAATTTTTGTATTGCTGTGTTATGAGTTTCTGGCCAGAGCACTTAAGGGCACTGATTTGCAAAGCCAAAGAGGAATCAATATTTTCCTCTTTACAGGCAAACTGTCACATAAGGAAATTACTAAATATCGGCATGTCCAGCAACCTACTCTCTCCACAGGCATACTGGTATTTTTCTCTACTGTTGAAAAATGCTTACCTTATGTCCTATTCAATATTATAATAATGTCTAATAATTCCCTTAAAATTAAAACATTTGGGGTCAGGTTCCCTTTTTCTTACATTCATTGGTACCTTCTATTCCGTAAGATAATTAATGTCCACATGCAAAGAAAAGGATTTATTTATATTTTGGATAAAACTAACCCTTAAAAAAGCCATTAAAACCCCCAAAGAAGTGACCCACTAACATAAATCTCATTTGTTCTGTTAGTGAATTTTTTTCTGTGTCTCAGTTTAAGCCCATTTTTAACTTGATATATTTTTTAAAGTTTATTAATTTTACCTCTTCCTCATTTTCATGCATTTTAGTAGCACAGTTCTTCTTAAAGCCTCAGAATATCCCCAAATAGAAAAAAAATGATTCCTTAAAATAAAATCTGCTTCATCACCATCTTGTCATCCAGCCTACGAGACAGTGTTTCCACTGACTTCTCTAAGCTGTGGATAAGGCCCCATATGTCTTAATTACAGAGCTTAGCATAAGCTCTTTGCACAGAGAGCAGCTTTGTCACTGTGCTGCTCTGTGCTCCATTATCCGTGGGAGGCTGGTGCCTGGAAAACAGTTTTGACAAGGACATCACTGGTCATGTAGCAACAGACAATCCTGGCCCAAAGACTTTGCAAGCTGTGCAGGGAAGATGGACAAAATGTGGCAGGGGAAGGAGATCCCTGTGGAAGGAAAGGAGCGTGTTCAGGGTTGCATCAGAGATTTGGCATAGAGCTGCTGTGCTCCAGAAAAGCAGCTCACAGCCTGATGAAATCACTCCATTTTGAGAGGAAGCAGAGTCTTTACTGAATTTCTGTGACCACATAGACTCCTTTCCCAGTATCTTCTCTAAATTCTGGCTTTGCAAACCATCTCAAAGCTTGACCCAGGTTGCTTAATCCTGTCTTTAACCATTTCTATTGGTGTTGGATCTTTTAGCAATCACTTGCTGGCTGGTGAGGACTGAAGACTGCCATAGCATCATAATTCCTCTTTGGGATGAGGCTATGCTGGCCCTCTGTGCCACTCATGTGACACCATTTCTTTCAAACCCAGCACTGAGGACAGCAGTCTTTTTGAACCTGGGGGTCCCAGCTGCTTCAGTGCCAACACTTGCTGGTCATTAACAGGAATTTGAATTCTTCCTGCCACTGCAGATAAGGCTGTATTACCCTCATGTGTCACAGTGACTGTGCAGCAGCCATCCTTTTGAAAAGCTAACATTTTATGAGTCAAGGTTGCTGGTTTGCCAGTGAGCTCACAACCCCCTGAATTATTTTCTCTCTTACTCTCATTTTTTGACCAGTCTCCATGACTGTTAGGATTTACCATTCTCAGAGCAGACACATCTATTCCCCCACAGCTTCAAAAAGCAGTAACTACAGCAGGGGAATCAACCACTGCTGATTTCTCTTGATCCTTTCCTCAGGAGTCCCTGGTATGCAGAAGTATTTCTCAGGGCTAAGTCTCCTTTTCTCAGCAACCTATCCAGGCAGCCTGAGCCAGATGGTTCACAACAATGATGTTGATGCTTTCAGTAAGCAACACTTTAATAGTGTGTGTAACCTGAGGCTGCCTTAAGCTCCTTGGAGCCCTCAAGGCCTCCCAGACATGAGCACAGACTGGGAGAAGAAGTCATCGAGAGCAGCCCTGAGGAGAAGGACATGGGGATTTTTGTGGATGAGAAGCTGGACACATGAGGCAACAATGTGCATTCACAGCCCAGAATGCAAATATATCTTAGGCTGAATCAACAGCACTGTAGGCATCAGGACAAGGGAGTGGACTCTGTCCCTCTGCTCTGCTCTGCCCTCATTAGACCCCACCTGCAGCGCTGCATCCAGCTCTGGGGTCCCCAGCACAAGAGAGACATGGGTCTGTTAGCACGGGCCCAGAGGAGGCCAGGAGGATGATCAGAGGTCTAGAGAACCTCTCCTATGGAAGTCTGAGAGATCTGCTGTGGCACCTGCTCACTCTGCTCTTAGAAGTCCCTTTGTTCACCTATTACTCAGCCCCTCTCCTGGCCGGGGGTCTTAAGACAGCACATTGCAAATACCACATGCTGGGTAACAGCTTGCAATCACTCTGGGCTTGTACCACTAACGTGACTCTTTTGTAAGTAAGCAACTCACAAAGATGCTGCAACTGCAGACTGTCCAGTGAAAGCCTCTTCCACACCTCTCCTGTCTTCCCCAGTTCAGCTACATTTCTTGCAAAGAGAAAAGCTCTAAATATTCTTAGAGAACTCTGAGACACTATGGTCTCCAGCAAATCTCAGCTTAAGAGAAAATCACCGAGACTATTTCTTTATTTTTCTTTTTTCTCTTCCTACTTCTGAAATGTTAGCTATTAAAAAAAATGTTTATAAGGGTTTATTGCTTGTGGTGTTTCTTTCTTGGAATGCAAAGCCGTTAAAAAAAGTAGTTTAGGATGCCTTCTGGAAATATCATGCGTGTTTTCCAGGAAATGTTACGATAGCTTGTAGTGCCATAGCGCTTGGTTTCCATTAACTAATGGTAGTGGCTTGATGTTGTGATAACTCATGCTAAGAGAAAATGCAGCGTTTAACTAAAGCTACAATAACATCTCACTGTAGTGTTATAAAGAACTCCTTACTGAACTAAATGCCAGCACAGTTTATGCAAATGAAGTCTGTTCTGGATACGTGCACCCTAAGCTTCAGCTGCCCTTTCCCTTGGAAAATCTGGCTCGTCTCCCATGGGAACTGACCCTGGCACTGTGGCTTGTGGTCGTGCAATTCTCCTGTTGTATTAAAGTCAGTCATGACAACACTGCATTGTTCTCTAGCAAAACAGTGACTTTGGAAATCATGAGCCTGATAAATCTTTCTGGAACTCTGTAGGATCTCTCAGAGATATTTTATTAGCAACATGATGAAGGTAGTATAATTCCTTCCAACTTCCACAAATCTGAGGGGGATACCTGCCTTCCATAAACTCATTATAAGTCACAGCACTGAAGGCATAAGCCTTATCTCAGCCTTATCTTTCCCACAGTTTTGTGGCTGTGTGACTTCACCCCCATAGTTACATCACTGCAAACACTTACAGCTCTGACAAGCTTGCTGTTACAGAAGAAAAAAAACCAGAAATCCTTTGCAGCAGTTACTGTTTCTTTTCCCAAGTGCGATAACATTTTCTGATTTTATGGATCATGCCATTCATCTTTACAATTCACACATTTTAAGGAGCTAGCCCATAATTCCTGGGAGCAAACATATTCTCCTTCAATTTGGAATAGAAAATATCAACTATTGACTGCTACATAGTTCAGTTATTTGCTACTTTTGCATATGCAGAAAGATCAGTCTGGCAGAGTAGGAGTGAGATGTACTGGAGTGTAAGAAATTCTGTAAATGGAAGATATTTTCTTTAATTATTCTAAATTAAGTTTTGGTAAAATAATTCTAAAACATATGAGAAATGTTACCCATAGAAAAAAATACTTAAAAGAGCATGACACTTACCATTTGTCTGCCATGAGATTAATCTCTTGCCTTCCTTCACATAGTTGAACACACATAGGCACAGACATATTTACACAAGTTTATTTGGTAAACTTGTGTCTCTGGCACTGACTTAAAAAGCAAAGAGCTCTGTGTAACCACAGTCGCATTAAGTGCAGCCATAATCAGTTACATATTGCTTGCTGGTCTATTAAGCTGCATCCTCCAGCCTTAAGCTTCAGGTTTGTAATGGAAGGTGGTTGCATCTATTTGGAAAAAATGGGTATTGCAACAGGTTGTGATTGTGTTGAGAAGCCTTGGATTACTTATCATCTGTGGTGTTTTTCCTACCTTTTGTACCACTTAAAAGATACCTTAAAGTGTTTAAATTTTCATACAGAAGCAGCTGCCAGTTCCATATAAAGGGTGCACCTCTGACACTGAGGGGATTTTAAAGGGCCTCATGCCTTCCTGTATCCAGCTGAGATTCCAGTCAGAAGAGGGAGGAGGTGGAGACAGCTCTGTATATCACTCCACACTGAGACACAGCAACCCTGGCTGATAGATTTACTTTAGTGTGAGGACACTTATTCCTCAGGGAGTTTTGGCTAAAAATGATTAAGAGGGAGAGTGGGTAAAAATTCAATTGAACTTCCATGTCAGCTTGTGAATCAGAGAGGTCTCCCCAGATGGTGATAAAGTAAAGCAAGGAGTTGTTTTTCCAGGTAGTTCCTCTAGAGACAGGAGCTTCAGTCAGTCACTTGTTGCATTTAGAAAGCTTGAAGCAGTGGAAGGGTAAGTCTGGGATGTGCTGGCAGGTTTCTGCTGGCCTTGGGGTGAATGTAATGGACCTGCCTCTCCTTGTGTGTCTGGGAGAGAGAGAAGGAACAATGCCAGGCTGAAAGGAGGAAATAAGGGGATTAAACAAAGAACTCTAATTCTTGAATTAACACAGTGCGCTGTGTCTGCCCTGAGAGCTGAATACAATGGCTTTCAGTTAAATACATTTTTCTGCTGAGCTGGTTTTTGGGATGGCTCATTGTAATGACTTCCTAAAACACTGAACTTGAATAAATAGAAGGGCTCTCAGGGACTTGCTCCAACAGAGCTTTATTTCTTCCACTCTAACATTCATCATGTTCTTTCCCTCCAGTAATAGTTGCTACAGGAGCCAGTAGAAAGCAATCCTGACTTTTGCAGCCCTTACAAACTGCCATGTAGCTACAGCAGGGAGTAAAGGCATGTGCCACAAGAGTGTTCAGTTACCTTACATCTCTTATGTCGTGTCAGAACAGAACCAATCTTGGACAGAGCACAGGAAACCAAGACACCTGGATAACTCATTCTTGAAGGGTTTTGAGGTCTGGATATTTGCAGGGGCTGTACTGGAGAGCAGTGAAAGAACTGGATGTACATAATAAAAAATTAATTCCAACAAACTAGTGTAGAAGACTATAGAAGTAAATGACTCCTCCCTTCTCAGCTTAAGTTGCTGCAATGCAAAGGTATTCAGACCAGATTTTGTGCAGGAAGTAATGTTTGTAGTAAAAGCAGCCATTCCGTAAAACTGGATTGCTTCCAGGAAAATTTGCAAAGGAACATGAAAGCAAAATGCATCCAGAACATAAAGGGCAGAATTCTGAGGTTAGCAAGAAGCACTGTTCTTTCCTGGACCCCCTAATACATTTTCAAGCTTAGGTACCATAGCTGACCAGCTAAGAACATGTAATCCACTTTAATTGAACATTTTGCTGGATGTTTCCTGGAGCTATGGAACAGTAATGTCTTCACAGGAAAGATAATATCTGTGTCTGTACTCTCAGGGGCAGCCCTCAGGCCTTGCTCAACACCAGGCTTGTCTTCTTTGCATACTGGAAACTTATTATTCTCATTAGGTATCAAAGGCAGAGTGTGACACAATAGGTTTAAACTGCTCCTGGAAAATGCAGGTTAAGTAACAAAAGGAGTGCTCTAAAGGGAAGGAAATCCAGCCAGCTGAACACAGTACAGCTGGATGATTAAGCAGGGTCTTCACAGGAGGTATTTAAAGTTTAATCCTAGTGTAAGTGATTTTTAGCAAGCAGCATCTGACGGGCTATGTTTGTGTTTAATGCATTCTCTGGCACAGAATTAAAATTTGCTTGGTTTACCTAATCTGGGTGAGGGATGGGGGAGGAGAAGGTGTTCAGTTTGCAAAATCATCCCTGGATTCTCTAGGTCCAGGTGTTCCCAGCTTTCACTGATAGAATAGAAAAGCCATCCAATGAAAACATTCCAAAACTCTTCCAGCAATATCTACCCTTTCTCCTTGGAAAGAGCACTTCAAGTCTGTCACCTGGATAAAATTTACTAGTTGTTGTTCTACAGAAAAGTATTGCAGACTGTTGAAATTTTTTATTCTACACCTCACTGAACTTAACATGAAAATAATAATTAGGGAAAGAAGTTTTTTGAACTGTTTGAATGGTTTGCATGCTGTATTATTTAGTGGTAGAAAGAAAAGAAACCCTGCTGGGTATTTATTTTGCCTTGAACCTGTTCCATTCATTCTCTACAAAGTTTTAAATTAGGGGTTTTTTTAGTTTATTCAGTGGAAATAAGGGCAAGGAAGAGAATGGCAGCAGGAAGGATGAGTGCTAAAAGAAAAGAATTGAAAATGACAGCAAATGTGAAGAGTATTTCTTTCTATTTTCTTCTCCTTTACAGGAACTCTCTGTCATACCAAGAGTGATGCATCTTTGGTGGTTTCAAGTTTGAAATCAACAGTATGAAAGCAATTAAAATACTCATCCCACTGATAATGCCTTTTACCAGGTGATCTCAGAGCACTCTATCTTTATCCTGCTCGGTTCTACAGTGCAGTTATTTGAGGAACTGAAATCACCATTGCCCGCCCATGCATCTCAGCAATCACACAGCATCTTTTTTCTTTTTCTTTTCTTTTTCTTATTCTTAAATGCTGCCTTAAGGCAATACCAGATGATAGACATTTTTTACTCTCATCTCAACCAAAATGGAATCTTGGATCCATTTCCAAGAAGTGCTGGCATGCCTTCACATTTCTGCATATATGAGGTGTTTTTATAATAGGTCTGTTTGCTATCCTAGACAAGATTATGGTGGGAAAGATATATACTATCAAGGCTGGGAGTTAATTTAAGAAGTTATTTGGACTGAGGTTGGACAATTCAATAACTCCAGCTCTAGAGCTTCTGATGCAAAATAAAAAGTGATGCAGGCATACAGTACCAAGCATTTGTCCAGATAAAACTCTCTCTCCTGGTTCACACTTCCTCATGCGTTTTATGGGTTAATATTCCAGTGTCAGTTTTTATAACAAACTAGATATAATCTATATTCTCACAGCTAGTATAAAAGGAGCATACATGCATCAGTTCTTTGCACTATAGTTAATGTGGCAGAGATTTAAGTGTATATTCAAGTCTGATCTGGATCCAATTTTTAATCCTGGAAAATTCAGGAGTGCAAAGATCCAGTATTAATGATAGCGGGAGTGTTGCTTTATAATTATTGTAATGAATCAGACTTTAACATCAATTACAGGATTCTTGAATAAAGACGAATGGCAATTATTTAGTGTCCCTTATAGAAAGATTCATGACAAGCAAAACTGACTGGTTTAGGTTGGATAAAATCTGAATTAGATTAATTATTTGCAATAGAAACTGATTTTCCTTCACAAAATTCTGAAATAAAAGAATGGAATAATAAAATATATGAAATAAACATGTTTCTCTAGTCTAGTCAGTATGATGATCAGTCCATTTATGGAAATCTCCATCATAAGAGGAGAAAATTGTATTTAGATATACTGAAAGTTTCAAAATATTTCAGTGCTATGTATTTCAAGATGATTGAGATTTATGTAAAGTTGTCAGTAAGCAGGAATTCTCCTTCCTCACTCAAACAAACTGAACATTTATTTCCAGATGCTTTAAATAAATGAGGCATATTAATCCTTTCATTTACTTTAAGCACTATGTGACATAACAATAAATTACTTCTGTGGGTCTGAAAAAATGCATGGAAGTAATGGACCTGGAGAACAACAGCAAAGCAAAGCCACCTAAACAGAATGGGAAGGTGCACATATGGTGTACTCCAGAGCCAGAGCTAGAGCTCATTTCCTTCTCTCTGTTGTTCAGCTGTGCAAGGGAGAAGAAAGCCCAAAGTCATGGAACTGGGAGGAAGCAGCTTCCTGCAATTATTTATTCCATCACTACCAGTGCAGGCAGCTCCTGCTTGAGGCAGGTGATGGAGCAAGGATGGTGAACACACAGTAAGGGGGAAAAGGAAACATCATCTCAATTTTCCAAACAGGAAAGGGTGATGCAGAGACAAGGTAATGGGGGACTGGAGTGCTCTGAGTGTCCTGGGGCAGGATGGGCAAGGTGGTTCTCTTCTCCAGAACCACTGCTGCCCCTGGAGATGCTGCAGGTGCTCCTCAGGGCTTTGGTAAGAGACAAGCATTAGCAAGCAGAGAGCCACTGTACCTTTTCCTGTAATTACCCAGGGCATGAGACACCAATGACTGGTAGGAAATTCCTTCACAGTGGTGAATCTGAGACTAAGCAGTAGGAAAAATCCTAACTTCTGCCCTTCTGTGCTTTGTCCTTGTCTCCTCTGATTCCAAAGAGGCCTTTAAAGAGATGGGCATGTCCCAGATTTGAAGTGAAAGGAAACAAGAATCTGGCAGTGACTTTTTTTAGAAAAGCTGACGCTTGAGTAATGGAAACAACGTTCACCCGGCTGAGAAACAGCAAAAGAACAGTATTTATTCTTCATTCCTTGCATGTGATCTCAAGTTCTCTGTGCCCAGCTTTCTGATTTCTCCATGCTTCCATTTCCCACCTTTCAAGTGCTGACTGCAGCAGCACAGGCAGCCTGCAAACTTCAGGTGAAATTTTTGTCTAGAAGGTATAATCATCTTCCACACTGTATCATTAACGTGTGGGAACAGGGTGCATCACAAACAGACCTTGCTATGATCTAGATCTTCTCTGATTGAGTTCCAAGCTGTGACACTGAGCCACCAGGTGACCTTACCTATCACTAATGTGGACTACTCTGTGGAACTTGTTAATGGGGTTTCATGCACATTATAACCTAGAAATTCTGGGTTATCACTGATGCTTGCAGCCGCCATGGCAACAGAGTTGGTAGGCATCTCTTAAAAAGTCTTTTTTTCTTTTTAAGGACTCCTTGAAAGCAGGAGGCATTTATCATCCAGCATGCACAAACAGGTTTAACTATGAAAACAGTTTTCCTACAAAATGATAGACACTGTCTCTCTGTAGTTCCTCTATAGCTCATATTTTTAGTTCTGTGTTTGTGCTACTGCATTTAAAAAGATTTTCACTAGAGTCCTTATTTTTATGGCCTATAACTAAGCTAGATTTTCAGGACTTTCCAGTGTTTAGGTTTTAGCTTTGCAATTCTCCCTGATATTGCTGGGAGTTGCCCAAAGCCATTTTCCTTGAAGACTTTTGAAAATGTAAGCTTCACTGTCTAGTTCGAGCTAAATCAGTGGAAAAATAAAAATTCCTTATTTTCAAATGGGCACAGAACTGCTGGGTATTCATCCACAGAAAATAAAAGCTTTGGTTCTGTATAGCTCTAATATTTTACTTTGAGGAACATTTGCTCTGTGTTCTCACATTCCTGGAACAACCATTGTTCTCTGTCTTTGACAGGTGGCACTTCTGCCGTTGTGTGTTCACCAAAGAAACTATTTAAACTTTGAGCAAAGCACCATAATGTGTAATACACAATCTCTATCTGGAAGTCCTAAAGCCCTTCAAAACCTCAAACACTTTAAGACAGTACCAAGGAGATGTGAATTATTGTTTGCCCTTTTGGAGAATGGAGACACTGACAAGTTAAGCCATATTAACTGGCTCAGTAAGCCAATCTCCAACTCTGCCACTGGCCTGGGATCCCCCTTGAACCCATTTCTTGGGATTAATCACAGGATTATCATTCTTTCCTTCTTAAATGTGCATTTAAAGGACTGGTTAGGGACAGTGTGGAGTGTTCCAGTTGAAAATCTGGTCCAAATATTTAGAAGATTGGATTATAAGTGCATGGTTTAGGAAGAGTTTGGAAGCCTGTCATTTATTATCCTTTACTTGTGTTGTAGGCCAGGCTTCCATTCTGCTAAGTGATCACTTGCAAATCAATTGCAGATGCCTTTGTGGGAAGAAATGACACACATTCTCTAGAAAGGCAGGATTCATGGCACAGCAGAGGTGGAAACTCTTGCTTTCTGCACGGTTCTGGAGCCTCCACCAGCATCAAAGCCTTTGTGGCGAGTCAGCTCCAGGAGCCTGATTTTAAAACAGTCTGAATATCCCCAGAAACTGAAGGCTGTGCTTAAGAATGTTTTGGATTTTTCGTGAGAACAGCCTTTCATCAAGAACAGAGCTGGGCTGCTAAGTTGTGAGATGCAAAGCAGTCAGACCACATAGTAAACTGATAACAAACACCCTTTTTATGTGTCTGAGCTTCTTCCTTTGCTCCTGTATCCCTCTGCCCCTCTTGCACCTCACCTGCCTGACCTTTAAGAGCCACTAGGCTCACAGTCAAGCTGGGCTGGCTACAGGCCATTTTTGCAATGAATTCAAACAGATTGGAAGAATCAAGGTGTTCAAAGCCTGGTTTATGTGTGGAACAATAAAGTTACACTCTGAACTCCTTACACAGTATTATCAGGATGGCACTTGGATGCCTCTCTGACATGGAATTAGTGCCTGAGACACGTGTTAAAGAAGGAATTAACTTGTGATTCTGGTGATTTACCCTGAAATTTTTGAGTCAGATGCTCCACGAGTCTTTATTTGGTATTGCCTCTTGAGTTAATGGAGCATACAGGATCTCTTTATTTGTAGCTTCTGCAAAGCAACCTGGTTTTCCATCCTGCTAAAATTCATAATACTACACGAAGCAGGTGGAGAAAGAGTTTCTAAATACTTTTCTAATAGAGAAGTACAAAAGCCCTTCAAAGAGAGCAGCCTTGATACTGCCTTGCATAAAGCAATCTTCTTCTGCTTCTCAAGAAAGGAGGAAAAAAAAAGCGCAAAACAGAACCTTGAAACATGAATTACCTAATTTGGACAAAATTAAAATTGGCAAACACAGGACAAAGTGCACATTTACTGTCATCTATCCTCCATCCTTAGATTCATGATACCTTCTTTGGACCCAGGTCTGATTTCCTGTGAAAACACTGCCCGGGAAGGAAACTAGGTGATTCCAGTGGTGATATGGCAGTGGGCTGTGCCCAGCAGTGAGAGTGGCAGTCCCTCAGCCAGGCAGCATTTGCTGATGGATGCAGCACTGTGACTGTGTGTGCCAAGGCTGGCTGCCTCTGGCGCTTGGCAAAGTCAGGTGAAAAATGTGACATGGCCTGCTGTGAGGGTACCATTATAAGAAATAATATAAAAATTCTGAGTGGAGCTGGGGGCAATGTAGTAGAATGATGTACCTGAAAGCAGGTTCAGCTGTATCTGCTGCTTTTGGAGTGACTTTAGTTACAAAGAGGAATTATTGAGGATGTTGCCTTTGTCTTACACGTGAATACCCTTGTTCATGTCTCCTACATTAATCTTATTTTTAACCTTCTTATCAATTTGTTATATATCTGTATCCCATCTACCATTAGGCACCTACACAAGGTTTAAGAGTCCTTTAAAACCAATAGAAAGAAAAAGTATGCCCAGAATGTTATTCTGGTTATAGATGAAGTAAATTACTCACTGGAAGTGCCGCTATCTTCTGATTTGTGAATGATTTAACATGGCTGCAGCCCAAAAATTTTTCTCTCTTTTCTTTATCTGTGAGTGTTGGTGAGATCCTGGTCCTCAGTGCTTCTTATTCCTCCACATATCATGGCAACATTTACATGAATAGCTAATTGTATTGAGGTTGCATGGCAAGGTTTTGGTAGTGAGGGGGGCCAGAGAGGAGTCTTCTGTCAGAAGCTGCCAGAAGGTTCCCTCCTGTCCCACAGAGCCAATCCCAGCTGGCTGCAAGAAAGATCTACTGCTGGCAAAGGCTGAACCCATCAGTGATGGTGGGAGCACCTCTGGGATAATGTGTTTAAGAAGAGGAGAATCTGCTGTGCAATTGCAGCCAGAGAGTGAGGAGATGGGAGAGGAAAAGCCCTGCAGACACCAGGGTCAGTGAAACAGGAGTGGGGAGGAGCTGCTAAACCTGAGACTCCCTTGCTGCCCATGGAAGTCCATGGTGGAGCAGAGATTTGCCTGCAGCCTGTGGAGGAACCCATGCCAGAACAGGTGGATTCACCCAAAGAAAGCTGCAACCCCTTGGGCTTATTTTTGGTTTATTTCCGTATTTCATCCCTAGATACTAATGACATCCTATGAATATCAAGGAGAATGTTTTCTGTGCCCTGGGAGCAACTCAGGAAATCTGAGGCCAGCAAGCTTCCACTTTTCTGGTTGTTCTCAGTGGATTTATGTGGCCAGTGTTATGAAAGTGAACGGGAAGCTTCAGGGTAAATATAAGATTTTGGATGCACACATCCCTTGCATTCAATAGGAGAAAACAGCTGTCAATACTTATAGAGCTGTGAAAAAGTAGTAATCTTCAGAGCTCTCTTATCCAGAAGCAAAGCTGGAAGGGGGGGGGTGCATGTGAGAACCAGGAGGAGATATACAGAAATGAGAAGATAAATTTAAACGTTTTCTACTTGTGATTCCCAGCATGCATGCAGAGAGTTAAGGCAAAAATAATTATAATTTCTCCCCACATTTGTCCTAGAGCAGTCTTTGACCTGGATTGTTGTGTCTGCCTGCTAGTGGAAAAAACAATAGAGCTGCAGTTTCATTGCAAATTGTACCAAGAGAAAAGACACAGTACAGAGCAAAAGAGTTAAATGGCTGTCGGGTACGTGGTAAATCATGCAATGACACCAGCCAACAGTCAGGTACATCTGGCCTAAAGGACCTATAGCTTGGATAGGGAAAGAATGTAGGTACTGATATGCAGAATTACCAGCTCATCATCAGCATGGTGGTGAAGCAGAGAGAGTCAAACTGCTCTTTCAGAGGCGCTGCCTTGCATGATGCATTCATGAAATGATGTGATCTGACAAGTTGGTGAGTGCTTCACTCCTCCTCTGCCAGTGCAGACTTTCTTACTGCTTCTCAGCAGAGACAGCATTGATTTGCTGAGCTCAGAATAACCCTGTGGGTGAGAGCTGTTGTGCTCCCCCACACAGCATTTGTCTGAAAGTTGTCTCTCTGGACAATATCTCGAGAGAGAAAACCCTTCTCACTAGGATTGGAATCCAGTATGGTCAGAGATGCCCTGGGCTGCAAAAGGAAAGAAAGAGGATCAAAGGAAGGCATAATGTGTAGAGTTAAACTGAAAAACTGCCATTGTAGGAGAAGCCAGTCCACAGCATTGCAGGGCAGAGCATCACACTCTTCAGGGTCAGCATCAGGTAGCTCTGACTGGTGTCGTGGGCAGATGCCAGAGGTGGTGAACTGGCACATCAAACGAACAATACACAATTCCCTTTGCACCCAAATGGCTCTTCTTTAGCACAAGGCTGGGTGGGCACGGTTAGAGGAGAGACCTTCTTCTCCTCTGCCCAGACACCTTGGATATATGCATCACAGAAATTGGTTGGGTTAACTGGGTAACCTTTCTACAGCTCAGGCTCCGTATGTTATCAAGGGTTTGATGTAAACCGGCAAAACTGGATTGAGTGAAAATAATTTGGGTGGCAGAATATCACTTAATAGATTTGTCCTAAGGTGTCAAGGTTTGCTCACAAAGGAATGTCTGCTATTTTTTCTTCTCCAGCAGATCACCTTGCCAGCACCGAGCCCTGCAGAATCATTCCTCTTTTAATTTGCACTAATTTATGTTAAATCACCACATTACTAGAATATAATGCGAACAACTGTTTGTCTGTAAAAGTATAATGGCCAACTCTTAAAAATAATTCTAGCTAAGCATCAAGCATCATCTGGCATGTGTGACAGGTGAAACTGCCATATGGTGAGGACCCACCTAGATAAATTACTGTGGTCCAAGTTCTGCACTGCCCTGTGGAAAAACATCTTTCTGTCCTGAGGACAGGCAGTACTCTCAAATGTGAAAAAAGCCTAGGCCATAACATGTAGTTTGATTTCAGAAGTGTGGAATGAGTAAACAGCATTCTAACCAATCCTTTTTACGTCTCTGAGGAGTTCTTAAAATGCTTTTTCATTCTGGAAAGGGTTAACGTGGATCTTGTGCAGAGAGAAGCAGGTGGAGTCTGAGTGTGTGTACACAAGCATATGCACATGGTGCTCCTAGGTTGGGGTTTTGACAGCAGTGGGGTCTATTTATAAGGGACAAGGAAAATATGTTTTCCTTGCTCCCTTGAGGAGCAAGTGAGCAGTGAGTGGGAGGGGAGTGCGTCTGTCTCTGATCATCCCGGTGCTCATCCCTGGCTGAGGGAGCTGCTGACAGCGCTGCTGCTGCTCCGGTGGCCCAGCCTGCTGTGCTGCACTTCCAAAGCACCCCTGCTCCCCCCCAGACATGGCTGGTCCATTTTTATTGGTGTGGGGCTGGGAAAAGCGTATGATCAAGGCACCTCCATGATCACAAGCATTGCAGCAATACAGACTAAGAATTATGACTTAGAAGTGTGCAAGAAGCCTGTGTCCTGATACAATTTTTTTGTGTTTTTACTAAACTTCTCTTACCATTGTGCCCTTACAGACACTACTGATCCCCTATCCCACACTCCAACTCCACGATACTTATTTCTAAAAAACTCACGTTGTTTTAAAAAAAGAAGTATAGACTTCATCAGCACAGATGGGCAGTGTACTGATAGCTAACTCAACGAGGAAACTGTCCTGTGTGGCTCTGTAATCCATAGGGGCAGCTGGGGTGAGGGGTTGGAAGTGCTCCAGAGACTCATCACTTGCAGAAGTTGAATATTTGAGACAGCAAAGGACCCCTTGGAAAGAAGAGCGTAGGCAAAGAAAAGGATCAATACACTGGAATAAGCAAGGATAGGTATGGAAAATACAGCACAGGGAAACTCCTGCTTGTCTGACTGTGCAGAAAAAGGAAGATGAATTTTGTTCAGGCAAATGCAAACTCTTCAGCTAGAGTAATTCATACTGAAGGAAAAAGATCAAAGAGAAACAGTGAAATTAGTCAGCTGAATTTTAATGTGCTACCAAGTAAAGACTAAGGAAAGTCTTACAAATGATGCTAGAAACACTTTATAGAGATCAAAGTTCAGCTACAGATAAAAGACAGAAAAACAAAATATCATTTTGTAATTTCTTCCCCACCCCTGACAACATTTGTCATGTATTATTTATGAGCAGTAGGTCTTTTTTGGGGGAGAACATCTGTAATGTTTTTAACAGGGGTCCTTAAATTCCAGAAAGCATTTCAGCTGCAGTGGTCTCTGGCAAATTTGGAGTCAATTTCAACAGCATCTGAATTGGGTACATGGTAAATTTAACAATGAAAATAAACCAGACACTTTTAGTTCCTTATGGTGTGTCCCAAATAGCTTATAAAACACAAATGCTTCTTCAGTCATTAGGGATGAACAGGTCCCCTGGCATCCTCAATAGAATGCAAAGTGTGGATCAAACTGGGTAATAAATTGAATTAATGTGGCAAAGACATAGGCTAGTGTCAAACTGATGTTACAGGATTGACTTATATTGAACTACTCCTTGGAGACAGCAGCACAGAGAAATGGTTTGTGCTTTATCTCCAGCACAGCTACCAGGCACTCTGTTGCCATGCTACAGTATCTAGGTGGCATCTTACTGAAGGAAAATCCTGCTTCTCTCGGTGCCAGCCCCTGCTTAGGGTGCCAGCAGGAACATCAGCTGAGTGGGTTGTCTTCCCCCAGATGCTGCTGGACCAGAGGAAGGTGAGGACACGCCACGCAGCAGTGCCTCTCCCTCACCATCCCACTCCTGCGATGACTCTGCATTCACACTGGGGGGGAGAGCGTGGAGCTGAGCCATGTGCTGATGCCTTTCACATCCCTCTGTGCCTCAGCTCATTTTCTGCAGAAGAACTGAGCCCATTTAGCATTTAAATGTGCCTCTGGGGAAGAGAAATGGAAGG
>VWZV01006591.1:468682-602248 GCA_013397155.1 Irena cyanogastra
TGCCCTGGGAGCAACTCAGGAAATCTGAGGCCAGCAAGCTTCCACTTTTCTGGTTGTTCTCAGTGGATTTATGTGGCCAGTGTTATGAAAGTGAACGGGAAGCTTCAGGGTAAATATAAGATTTTGGATGCACACATCCTTTGCATTCAATAGGAGAAAACAGCTGTCAATACTTATAGAGCTGTGAAAAAGTAGTAATCTTCAGAGCTCTCTTATCCAGAAGCAAAGCTGGAAGGGGGGGGGTGCATGTGAGAACCAGGAGGAGATATACAGAAATGAGAAGATAAATTTAAACGTTTTCTACTTGTGATTCCCAGCATGCATGCAGAGAGTTAAGGCAAAAATAATTATAATTTCTCCCCACATTTGTCCTAGAGCAGTCTTTGACCTGGATTGTTGTGTCTGCCTGCTAGTGGAAAAAACAATAGAGCTGCAGTTTCATTGCAAATTGTACCAAGAGAAAAGACACAGTACAGAGCAAAAGAGTTAAATGGCTGTCGGGTACGTGGTAAATCATGCAATGACACCAGCCAACAGTCAGGTACATCTGGCCTAAAGGACCTATAGCTTGGATAGGGAAAGAATGTAGGTACTGATATGCAGAATTACCAGCTCATCATCAGCATGGTGGTGAAGCAGAGAGAGTCAAACTGCTCTTTCAGAGGCGCTGCCTTGCATGATGCATTCATGAAATGATGTGATCTGACAAGTTGGTGAGTGCTTCACTCCTCCTCTGCCAGTGCAGACTTTCTTACTGCTTCTCAGCAGAGACAGCATTGATTTGCTGAGCTCAGAATAACCCTGTGGGTGAGAGCTGTTGTGCTCCCCCACACAGCATTTGTCTGAAAGTTGTCTCTCTGGACAATATCTCGAGAGAGAAAACCCTTCTCACTAGGATTGGAATCCAGTATGGTCAGAGATGCCCTGGGCTGCAAAAGGAAAGAAAGAGGATCAAAGGAAGGCATAATGTGTAGAGTTAAACTGAAAAACTGCCATTGTAGGAGAAGCCAGTCCACAGCATTGCAGGGCAGAGCATCACACTCTTCAGGGTCAGCATCAGGTAGCTCTGACTGGTGTCGTGGGCAGATGCCAGAGGTGGTGAACTGGCACATCAAACGAACAATACACAATTCCCTTTGCACCCAAATGGCTCTTCTTTAGCACAAGGCTGGGTGGGCACGGTTAGAGGAGAGACCTTCTTCTCCTCTGCCCAGACACCTTGGATATATGCATCACAGAAATTGGTTGGGTTAACTGGGTAACCTTTCTACAGCTCAGGCTCCGTATGTTATCAAGGGTTTGATGTAAACCGGCAAAACTGGATTGAGTGAAAATAATTTGGGTGGCAGAATATCACTTAATAGATTTGTCCTAAGGTGTCAAGGTTTGCTCACAAAGGAATGTCTGCTATTTTTTCTTCTCCAGCAGATCACCTTGCCAGCACCGAGCCCTGCAGAATCATTCCTCTTTTAATTTGCACTAATTTATGTTAAATCACCACATTACTAGAATATAATGCGAACAACTGTTTGTCTGTAAAAGTATAATGGCCAACTCTTAAAAATAATTCTAGCTAAGCATCAAGCATCATCTGGCATGTGTGACAGGTGAAACTGCCATATGGTGAGGACCCACCTAGATAAATCACTGTGGTCCAAGTTCTGCACTGCACTGTGGAAAAACATCTTTCTGTCCTGAGGACAGGCAGTACTCTCAAATGTGAAAAAAGCCTAGGCCATAACATGTAGTTTGATTTCAGAAGTGTGGAATGAGTAAACAGCATTCTAACCAATCCTTTTTACGTCTCTGAGGAGTTCTTAAAATGCTTTTTCATTCTGGAAAGGGTTAACGTGGATCTTGTGCAGAGAGAAGCAGGTGGAGTCTGAGTGTGTGTACACAAGCATATGCACATGGTGCTCCTAGGTTGGGGTTTTGACAGCAGTGGGGTCTATTTATAAGGGACAAGGAAAATATGTTTTCCTTGCTCCCTTGAGGAGCAAGTGAGCAGTGAGTGGGAGGGGAGTGCGTCTGTCTCTGATCATCCCGGTGCTCATCCCTGGCTGAGGGAGCTGCTGACAGCGCTGCTGCTGCTCCGGTGGCCCAGCCTGCTGTGCTGCACTTCCAAAGCACCCCTGCTCCCCCCCAGACATGGCTGGTCCATTTTTATTGGTGTGGGGCTGGGAAAAGCGTATGATCAAGGCACCTCCATGATCACAAGCATTGCAGCAATACAGACTAAGAATTATGACTTAGAAGTGTGCAAGAAGCCTGTGACCTGATACAATTTTTTTGTGTTTTTACTAAACTTCTCTTACCATTGTGCCCTTACAGACACTACTGATCCCCTATCCCACACTCCAACTCCACGATACTTATTTCTAAAAAACTCACGTTGTTTTAAAAAAAGAAGTATAGACTTCATCAGCACAGATGGGCAGTGTACTGATAGCTAACTCAACGAGGAAACTGTCCTGTGTGGCTCTGTAATCCATAGGGGCAGCTGGGGTGAGGGGTTGGAAGTGCTCCAGAGACTCATCACTTGCAGAAGTTGAATATTTGAGACAGCAAAGGACCCCTTGGAAAGAAGAGCGTAGGCAAAGAAAAGGATCAATACACTGGAATAAGCAAGGATAGGTATGGAAAATACAGCACAGGGAAACTCCTGCTTGTCTGACTGTGCAGAAAAAGGAAGATGAATTTTGTTCAGGCAAATGCAAACTCTTCAGCTAGAGTAATTCATACTGAAGGAAAAAGATCAAAGAGAAACAGTGAAATTAGTCAGCTGAATTTTAATGTGCTACCAAGTAAAGACTAAGGAAAGTCTTACAAATGATGCTAGAAACACTTTATAGAGATCAAAGTTCAGCTACAGATAAAAGACAGAAAAACAAAATATCATTTTGTAATTTCTTCCCCACCCCTGACAACATTTGTCATGTATTATTTATGAGCAGTAGGTCTTTTTTGGGGGAGAACATCTGTAATGTTTTTAACAGGGGTCCTTAAATTCCAGAAAGCATTTCAGCTGCAGTGGTCTCTGGCAAATTTGGAGTCAATTTCAACAGCATCTGAATTGGGTACATGGTAAATTTAACAATGAAAATAAACCAGACACTTTTAGTTCCTTATGGTGTGTCCCAAATAGCTTATAAAACACAAATGCTTCTTCAGTCATTAGGGATGAACAGGTCCCCTGGCATCCTCAATAGAATGCAAAGTGTGGATCAAACTGGGTAATAAATTGAATTAATGTGGCAAAGACATAGGCTAGTGTCAAACTGATGTTACAGGACTGACTTATATTGAACTACTCCTTGGAGACAGCAGCACAGAGAAATGGTTTGTGCTTTATCTCCAGCACAGCTACCAGGCACTCTGTTGCCATGCTACAGTATCTAGGTGGCATCTTACTGAAGGAAAATCCTGCTTCTCTCGGTGCCAGCCCCTGCTTAGGGTGCCAGCAGGAACATCAGCTGAGTGGGTTGTCTTCCCCCAGATGCTGCTGGACCAGAGGAAGGTGAGGACACGCCACGCAGCAGTGCCTCTCCCTCACCATCCCACTCCTGCGATGACTCTGCATTCACACTGGGGGGGAGAGCGTGGAGCTGAGCCATGTGCTGATGCCTTTCACATCCCTCTGTGCCTCAGCTCATTTTCTGCAGAAGAACTGAGCCCATTTAGCATTTAAATGTGCCTCTGGGGAAGAGAAATGGAAGGTGGGATTTGCCAGATGAAACTTCACAACAGAAAATTTAAAGAACGCTGGGAAATCTTTTGAAAGGGAATGTGGAAGGTAGTAAACAGCTACAAATGGAGGAAAACATAGCATGGAAACAAACCAGAGTAGTAGAAAACAAAAATAAAAGTAGGAAAAAAAAGATAGGATGAGTGAAAGTTAAGAAAATATTCCCATGAGTTAGATGAAAGGAATGGCAGTGATCAATGACTCACCTTCATCTGGTACTCTTCCTTATTCTCTATAATCCCCAAAATCAGGAACAATGTTTTAGAATTCCCAGTCTTGGAGAGATGCAATGCCAGGGGCAATGAGAACAGGACCCATACTTTCAAATCTAGAAAGTCCAAAACTTGCACTATCCATTTTTGACCCAACCAAATGTACATTTTTATGGGTCTGGCAGTTACTCTTCACCCTGAAGCAATTTTACAACATGCTGAAAATATTGAGCAACCCAGAGGTTGGACTGCACTTGAGATGCCCACATATTATCCAGCCCTCAGTGTTTTGGATGGAATGCACTGCAACACAAGCACTTGACTAAGAATGAGTGGCATTTGTGTCTTTCTATGGCTTCATGGACTCTGACTGGAAGCAGGTTTTACCTTCAGCCCCTTTCAGCGTTCGTGGGTCAGCTTTGGCTCATCCTGAGCAATGTCAACACCAAATTTCTCCTGGAGTTTCCCGAGTTAACTGTGGAGCACATACTGCCTGACATGGAGAGAAGAAACACCATAGCAAGGTAACTCATGAAGGAAAATCAAGCTTGGCCTGCCTCCTTATGCTCCGAACACAGTTCTCTCCCTGCTGTGGGCTGATCAATATCTGCAGTGTGAGACAGATGTGCCCTTTGGGAGTTGTGAGAAGAGCAGTGAGCCTGGCATGGCAAAAGCACTTATGGAGCTGCTGCCTTTGCCCTGCCTCAGGAGGCACCCAAATTCAGTTGCTTTAGGTTGTTTTGCACGAGCTGGAAACCACCGACCCCATAAAATACCATCAACTCCATGTGACAGCTGCTGCTGCCTGTTCTCACCCTCTCTGTAACACAACGCCCTGGAGTGACAGGCTGAGTAGACAGCAGATACAGAAAGGGGCTCTTTCTGAGCATTCAGAAAAGTCTGACACCTCATCGTTATCATCTCAATGAAATGCTGCAGGAAAAAATGAACAAAAAAGGCCCTCAGAGCCTCTTTTGCTACCAGAGAAGCTGCTGCCCTGAGCAGTGTGTCCTCGAGGCCTGGGGGTGCTGGAGCTGTGCACATGGCCCCCCTCTGAAATGAGTGAAACATTGATGCTTTCACAGGCCTGTTTCACACAACTTCTACAAAATCCACTGAGTGAAGGGTGGTGGAGCCTGAGGCCAGCACCAGAGTCACTCTGGCAGGGATGGACCCAAGGAGGCCTCCTGACTGTGGCACTGCCATTCTGGATCCAGCCACAGCAACAGCATGAATGTTTGCTGTGGCACTCACAGGCAAAGCCTCAGAAAAATCTTTAGGTGTCACTGTAGACAAAAGCCTTAAGCTACTTCCAGGAACCTGTTCTGGCTCAGAGATCTCGGTCAGAAGAGTGCAGCCCATCTGTCCAGCCATGTGGAGGCAAAGACAAGCTTTTAGGATGAAAGCTGACCTGATCCCACTGGGCTGGGGTGAGCAGAAGAGGTGGACCAGTGGGAGATTACTCAGGGCACAACTTCCAACATATGAAAAGCTATCCAACCTACAGGAATTTTATTGCAGTTATGGCAGCATTAAAAGCCCCTTTACATTTATCTGGACACCTTGTACAAATTGTTGACAGTAATAACTACCACTGAAGGTCACAGTGTAGTTAGGAGAGAGCAAAGCCTCCATTTCAGTTGGGAAAGAGCCCTTGGGGAAGCCCTGGAGAAGGAAGTCACCCTGTTCTTGCCAACCTGCAGTAACCAAGTACAGTGAACATCCAGCCAGGAAGACTGCAAAAAAGACCTTCACCCTACAGTGGGCTGAG
Source organism: Irena cyanogastra (assembly GCA_013397155.1). NCBI lineage: Eukaryota > Metazoa > Chordata > Aves > Passeriformes > Irenidae > Irena > Irena cyanogastra. The sequence continues at coordinate 474,411 of VWZV01006591.1, forward strand.
GGCAGCTGACATGGATTGATTTAAGTAATATGCTATTAAAATATCTTCTGAGTGATTGCCACTATTATGTGGCTTCAGACTTCAGCACATCTAAAATGCACATGTTTTAATTGACACAGCATTAGGGGTCCTTAACAGCCATTACTGTTGCTCACACTGTGACAATCTGCATGCAGAATTGTCATTGTGCTACTCCTGTACAGATACACAAGAAGAGGAGCAGAGAGGCCACCATTCATGGCATAGAAACGGCATCTCAGCCTTAATGACACCAGCCAATTTGTGCTCCTGCAATGGATGTCACCTTAATCCATAGCTGAGTGATCACAAGGATGTGCATTCCTGGCCTGCTGCTAATAACAATTCCTAGCAGTTCCAGAAATGCACTGGTTCTACACCACTGCATGCATCAAGGCAATGACTGCAGTCTGCTACTCTACTCCCCACCCATTTTCTCTCATCTTTCTGCCTGGGTCCCTGTATCAGCTGTGAAAGCAGAGGACATCAGAGGACATGCTACTACTACTACATTATGACACACTGAAGAGAGGAAGACACGGCTATGTTTAAATCAATGTTCCATGGAGAGTGTTCTGCATTGGCAAATAAGTCCTTATACATTTACCTGTCATAAGATTGCCATATATTAGCATAGTAATGGTGATACATTTCAGCAATTTTTTTCTTCTTTGCTGTTCACATGCTCTTAATTCCTTTTCAGCTTGACTCCTCTTAACATGCAAATTGTAATTTGCAAGCTTAAAATACAAGTTCTGTTTGTGAAGATAAGATTCTGCAAATATTATATCTCCCCTGGAAGAGAAGGAGATTATTTTACGTCAGTCTAAACAAATTATTTAGATAATATCAAGTCTGCTTCAGGTTAAAATTTTTGAGATGCAAATACATTTTAATAGGCCATGCTTGTAGGAAATATATTATAAGCATTTGTGCTATTTTAGATGTTTTAGAATACTTGTAGTAAGAGACATACTGCAGCTAGAGAAACAACATTAGATTATAGACAGAGAAAAGTTTAAAAAATTTAAATGTATTAAAAACAAGTATTCAGGCTACAGCTGTTTTCAAAGGCCCATTCTCTGAGGTGACATCTGCCTGTCCCTATGCTGCCCAGCTCACAGGACCAGCTGGAATTTACCTGCCCATTCAGTAGGATTTCTTCTAATGGAAGAAAACATGCCCAAACAGGGCACAGCACAGATAAAGAGAATGATGCCCACACCTCACCCCCACATCTCAGCCTGGCTTGCTGTCAGGGTGTGGTGAGAGGATTCATCCAGGCAGAGCAGGCTGAGTGATGGGAAATGGTCTCAGGCTGAACTGTCCTGAATGTTAAACTTGCACCTTCCACGCCAGGCAGCTCGATGGTGTGCACTGAGAATACCAAGCACTGAAATACTGAGTGTGCTTCAGCTGTCTGTCAGAGAGCAGGAGGAGGAACAGGGTGAGGGAATGCCTCTAAAAGACAGGAAAATAAGTGGAAACATTGCTCTGGTGTAGTCATGGCAAGGTGGGGGAAGATGAGAAAGGTTTAGAGCTGAAACCCCTCCAATTAAGAGGATTAGGCAACTTCTAGAAGACAGTAAGTCTGAATCAATAACAGTGAATATTAAATCCTGAAAAGATGGAAAAGAAAAGGCAGGGATTGCAGTTTCAGACTCACCAGGTTGCTACTGAGCTCCAAAGGAGCTGGGAGCCAAGAGCAGCTGCTTCTCACATGGACAAATGCCCACCACAGCAGGACGTGGGGGATCCTGGCTGCTCTGACCTGGGACCACAGCAGCAGACCAGTGTAGCAGCATCTCCTGCAGGAGATTATCCTGCCATGACGAGGAGCAGTGGCTCTGCTGAGTTCCCAGCTAGCTGGAGCAAGAAAGCAAGGGCTGACTGGCTCTCACAGTGCTGTGAGCTTGGCACTGTTTTGCTTCTCTGAGAGCCAGAGGTTTTTGAATCACAGATCCCAGTGAATTCCAAACAAGATACTGAGCACCAACATCACCAATCATGCTGTTTCTGCTGAGCCTTAATTCAGGAAGAACTTCCATCTAGGAAGTCCTTGCTTTTGCTGGAAACATACCACTGGGTTCCAGGCTGGCTTGCAAATGTGAGAGTCTGCTGGACAAGCTGGATTTTTGGGCTGTGTGTTTTATTGCCATGGAGGAGACCACTGCTTTAGCCACTGCTGTTGTCAGTGGCCATGGGCCTGATTCTTCTGTAGACCTGGCTGCAAGTGCTGCTGGTGCAAAGGGGGCAGGAACACAGAGCTGGGGACAGGGCAGGGGCACTGCAGGGATCGGTGAGATCAGCACAAGCTGCAGTGCAGTCACACCTGGTGATGTGGAGAGAGGAGCTCTCTCCTCACATGGGGAGATGTCCCTATCCTTGAAGCTAAGCTAAGGATATAGGTAAGAACAGCCTAAAGATTTTTTTGCCAGAGCACTAGTCCAGCTGCTGCTGGGAATTAAGAGGAAAACTGAAAATGTTGATATTACTGGAGAAAAGACATAGCAGTAAGTAGCTTGATCAGAAAATATTGGGATAAGCCATCATCTGTATTAAAGGGGCATTGATTAAGGGACATTGATTTTGGAAGCTATTAGATTATTTCCATCCTGTGCAATGGGGAAGTTTAGTGCTTTGGCATGGCAGCTTGCAGTGCCCACAGAAGTCTTTTGTGAGCAATTTTTCATCCAATCAGAAAAATAAACCTTTCTGAGTATGGCTGCCTAGCACTGCCTAGGGTGGAAGTGCCCATCTTTAAGGAATCTGCATTGGAAACTCACTGTATGTTTGTATTAAGTGGTAGCTGTAAAATAATAAAAGTAATTAGTGCATGTGATGAACTAATCACCTGCAAAAAGGCCTTGAATGAGAACTTTAATGCAGAGTGAATTTTTATGATTATATTGTATAAAGCTTGAAAACAGAAGCTTACACACTGGAACTGCTGAGCAGCCCTGAACTACAGTGCTATGACCAGCTAATTGAATCCATATTCCTTGGCATTCAGGGAATCAATAACTATTAGAAGCAAAGGGCACTGCCTTAAAATGCCACTGAGTGCTTCATGCAAGGGGGAGTTTGTGTGGTGAAAATGCAGCTGTGAAATGGCAGAAATATTTGCCAGGCATCTGCAAGAGGATCATGTCCAAAACAGTACACCAAGGACAAGCACAGCCAAGCCCTAAGCAAACACCATCATTTATAATATTTTCCTGATTTAGGATGATGAACAGTCTGATGTGCCAGCCTCAAAAATTGCTGGGTTCAGAGATCTTAAGCTGAGCCAAGCAATACTGTCGGACAGTAGTATCTTTAACAGGGTGTGAACATGTCAGGAAGCAACTGGGAGAGGGGAACTTATTTATAGCAGCAGCAGGCTGTAAAGCACTGGTGTAGCAAGACTGACTAGTGACTTGTTATTTACTCATGCATGAAAATGACACCTTATGTTCCACAGGCTGCTGCTGAGGAATAACCCCAGGGGTGTATAATATAATANTGAGATTCTCTGTGTGTGCAAGTGTGTGAATTTTTCATGCTGGCAGAGGAAGAGGGAGGGAGAGAGGGAGAAGTAGGAATGAGAAATACATGCTTCAGGAATCCCAGGGAAGAGAATTTGTGCCTCCTGCTCATTTTACTGTTTGCAGCTACCTTGTGAGGCACCAAGCCTTGCTGACATTTCCATAGTGGGTCTGATGAAGTCATTTAGCACATGCTAACTGCAGGTGTAGGAGAGTTTCCATTACAGCTACTTCCATTCACAAATACCAATATTCTCAAGAGATTTCTTAGGTGTCAGTCTAGGAGAGGAAGGAGCTCTAAAAGCTCTTGCAGGTCAGACCCCTTCAGGATTTCCTGGTGTATTACCACTGGGCCATTTTTGTAGGTTTAATGATATGTCCGTGACTGCTCTCCTTGCTTGTGACAGTTCATCTGAGCTGCTGTACTGAATTGTTTTCTGCCTCTGGGTTGCTTGTAATCGCTTTGCTTTGATTGTTCATTATTTGTTTGATGTCTGTGGCAAGCAAACACACTTTTTCTTCTTCTTTCCTCTTTTTTTTTTAGTGCTCTCTGCCAGGTGGCTGATAGTGTAAAAAATGAAAAATACAAACACTGCATGTTTTGAGTATTTTTCAAAAACATTCAGAAATTTTTAGAAAACTCAGTCTAATCCACTCTTCTTCCTGTCAGGCCAAAATAATCCAGACAAAAAAAACCCTCTTGGGATAAAATAAGTGACAGTTTTAGGATCAGCAGATACACCTACTGGAATGCAGCAGTCAGAAGACCGTATAAGAACAAAACTCAGAGGAAATCCTTAAATATTCAGATTAGGGCAATTCATTTGGACAGCCAGCAACTCAGACAAAGTAAACAGCTGCCCCCAGCAGCAGATTTTGGGAGCATCCAGCCATCCACGGATTTTCTCTGCCTGTGGCACAGACATGCAAATCCAGGCTGCTGCTGCTGCTGCTGCTGCTGCTGCTGTGAGAGCAGGGGGTGCCTGGGGAGAGCAGCAGTGCTGGGGCAGCCAAGGGCAGCAGCGCTGGCCCCTCTGTCCCCTGGCAGCAGGAGCCTGACCCTGCAGGGCAGTGTCTGCTCCCCGGGCTCAGCTCCATCCCAGCTCCTCTGCCTCTGGCCTCACGCCCCATGTCTCCTCCCACAGTGACTTTGGCTTATTTCCCTGGGAATCCCTGCAGCTAAAACACAACATAATCTTTCTCTTTGGAAGTCATCCAGTCTCCATCCCAGGTTTTACAGGGTGCCAGACCCTTTTGGATTTTGTAGGCATGTAGCCCTTGCAGGGCAGAGTGGGAAGATGACGAGGTTTATCCTCTGCCTCCAGGATAATCAGAAGTAAAACAAGAGGGAGGAGATGCAAACCTGCATTGGACTTGATTTTCTGCACTCTGTTTCTGAAGAAAGAGGAAAGCTAGAGGGGCAGGAGAGATAGGGCCTGAGGGGGAGGAGGGAGGTAGAGGGAAGGAGTTTTGGCATGTTGTCTTGCCAAAACGTGCAGTACAGATGGGAAGACACAGATGGAGCATTTCTACTGATAGTTTAAGAAATCAAACATGCAAGGAGTTGCAGCAATTTCTTTGTATCACTGTATTGGAACATTTTGTAGCAGCAGTTCTTAAAGAAAACAGGCTGTCACTTCAGCAATGCTTTGGGAGCCTGCACATGAATACCAACAGTCACCCTAAAAATCTGCTGCAGCAACTCTTGCCTGGCACAATGAGCTGATATATTTTGTTTCAGCTCACATTAAGTTTGCTGGCCCATCTGCAAGCACAGAGGATCTAATCCATGCTCCTTAACTTAGCAGGCTGAACTTGCCCGTGGCAGGGCTGCAAAGCAGCAGATGTGTGGGACCAGATCTGCCTTCATCGTGCTCAGGTGCAGCAGAAAACCAGAACACGTGTTGCATGCAATAGTGATGCTGGCATGCAGGCAGGGAGGAAGGAAAGGGATCCAGGGAAATGCCATAAAGAATTCTGCAGGTACTATATGTCAAGTCCCCTTATTATAAGCACTGAAATGACTGAACAGCCCCAGCAGCACAATTCCTGCAAAGGCCTGCCAAGCATTTCCAGTCTAATTAGGCTTCAGGAGAGTCGACAGGAAGCCTGGATATCGTCTCTGTAGAGAAGAAATCTGGCTGGATTCTCCTTTGCCTCTGTGGGAAAGTAGATGCTTGCTGCCCCAGCCTCCTGCCTTCCATGGGGTCACAGCCCTGTGTGAGTTCTGCAGCTGAAGGCAGGGCAGGGAATGCTGGAGCAGTGTCCTGGCTCTGGCTCCATTTCTCTGTGTCCCCAGGAACACCCTGATGGATGTCTTAGAGGAGGCTGATGGGGCTGGGACCTCCCTCTAACAGCAACAGAGCAGAGAGGTAGAGAGGTGTAAAAACGACCTTAGTAGTTCCCTTCACATTCCTCAAGGGGAAGATTTTGGGGAAATTTGTTTAATTATGTTCTTCTGTTCTCTTTCTCCTCTTTTACTGTGGGAGACCTGACATAAGACATAAACAAGACCTGACATATGTAGATATATGTTGTGTTCTCCTCATAAAAAAAAAAAAAGGTATTCCTTATCCAGCTCTCTGTCTTTTTCTGAGGGCAGCTGTCACCATCACATCGAAGAAGAAAAACAGCTTTTGAAAATAACTCCTTTGTCAGATTTTTTGAGTCCCAGCACAGGCATTTTCTTGCCTCTCGCATTCCGATTTTTATCCTGCTGCAGTAAGCAAATGGAAGTTGGAGAAGTCATTAGTGCCCAATTTAGCCTGGCAATTAGGCAAAATCTAATGGGCTGCTCTCAGGTTCAGAAGCTAGAACTGCTGCTTGTAGGCTCTAATTCTGAAACTGACTCTTTTTTTACCCTGCGGCCGGGATGAATTTCCTTTTCCTGTGTGAAAATTTATTATTCTTTATAAAGCCATATGTTGGGATTCATTACTTGGGATTTGTAAAATGCTTTGGAAAGGAAAGGTAGATAACATTATATTGATGTTTTAATGTGTGTCTGAATAGCCTTCAACCCTCTGTTCTGGTTACTTCAAAATCTGTCTTGGGTGGGGAAATTCCTAATCTTTGAAGACTCACAGTTATAAATTCAGTAATAGCATTGGTCCAAAAACCACATTGCTCAATGGAACTGAATAATGTCCCAGCACTGCACAGTAACAGCTCTGGCCAGCTGGAGAGGTTACTGAGGCAAAAAGTGTGGCAGAGGCCACCACATCTGTCAAACATCATTTCCTGATGATTCTGTGGGTATTTGGAGTCCAGCACAATGATGGAATATGGAATATTTTGATATGCAATGTCAGTGGTTTCATTTGCTTGTTCTGCATCTTATCGGCTTCAAGAGTGCCATTAAACCAAGAAATCTCCTTGAAAAACATATTTTAAAGAATTTGGGAGAACAAAAGAAACCTCTCTCAAATAAATGAAGAGCCTATAAATTTTCACTTAAAAGCTGCAGCTGAATTTTCACTTGAAAGCTGCATCTGAAGCTCCAGCCCCTTGGTTGAATCTCACCCCATGAGAGATTCCTCTTCAAGAAAATAAGATAGGAGGAGTGATCTGTTCTTTCCTCTCCATCTGGGTTGGGAAGGACTCTGCTCTCTGCTTTGAGATGAGAAGAAGATAAAAACTTCAAAGTTATAATCTTTATTTAATGCCTGTGACATCAGCCCCAGAGAGACTGTCACTCTGCAGTGCCACTTTAACCAACAAGTTCACTGAGTCACCCCTGTGGCTTAACTAGCCTTGGTCCTCAGTGATTTTGTTGTCAGGATGAGAGATTGCCTGAGCTAAAAAAGGGACTAGGCTGAGGATGGGAGCAGAGACTCCAAGCTTCAGACAGGAAGGTGAATGTTCACTTGTCCTGGTTGGTGATCCAGGGGGAAAGTGAAGATTCTGTGTCACATACAGAGATGGCAGATGATAAATACTGTGGCTTTGCTGAAGTCTGTCCTTACAGAGGTAGATAGGACCATTCAAGCCCCCCAGGCAAGGACTGTTAAACATCTGACTTAAGCCTAACATGTCTTTTCAGAAAACTGAAATCAGAGATCTTGAAATTATGTCTCTTTTCCAAATTATGGTTCACTGCCAGTAAAGCTCACTGTCCTCAGAGACACGGAGTGAAAGGAGCAGCTGAGCCATCTGGGCTGGTTCTCTGCAGTTTGGACATGAGGAAACAGGGCCTGTGCAGAAGATCAGAGGATTTTCTGCCACAGAACAGTGGCAAATGACCAATGTTCAACATTACCCAGCAAGTCCACTAAGAGATTCCTGCACTGAGCCTGTGAGACAGCCCTACTCACCTGAAATTTGATGGAACTGGAAATGAAGACAAAGTAATTAATGTGAGTGTGGGGAGAGACACTGACTGAGATAATATGAGTTTCCATTTCACATCTCAGTTCAAAGCAGTGGTGGTACAGAATAATTTAGGTTGGAAAAGACCTTAAAAGATGTCAAGTCCAACCATAATGATAACAAGCATGATCTAAGGACTCAAAATCTTCTGTAACCTCTTATGTTCCACACTGAGAAATGTGGAGACTTTCATATGCAGCCAGATGCTTGCATGTTTAAAGACATTTCTATAGTCATTGTCTGCAATCCTACAGTCAAAGAGAGCCTCTCTGGCAAGATTTCATTTCTGATGCCTGTTCTGAACAAGAGAGCACAGAGAAATGAAGACTGACAGGTTATGGAGATTTTCAAGCCTTGTTTTCATTTGCTGGTATTCTGGGTTGGTTTTTTTTAATGCCATTGGGGAGTTATTTTATATATAATGCCATAGAAGAGAATTACTTGTTTTGGCTAATTACGTAGTCCTGTGATCACTGGCCTGTTCAACATTTTAAATTCTCTGTTTCAAAGTCTTCCTTCTACAGTGGTTTAATGCAGCTAAGCAGATATGTGACAGATATTTATAAGAAGCGTGAAAGTGAATAAAATAGGAGAAGTCAGATAAATTAGGAGTCTAGGGATGTTTGCATCAGCTATTCAAGAGGGCTCTGTTATGTGAGGAGTTTAGTGCCTGGCAGTTTATTTCTAGTTTGTTTTCCCCACACTATTCACTGTTAACTGTGATTAGCCTTTACTGTGATTATTAACATTTGTTGAAGATTTACTTTTAAGAGCACATATACTGTGTCTTCCACATATATTGAATGTATCATTCTTACACCACTGGTGAGAGAAGGCATTTCAGACAACACATGAATAGTTAAACCCTCTTGAAAATGGAATGCCTCTGTATTCCAGTATTGTTTTTCCACTCTTTCAAGGACAGGACTACATTCAAAAAACATTTTTATCTTTGTCTTTCTAAAATAATCAGGTGTTTGGATCAGTGGTTTTGGGAATAGACTATTAATTGTATTGCTTTAGGCTCTTCTAGGAGACAAGAATGGCAAGATAAGAACCTAAATAGAAGGGAATCTGTTATCCAGGACAATCATAGCAAATCCAATTTATAAGCTGTTAAACACAGGAAGGACAAGCTGGGAAGAATCTTAGGAAAATTCAATGGCCTAGGCCCCAAAGACATTGGCTTTTGATCTTTGTTGGAACTGTGAGGGGAAGGTATTTTCATGGTTGATACTCATGGATTGCTGTTTACAGCCCAACAAACCAGACACGGTGTTATGATGGAGATTAACATATCTGAGATCTTAGAAACATTGCAGATGTCACTTTCACTCCCAGGAATCACACCCTGTTGCACCACCATGGGACAAATGCTCTGGCAGTTGATGTTATCTGGCCCTTGGTTTCTAATAGCATAGTCACAGCTATTTATAAAGTACAATAGGATTTTGCTCTACAGCCTTGATATAAATGTCAAGTGCCCTGCAGTATTGTGCACTGTTCCTGGAGAAATGATCCATTAAAACCATCCATATGAGAGGAAGTATTCAAAACAATCCAGAAAGAAATCATATTCTTGTAGGATAATAGAGAAAATTGGCTGGCTTGCACAGACTGTATTGACACGCAGCAAAGCTCAGCTCTTCACTACCCATGTCCCCATGCCAGAACTAAGGACATCCTGCCTTCAGGGGGGACACACAGCATCTATTTTACTTTCTACCTCAGTCCCTGTGTTACATGTAAGCAAGGCAGTGGAGCTGGACAGGAAAAAAAAATGTATAAAGTGCATCAATAATGAGAAATTGAGGCCAATAGAGACATGTATGAACTCAAAAAAAAAAAAAAAGCTACCAGATACAAATGCAAAATGTGAAATAGAAGAAGCTGAATTCACAACACTGTGCATTTTAAAGGATTAGAAGTGCTGGTGTTTAAATTATAGAGATGAGTTTCCAACTTATCATGGTCTAAGTGTTCCATCACTTGTGTGCACGTTGGATAATGGAAAGATTTGTTTGAGAGGAGAGGCTTTAAGGAAAGGAAGGCTCTGTAAGTTGCTCAACTTAAAAGGAAAAAAAATATGGAAATAGTTGGTTTCTTATAATCAAAATATCTCACCAACCTGCTCTTTCAGTTCTACCAGGCTGCAGTTTCAGCTGGAGAGGGCTCACTCTTCCCTCCCAGCCTGGCCTGCAGGATGTTAGTATCCACCATTCAACAGGAGTTTTGCCACTGGATGTGGAGAGAATTTGGCTGTGCTGTCTGTCAATGTGCTTTGGAACGGGAGTTAATGCCCTCACCATGAGGGGCCTGCCAGACAAGACATGGAAATTCCTTACAGTGGGCTCAAAGGCAGTTGCAAGCCAGTCCAGCCTCATGAATTTCTCATAGGCAAGACACACCCAGTGGCTGCTGCTTCCTTCAATCCTGCTTAATCTGTTTGGAGGCTGACTGAGGTCATGCAGAGACACTTTCAGCTGCTTTGCACGCTCTGTGTAAAGGGACCATGCTCAAAGGCAACCAACAGTGATTCTTGCCTCAGGAAGAATGGAAATGGTCTCTCCTTTTAAGTTCAGCCTGTATTCAACAATTTAAAAACACAGCACTCTCACTCATCCTGGGAAGACATGATTTCTGAAGCTGATTTCTTTTCCCAGCTGTTTTCTGACTTTTAAAGGATTCTAACTCACAGTCCTCAGCCATGGTAATGATAATTAATCTGGTTAGAAATGGTGCCAAGCAACCTTCTGGATTTAAGTAACTTTGCTTTTCAAATCTATTCAGTAGTGAGGGATTAGCATGGCCCAGATTCAAAGAAGAGGACACTTCTGTCCACCTGGAGATAACCTCCAAGTGCCCACAGTGACCTCACCCTGTGTTCCTGCCCTGGTGCCCTCTGTACTCTCAGTTGCACCCCCCTCTCTGCATTATTTTAAATTAAGTAGGGTGGAAATCAGGTTTGTTTAGGCTCCCACTATGTGCTCAAACTTTTAGTGGAGCTGAAAGGGCCTAAGACCATCTCTAGGATGTGGAGTAGGTGTGCTTTGTGAACTCCCTGCTCCCTCCTTGGCCTCTCAATTTTCCAGATCAGGGATTTGTCCAGAGTACACATCAGGTCTCATTTGGATTGTGTAGTTCCTGTAGCCTTAGGAGCACAGGGACTTGGGGGAGGAATGAGGGCTGGTTGGCCCCACTGACTCAGTCATTTCAGAGTAGGCAATCCAGGGGCCAGATGCATATGGACTCCTTGGCAAAATGATCTGTCAGAAGTTGCCCTCAGATATTTTCACCTGCAAGTAAATGTGACCTAGAACCTTCAAATCCCCTAGATACATGTTCATGAGTGTATTAGAAGACCAAAGGGCAGTTTCTAAGACCTATCCCACCTCTTAAAATATCCAGGTTTCCTCATCCCCTAAGAAGCTTATAAATCACTGCACTCCAGTAAAAGGTACAGATGCTTTTTATTTTTTAAAATTACAACCACTTTTTGTCTCGCATTAAAGCCTCTTACATTTTCAGAAACTTTCCACTTGAATTACGGAACAGATCACAGGCCAGCAGAAAACCATTCCCAAAAGAAAAAGGCAACATAATTGAACACAAATTAAAGTACACATTCAAGTACAAAGCACTGAGAGTGATCTAGAGCACAACATGCACATCACTTTTAAAAATAAGTGAGTCCTAACAGCCACACCTCAGAAATTGCACAGCATCCTAATATCTTCCAGATGTGGACTTGATTAGGGCTAAAGTTAGGTGGGTTACAACCTGCTCTTTAAAAGCAGTGCTTTGCCACAGACTGAGAGAGTGAAGATTTGCTGAAGTAAAGAGAAAGGAGGGAGTTGAATCTTCCCCATCAAATATTCCACTGAGGAATATGTGCACACTGCTGGCAAACATGAAAAGAGAGTAGTTCCCATTATGAATATTTTCTTTATTTCTTATTGAGGTCGGTAGAACTTCTCATGGGAAGGATGCAGCAGAGGAGGTGGCTGAGTACAATCTCCTGTTTTTGCCTGGAACCAGGTGCTTTTTACAAGCAAGTGCTCTCTGGGAGCACTAAGGCATAAGCACCTGCATGACAGCATATAACCAGCTCAGGTTTGCATTGAGGTCTGGATTGTGTGCATCTAGCATCCCTAATAAAACCTTGAGCTTTTCCATCATGGCTAAAGAACCTGAGTTTGTGCAGCTTCCTTGTGTGAAAATCTGAATGTCACCTGGGGCAGGAACAGGCAGAGGTGCCACCCAGCACTCAGACAGCTTTCTTGGGGGTTGCGTTTGTCCTGGAGACACAAAAGTAACTCTTTATTTTCCAAGCAAGGATTCCTAGATGATGTAGTTGCCTATCCATGGAGAAAGCCTTCAAGCTCCCTACCAAGATGAACCCTTTTGGAGTCAGTGAAAGTCCCTAACAAGACTGCCAGGGGTGTCCCTGTTTGTGCAGGTGATTGTGGCTCGTGTCCTCTGAGCGCTCCCAGAAGTTAAAACACTGATGCTGCTCCCTAACATCCTGCCTGAACACTGCCTGACTTCCCTTGAAGCTCCTGAAGGCTTGCTCAGCTTGTGCTGGCCTCACTGTAAGCCAGGGTTGAGTTCTTTGGGAGGAGAGCCTTCCTTGGCTCCTCCAGAGGCTGGGCTGGGCATCGAACTGGGACATCCTCAGGTCTTTCCATAGATTCAGGGAGAATTCCTCCTGCTTTCTGTCAAGGAGAAAGTTCTAAAAACCTTTGCTTTTCCTGGGGTAGAGGATGTGAGGAATCAGAGATCACCCTTCCTCATTTTTATAAGGTAACTTCGAATATAAGTGGGTCAGAAATCAGTAGAGATAGACACGGCAAAAGATCACCACAAATTTCTGCCAAAGCCTCAGACCTCAGCAGCTGCACTGAATTTGTTGTGGTAGAAGAAGCTTTCTGAATAATTATTGGCATCTCTAGAAAAGTACAGCATGCTCTGTACAGCACACCAAAAATGCCCCTGAGTAGAAAAATGGCTGCATTACTATTAATGCTGATCATATTCTGAATTAAATCCTTACTTCCAGAGTAAACATTAAAATATCTGCATTTTAAAGGCAGCACAACACCTTCCTGAAAGAGTAGGTGTCTTTAATATGAATACATTTTATTAAAAATATTTGTCACTGTGAAAGACCTAATGACATTGCGAGCAAGTAGAGAAAAAGACTCATCTGGCTTTCTTCTCCATGCATCACCAAGGGATTGGCATGCACATCTCAATTAAAATTTGAGTTTTTCAGTGATCTTCCAGCATCAGAAGGAGTCAGAGACTCTTGTATGTGGTGGCTAATTGATCACTTTATGCAGGGTGCATCAGCTTTTTAGGAACTGTATTTATTTACATCATCTGTGAACAGCTGAGAGTGTCTGGGAGCAAACAAAATGCTGTTAGCCCTTGTGTCTCAGTTAAGAATTTAATATACAAGTGACTAAACATGCTGGCATCAATCGTAGAACATCTGGCACAAGGATTGGTTAAAAGCTGGTGAAAGAAATATGTTGTACCTTGGCTTTGTGGGTACCACTTGGGATTTTAGTTCTTTGGATAATAATTCTTCAGGTAATTTGAACTAATATGAGCCAGCTGCTTCTGGCATTGCAGGCTGAAAAAATGAAATGCAGAAAGAACAGGATGGCTTGGAGTCAGAAAAGTAGATTTTCAGTGTGGTACCTACTCTGCTGGTGTTTAGAGCTGACAAGAGCTTGGTCTGATGAGACTATTAACTCCCAGTGTCTCTTGTAAGGCTGGTGGTGTAAAGAACAGCAAACAAAGACAAGTGGGACAGTTAATCTGTAGTTTGCCACAGTTAACTCACATGACTTAAGTTTACTTGGAAAATCCAGTGGACAGGCAGGGAAATTGTTTTCCTGGGTGCCAAAATCCTTAAAATTGTAACATTTTGATAACTATTCCTACTAGTGCATATCTCTTGTCATAACTACATGTCCTTACAAGGAAAAATCTGTTCATGCTGAAATCTGATATGAATAACTTAGAAAGGTCCAACTTTTAAAAGGCAAAGGGGGCAGCAGAGGGGAGGATAAAGAAAAATGATCAGCAGAATGAAATGAGGAATGGAGGGGAGCACAGAAGTCTTCTGCACCTCCCCTAGCAAAATACAGATATCAAAAAGGAAATAAATAATTGAAAATCATCAGCCTGGAGAAAGATGTGGATAACAAAGTAGGTTCAAGGAGAAGCTTACACCAGTGTGCAACTGTCCCAGCAGGAAAGTCTGAGCACGTCTGCATGGCAGCAGAATGGCTCCATTTATTACAGTTTAATTTATTGGCTGCTGAAAATGTAGTCTGTTCAGAACAAATATAGTGCAGTCTCTGTCCTCACAAGTAGTCAGTTTAACTAGAAAAAAAATTAATTAAGGTCTTTCAGATTTCCTTCAGTGTATTTTAAAGCAAAGATGATCAGTGCCTCACTCTTGCATTCACTGTGTTTTATTGGCTATGGCACAAAAGAAGGAAGTTGCTTATTAACAAACTTGACCTCCTTGTTTGCCGATTTTTCTTGCAATTCCTTCCTCCTCTTCCTTTCCAGAGGGAAGTCCTGAGGCACAGACCCGAGGTTAGGATGGAGCTGCTCTGTCCATGCCCCACACCAGCTCATTTCTGTTTCACAGAGGTGGGGCCACTGCTGGGGCACGGTGTGGAGAAGAGAGCAGAGAAATCAGTGGAGGCCATGAGCCCTGTGTAAGGACATTCCTCCTGCTCTGCTCGTTGTCCTGCAATCCTGCAGCCATAAAGTTCAAGGCTGTGGTTCTTGTACTGAATGTGGGACTCTCTGTGAATACAAAATATTGTAAAACATTATACACTGCCCAAACTACAGCAACACAGCATGGAGAAGGCTAATCACCCTTCAAAACCCATGTTTATTCATAAAGTTTTAATGGCAAGAGGAGGAGCTGCTTCAGACCTTTATCACCTGGAGCTGAAGGATGACCCATAAAAAAACTTTCTGTTCATTTAAAGGAAGATAAAATGAGTAGTATCCATCAGAGTTCATCTTGCTGCTCGTTGCTAAAGCTCCTCTACACAAAATGTGGTTTTGTGTGATGTGGGACACCTACTGCAACCCCTGCAGGTGAGAATGGAGCATGTTAATGACATTTATTGCACTGCAGCCTGTAGGAGAGGGTGCCATCCCAGAAAGACAAGTATGTCTAGAGGTGGAACTCTTTGCTACTCATTACCAAGTGGCTGAATTTCTGATGGAGAACATTACACAGTCATTCAAAAGGCAGTAACTCAGGTTGTAACAAAGAACCTGAGACATACTAATAAAAGCCCTATTTCTATTTTATAAGTCACATAATGGATGTCACATTCAGTGCTTCTTATGGTGAACAGGCTACTTATTAAGCATAGTCTATGACTTTATTTCATTTTAAAATTGCCATCTTTTCCAATTATTCTAACTTTTTAGAATCTTCTCCCTTTTAAATAAGGTTATTTTTAGCATGAACCACAAGATACAAACAGCAGAAGTTGCTATAGAAACAGAAAAAGGCACTTTGTAGAATGAAAATGCAGGAAGAAATGTTGTTCACTATTTATCTTCTGCAGACAGTAAGATAGAATCAATAGCTATAGGTGTGTGTATGTGTATCCATACATGTATATATAGATATAGATGACTTTCTTTACTGTATCACTGAACTCTTCAGTGCCTGTTTTTGTGTCCTAACATTCAGCCACTTTCTGGCACTTCTGCACTAGCAGTTTATTATCCCCAGCTTTATGCAACTACCCTGTAAGCAGGTGCCCTGTGTGCATCTCTGAATTCAGTCAGCCAAGCCACTGCAAGTCAGACTTGATGATGGGATGCTGCAGCACAGATAGAGGCAGGTGCCTTGCATGGGGTGCTGGGGAAAAAAAGCTGTTTATCACTCTTATTAATATCCCATTATCTGACCCTCATCACACACCACACTGGACATTGCTAAAAGAGGGACTCACCTGGCTCTTTTCCTCCCAAACTAATCAGTCCCTACTGTACAGATATTCAGATTTTCCTTTAAAGGCCCTTTGCTTGTTGTTTCAGTTGTGAAAATAAACTTCATGCTCTAGCAATTTTAAACTAAACAAATGTAATTTCCAGTCATGGGATTTGTGCTGTGTCTGAAGTCTGTTTCTTAAATGCTGTGCAACCTTTAAGCCTCATCTATGGAGAGGATGATATAGGTAACATTATGATATGGGAAACATTATATAATTTTCAGCCATTGGGAATCAACCTCAAAGTCCAGTGTAACAGCATGGATTATGGAACCAGATTCAAAGGAAAGAATGCTGCATAGATTGCACTCCATATATTCATTAGATTGGGGAAAAAAAAAAAAACCTCAGGTGTTTCACAGTCAAGCTGTTTGGAAGATTGGGCCTGAAATATTTCTCACTTCTGCTCTTAAACCTTTATTTAACTTCATTGTTCTTTGTAATGACTCAGCTTTACAATCATTCTGTGTTAATAAAGTCACAAAAATAGCTACCAGAGATAATTCAGGAATAGCTGATCCTTCCCTGAGGAAGAAGAGCCTGGAGGCAAGGGAATGAACTGGGAAGGAACCAAGGACCATTCAGGCCTAATTTAAATTTATTCAAGGCATTTGGCTTAGCAACACACGATATTTTGGGTAAAAAGTTTGTACTATATGGAATTAACAGAACACATATTAGATGGCTCAAGAATTAGTCATGTCACATCTCATCTTTTATGTATCTGTTATTGCTAGGATAGGTCAAGGCCTTTTCAAGAAACAAGATTTTTCTTCTACTTCAGAATTCATATATAATCTTGGCAAACCTCTTAGGACTGGATTTCTGAGCACTTAGGGGTCCCAGAGAGGAGATTTCTGCTTACAGTGATTGCCAAGTGGATTTTGGAAATCATGCTCAGTGTTTTGCTGCATATTGGTTGCCCAAATACCTTTGTGAAGTTGTTCTGATTTTTTTTACAGATTATCATCAACAGTGAGCTCCTGTTTTCCCAGCTGTCTGCCAAGCTGGTGTCCTGGTGTCTGTTTTGCCAGACAGGTTTGGACTCACAGCTCCAACACAAACTGGTGGAACCTTCCTGGGACTTATGGAGCTGGTTTTAAATACAGTCATTCAAAAAGTAAAAACTCCACACTATCACAGTTAGCACTGCACTCCAGGTGTGCTGTGCATCCTGGCAGTGCCCTGGGTCTCTCTGAGAGCAGGACTGAGAGCTATCTCCTCAGGCAAGGCGTTTCCTCTGGGAAGAAATCTGGGGGGATCTTCTGTGATCTCCAGGGGGGTTGCCTAGTTGGGGTGAAACCCTGTGACAGGCTCCAGTGTGGAACATGCACACCCTACCTTTTAGAAATAACAGGGCAGCCAAAGGCAGAGTTTTTACTTTCAACCATTTCTGCCTCAGTTCCTGGTTTATAAATGGGGCATAGTGTCAGGAAGTTTTTGGAGCACTGTGATGTAATCTGGAACACAATAGAAATGCTCATGGGAAAATTAAGGTTTTTAACTTCCACACAGGGCTGGAAAGTGTTTGTGTTATATAGTCTGTCAGTAGGCACAGAAGGGCAAAAGAGTAAAATACTGAATTGCTGCTTGTTAAATAATCAACTCTGATCTCAGCTACTGAATAAGGCAAGGGTGCTAGAGGAAAATAGCAAATGTCCCTGTAATTAGACAGTATATCCTAATGTACACTCTCCTAGGGATAGAGGAAGCTCTCACAGGCATATTGAAGCCTGACATTTCCAACTTTTAGATTTTTACTTTGCTCTGCTGGTCAGAGTATAGGGAGAAGGTTAGTCTAGACCTGCCTATTTGTACACACTATGAGGCTTCCAAGTGGTTCAACCTTAATTACTGCATGTGGAAGCAAGTCTGAATTCAGAATTCAGATCAGCATCAATAGAGGAGACACAATTTACATGTGTCTTGCTTGGCACATAGTCTTGAGTGGGACTATTTTCAATTCTGGTAATATCAAGCAGTACTTTCCTTTTAAAATGCATGTCACTCTCTCTGACTCCAGCTACTCAATTCTTGAATGTATCCTTGTTAAAGGGAACAGATGGTTTCAGTTCCACAGGATGAACTCTCAAATCTGGGTGAAACCACAGGTGCCTTCAAATCTGGGTGAAAGCACTGCCTGTTTGGCTGGATTGTGACGCAGCTCTCCGTGTTTTGTGGTGTTGTTCCAACCCTGCCTGGTTCTCTTACCCTCTCTGCCTTTCTTTAGTGCTGGCTTACCCTGCAACAAAGAGTAAAAGGCCAGCAGCCTTCTCCAGACCAGTCTTTTGTCTCTAATATTCACTACAAGAGGTAGCCAGCTAATTCCAATTCAGTATTAATAGTTGGGGCATGAGAGGAAATGACAAGAAATTAAATGTGGCGAGCTCAGAATTTTTCACGTGGATCAAGCGTTTGGAGATGCCTGGTCTAGTGACAGCTTGCTCATGTGGTGCTCCCTCCTCTCTTGAATTGCACCTTTCCAGCAGCTGCAGCACTGAGTGAAACTAGAGAGACATCCTACCTTTGGAGGCCATGTTGCTAATAAAATGGGTCTGTTTTGAGGAAAAGAATGGCCAGGAAAATGAAAGGGAGGCAGAAGATTAAATGGTGTTCTGATTTTCCAAATAAATACTGATGGTTTGTGAAGGCTGACCTAGAATAGAGACTAGATGGAGCTGAAGAATAAAGTAGGGATTTATTAGAAGGCCTCAATGGATCCACCTTGGACAGCACAAGAGCCCAGCCAGGGCTACACCCAAGATGAACCAAAATGGCCACAAAACAGATGACCAGTCACAGGGTCTCTCACTTTTACAAGTTCTGGTTCATTTGCATATTGGAGTTAATTGTCCAGTTACAGTTTTAGGTTATGAAGTCCCATCCTTCTTGTTTTTCTCTCTTCAGTCCACGTTGTTTGTGCTCTTGGGCCTGAGATTTGGATTGGTTGTCCTTGGTCCCCAGCTAGAGAAGGAATTGTTTTGTCTCCCTGCTCTGTGAAGAGAGCTCACCATCCTCTAATATGAAGCTCAGAACTACACACCAAAGCAGGGCAGAATCTGAAAAATATAAAAGCTAAAACCTGAGGCGTCAATACCTTTTCAAAACTTCTTTAATACCTAAGATCAAAGCCAAGTGGACTTGTAGCTCTTTAGTGATAACCTCACAGGAACCCTGCTCTTTGGGACATGGTTGCTGGGACATTTCCTCCCAGCTCCCCATCACTAGGAGAGCAACAATAGAAGCAGCATTATCATACTATTCTGCCTGAAAATGCCTCTGAATTTTTCTCTAATAATATCCCAGCTGGATTGTTATTTCCTATGAAAACTTTATTGATTCGCAGCAGGCCATTTGCAAATGATAGATTAACTCTAACCTCATTAATATACAAAGGATTGTTAAAAGGGAATTACAGTGCACAAGATCTATTTCCCAAACAGAAATACACACAGTGGGGGAAATCAGTGAGCAGTGAGCAGCCCAGCAGCCTGGATAAGTAGTCTGTGCCTTTTGTATGACATGAACATAATACCAGTTTCTGAACAAATTTTCTGAACAAATTTTCTCCAGAAATTACTTGGGTGGGCAGAGGTGCAGAAAGATCCTCAAAGATCAAAGGAAGCACTTTAAATATGAGTAACCAGATCAAAAAATTTTGGCTATCATGCTTTGGTTGAGATGGATGAAAGGGTTCCTTGGAGTAGGAAGGACATTGCTGGCTCTGTCAAGAAGCCCAATGCACATCAGGGTGCCCACGTTTCCCTGAGCTGTACCTTGGATTATGTTTTAGTAGATTTTTACAAGTTCTTCGCTGGACTGTGCCAGCTTTCACTTTCTTGCACAGTTTGGGGAGGGAGCAGCAGGTGACCCAGAATTAGTCTAGGAAGCTTGAGGGGAGAGGAGGGACTGTAGCAGGCTCCAGAAGGGACATCTGAGGAGCTTTCGAGGGCAACCTGGAAAACCTGCAGCAACAAGGTCTTGCAAGTGCAGCCTGGGTGATGGGAGAAACTCTAACTGTGCTTTAGGGGTCCTGCTGGAGGCTCCTGCCATAACCTGTGTCCTGGTGCTGGGCTTACTCATCTTTTTTACCTCAGTGTGGTCTTTACGAGTTCTTGGTGGTAGGAAGCAGATTCTGCATAAATCACTCCCTCTGTAGAAGGTGTTTCCCAGTCTTTGAGAATCACTATAAAGAAGTTACCCTATAACTAGGATTGCCACTTGCAAATCATCCTTGGAGCAGTTGTGGCTGGGAGCCAGCACAGCAAGCAGATGTTGGCTTATTTAACAATATGAACCAGGAAGAATATGAGAAAGCAGTTTTAACTCAAACTTTTTTGTTCTTCTAAATTGTGATAGTAAGTAGAATCCTGAACACAATAGCAAATGCCTCAGCCAGACACACTGAAGTGTTTTCCACATTCAGGAGCGTCAGCCATTCCATTCAGAAATTCATTTAGTCCTGACAAACAAGAATTCTCCCTCCTTCTGCTCCTTCTGCTGCTCCCTAAACCCCTTTATGAAATCAAATACCAGGTCAGCTCTTTCAACAGAGCTAATGAACCTATGTATCCTTTCCAGGACAGCCTTCTCTCTGAAGAAATCATTTCTGGTTCTCAGTTGCTGTTCCTTGCATGCGAATGCATTAACATTCAATACTCTCTGGTGCTTCCTGTATTTAACCAAAGAAATTGGACCAGACTGTGCCAATAGTCTGCTTTCATTATTAAATATTACACCATTTTGGTGCTGCTCACAAATGTTACAAGGAAAGATTTAGTGTTGTCCCAGTCAAAGGTCTTAAACCTGTCAATCTGTGAACTCCTTCCCAGGGGACAAAGGAAGATTAACTGAGGAAATCAGTGCTAATGCCAGTCAGCTTTAGCTTGCTGTGGGAGTGGGGTGATGCAGACCACGTGTTCATGGTCTGAAAAAATAAAGATAAATCAGCTAAGTCGCTGATGACAATATCAAGCAGCATTAGATAAAAAATTGTTTTCCTAGGACAGTGCAGGAAACAATCTCACTTGCTGATACCTCAGCCTTAACAACTACCTTTTGAGACATGACATGACTAATTCTTAAGCCATCGTATATGTGTTCTCTTAATTCCATATAATACAAACTTCTTAACCAAAATGTCATTGGTTGCTAAGTCAAATGCCTTGAAGAAACCCAAACCTATCATATGAACAGTCATCTTTATCAACCAAAACTGTAATCCTGTTTTCAAGAAGAGATGATGACTGTATTTCATAGAATTAAAGCAAAAGACCTTTAAGATCACCCAGTCCGACCATTAACCCAGCACAGCCATGTTCAACAAGTGTCCCATGTCCCCAAGTGCCAAATTTAAGTGGCACTTAAATATCTCCAGGGATGGTGATCCCACCACTTCCCTGGGCAACCTGTTCCAATCCCTGACAGCCATTTTGGTGAAGAAATTTTTTTCCCAAAATCCAAAGCAAACCTTCCCTGGCACAACTTGAGGCCATTTCCTCTTGTCCTGTTGCTTGTTACTTTGGAAAAGAGGCTGACCCCACCTGGCTACAATCTCCTTTCAGGTAGTCTGGAGAGCAATAAGGGCTCCCCTGAGTCTCCTTTACTCCAGACTCAATGACCCAAGTCCTACATTCTTAAAATTGCAAAACGTTTTGTTGACTATTTGCTTCCATTTTTCTCCTATTTCTCACTTATTAATCAGATGAATTATTGTTGTTTTCCTATATCCTGGACATAGCAAAGGTATATAATTGGTACCTGGAATGAATTTTAGGTCAAACTGGTCCTTTTTTGTGTCTATGCTATGGTGGCTTCTTGACAGGATATTGACTTGACTGTCAACAAAGTATTCTTGGTATTCATTGCTGTTTTTTAGGTTGACTGTACATTGTCAGTTTGTTTGACTTGCAAGATGCTTAAACTTGGGAAGATGGTATTTTTGAAGTTTCAGATAGACAAGGTAGAAGTGTCACATTCATTTGCATGAAGAAAAAGCAGGTCGTGATGGCTGGTTTATCGTAACAACATTTTTTTTTTAGGTTTACAGTTAACTGCTGTGTTGCATCTTCATACAATTGATTTCCTGGGCTCAGTCTGATGTTCAGGCCATCAGGTGTTGAGTTGCTCTCTGTCAGGGAAGCTCTCCAGTGTGGAAGGGGCTCACAGCTGATCTGTGAGTCAGAAAGAGTTAGTTGAAGAAGAGAAGCTGATAGAGTGGCCTTTGCCCCTGAAAGGAGTTCTACCAAGGCTGTCAGTGTGGAAATGGAGGAGAAGAGATAAACAAGGGACCTGCAGTCAGATTTTGGCAGAAAACAGTGGTGGAGAGAGCTTTGCACCAATGAACATTATGTTGATTTATTGTGGCCAATGAATAAGTATAAAATTTGTGAGACGGTATAAAAAGACAGCATGCTGCTAAAATAAAAAAAAAAAGAGAATATATGGTGTTCTTCTGTTTGTTACAAGCATCTCAACAAGGACACTCCAGGAGTTTCTGTACTGGTCATTTGAGTTGAGCAGCAAGTGCCTTCCAGTTAGTCCAGTGACAGGCTGTTCTTTTGTTACAGTTGTCCAACTATAAAACAAAGTGCAATAAATCTAAATAAACATTTCTCGTTATGTGGCCTCGTACAAGACTAATAAATTCATACAGATGAATTCCACAGAGAGAGTGAGCTTTGTTGTTCTGTGCTGTTCAGAGCAGGGAGGGGAAGTGCAGAGAGCTCCTCTGCCAGGGAATGAGGACATGCAGAACAAGGGGTCTTTTGGATGCAGATTAAAGACTCTCTCCCTGCAAGAGCCAGACAGAGCTGGAAGGAAGGAAACAACTTGGGCTGGGGGAACCTCAGGCAAACAGACAGATCTTGTTCTTGGTGTGTCATGACACAGCTTGTAACATATTTGTATACATAATACATCTTCTGGAATTTTCACATTAAAGTGAAGATGTATTTATCTGACAGCTGAAAAAATAACTCATGTGCCTCCGCTGTGTCTTTCCTAGGAATTCAGCTGTCCAGGGGAGAGGAAAATAGGAAAAATTATTTCAGTATAATAAATAAATTAAACTCACAGTCTTGCATACTATGTGACCCAAGAAGAATGACTGAGCCAAGTAGGTAGGAACTGTGGGTTTCTGTAGAAGATCTACAAAGCCTTTGGAATCACTGTGTGTCAATTATTTCCATGCAAACTCTTTTAAGAATGTCAGTTAATTGGATTGGCATTATCCCATCACTGTGTTATTTTACATTTTATGCTGTGGAAATAGCAATAGATTGTTCTCAGCTTTTGTAGTGGGAGGTACAGAAAGAAGACTCAAATTCTGTGATGCAAAAACAAAACTAGAACTGGGCAAAATTATTAGGATGTAGTTGTCTGCCTGAACATGCAAGCAGACCAGTTCTCATCAGCTTTGGTAAACTCCCTGGCACAGTTGTTACCTCCCTCCAGAACAAAAAAGAGACATCAGTGTTAGAAAGTAGATCCCAAGATCCTTCAGAATCCCACAGCGTCACTGAATTGTGCTGTGTAAATGTCTTCCCTCCATTCCATGTATTTTCCTTTATTTTCCTGCCTTCCCTGAATTATCTTCATCCTAGATGCAAATAATTTGTTGCTGACACTGAAATGTCCCTCAAAAGTCTAGCTTTCTTGTATTTCTAAATGAAAGTCTGTATTTTTTTTGTTTAGTTTATAAGAAAGTTTTATCTATTAGAATATGAGTGAAAGGGGAAAGAGAGAGAGAAAGAGAGAAATAAAGGAAGAGGAAAGAAGGAAAGAAAAATAGAGAAATATTTAAGACCTTTCAGTCAATAGGAAACTGACTGAGAAAAAGCATAATGAGATTCCATTTTGTCAATAAAACCTAAACAGACACTAAGGAGGAGAAAGCACAAACTGTCTTTCACAGAGGGAGGAAGAACACATCCTGTTTCCTACACCACACAGGATTTCTGTGGAAATTAAGCTGAAGAGGCAGTGCTGGAGCTGATGCTCTTATTTAGTGGAAAGCTAGAAACACACTGCAGGAAGGTCTGACTCTACAAAAGAACAAGAAATCTATTCCAGAGAGTGTAGGTAACACTGAATGTAGATGTTATAATTACTAAATACCCCATACTAAAACAATGAAAAGCATATTCAATCTGGCACAGAATATCAGTAGCTGAAAGAGTTTCCTGGGAAAGAATAATAATGACAGCAATGATCATCATAATCATCACCAAAATGTATATATTGCAAAGGAAAGTAGAACTGGATGGTGTAAATATGGTGATTTTCCTCCTTAATGTCAATACCCTGGGTGCATTTTCTTCTCTCATGGTGTACAGCTTTGGGGTTAATTTTTTTCCCCCTTTCGTTCTTTCTCTTTAGTTTTTAAAGAAAAGACAAGCAATTCTCAGCATTCAGACGTTGGGGAGTCAATTAAATGCCAAAGGAATGTGCTTTTCTGGTTTTGTAAGAGTGGCTGATTTCTGGGTCTGGCTCCTGACTCCTCATCTTTCATGGACTCTGAGTCCTGTATGGGAGAAGGGCATTGATTCTGTTCTCCACACTCCTTGCTGGGTGTTGGGAGGAAGAAATTTAGGAAAATGAAATTTAATTCCTTCTTCAGAAACAGTAGATTGGGATTTGGCACCTCAGCCACTTGGGAACCTGTGCACAGCCAGCCCCAGCAGCAGCCCCGCTCTGAGCAGGGCTGCTCCTCAAAGAGCAAGGGCAGAGCTCACCCTGCAGCTTTTGGAGGGTTTCCTCTCCACTGGGACAGAATTTGTGGTGAATTTTACCCTAGGGATTCTGCTTGTTGTAGTTTGAGCACACAGAGCAAGAACCCTGTGTCTGCTGTCCAGAAATGAGCATTTCCTCC
The DNA here is from genome assembly GCA_013397155.1 of Irena cyanogastra. Classification (NCBI taxonomy): domain Eukaryota; kingdom Metazoa; phylum Chordata; class Aves; order Passeriformes; family Irenidae; genus Irena; species Irena cyanogastra. Next base: position 499,244 of record VWZV01006591.1, read on the forward strand.
TGCCGTGCACTGCCCTGCTCTGTGTGAGAAACAGCAGCAGTGGTAGAAAGGAGTGAGTGGTATAAATTGCCTGGCTGTCAGGCATCCTGTGCCATGGCACTCTACAGCAGACTGCAGCAAGATCAGATCTCCTAGACAAGCAAACAAGAAATGTTATTTGAATAATTCAGAAATGATCGTGGAATATGCTTAGTAAGGCTTTCCCACATCAATACTTGGCAGCATTCAAACATCATTAACATTATTTCCCCTCAACATTGAACGAGCTGTCAGCTTTTTAATGGATATATTGTCTAGCTAAAGTAGAAAAGGGGATTGATTTGCAGTTATTTATTTCAGATCTTAGGTAGTTTGATACACAATTTGATATTCTTCCAGTGATTGTTTGTCTCTATATGTCACAGATCAATTCAAAATGGTGCAGAATCCAGAAAAGAGTGCTTTTAACCAGATCTTGTATGAACCCATGTGTAGCTGGAAAACTCCAGAGTGACAATTCTGTCTGGGCATAGCTTGAAACACAGATGGAATGCAGACCACATCTGCACTTGGTGAGTGCAGGACAACAGAGTTTTGGAACTGGTGAGTTAACTGCACACACACCAAAGAGTTTCTCCCCACACTTTCCCAATAAAACATTGCTCCCATTTTAGTACTGTTAACATTAATAACCAATATTGCTCTTGTTTGGTGAAAAACTCTCATCTTAAGCTTTCATGACTTTATTCACACACACACAAATACACACACAGTGACTACTGCAAACCCTTCAGGTGCTTCTCTACTAAAAAGTTTTTGACCTTACTGCTCAGGAGACAGGAAGTTTTAAGCACAGCTGAGTCCAAGACTCTAGTCATTAAGGGTATTAGAAACTAAAATTTGATATTAATTGGGGTGAGCTTTCTCACCTTTGCACAGAGCATACCTTAACACCAGACAGAAAACCTCATTGTGGAGGACAACGATTTAGGGCCCAAGAGGGTATGAGAAGAGGTCAGGAGACACAACATAGCAGAACCTCAGTTTATGTGGAGCTTCCTAATAAAACTGCTCTCAGACCACATTAAAAAATAACAGAGAGAGAAGACAGGTGATACCTCTGCTAACAAACCAATTACAGGTGCTCCAATTAATCTAATCAGCATGCACACAGGAGGGTTCAGTCACCTAACAGTACCATAGACCTATCTTAGCCAGTTTCTGTGCCTGCATACTCCCAGAAATGAGAGTCTGGCTGCAGTTGCTCTGCCTTTAATTGTATGCCTGAACCTCAAGCACATTTCTGCTGACAAGGGGTGTGAATTTATTAGCCCCACTGAGCTGAGCTGTCTCGTACAGGATTTCAGGTTGTAAGTGGGTAATTTCGCAGGGTTAGGAAATGGTAGAGCAAGGAAATCCAGCCAGACAAAACCTGTTGAAGTCAGAAAAGGGGAGAAAATGCAAAGCCCTAATGTGAAGGCCTGAAGTTCTGCCAGTTTGGTAAAACTTGTGAGCATCTGACAGATTTTTCTGAAGCAACTTCACTTGAACTTCACATGTTCCTGTATAAACAAACACATCTGCCTGTCCTGTACTGGCTGTTAATTTGAAGAGCACTAATAAGGCTTCAAACTATTAAGATAATCCAAACAATAAGCCTCAAGATAATCCAAAAAATAAACCTAATAAACATCTAGTTCTACCATGGCAAATCCTTGAGCATAAGGTTAAAATCTGCTAACTTTGTGTGAAGAACTGTAGTATATAATTGTCTGTTGTAAAATTGGAACTATTTTCTTGTCAGGTTGGGGAATCCTTGTTTGGTAGGGATGAAAGCACTTCCTCTATGTGAAAATAGCAGAAAACAGCCACAGACAGGTGATCAAGGCTTTATCATGGTCTGAAAACTACATTTTCTGGAATCAACAGGTTAATGTAAACAGTAGCAATTGTATTTAACAGATTTTGGGTTGAGTTTCAAATTTGCAAAGATTTATGCCAATTTTTCATTTTCAATATATGACCTTAAGCAAATGAAATAAATGGGATTTTGAACACAATGGAGGAAAGACATTTTATTACTTAGAGGTGATGCTTCTACTATTTCCATTTTACTATTTTCATTTATGTTAATACAAATGAAGAAATACAATCACATTGTTCAAGAACACTTGTGTGGCTGTATTGTGGAATATGTTTGGCAATAAAAAAGCTACTGAAACAAAAAAAATTCCAAGTGTAACTGGGCAATTGTTGATATACTTTCCAAGGAAAATCTTGATTGGATTTTATCTTTGATTAGCTCCTTGATTTTCCCCAACACAATTTAATTTAATTCTCTATAAAGATTTCTGAAAATGCGGTGGAGAGGAACTTTTAAGCCTCTCAGGATGCAAATAAGAAACATAAGTGCAAGTGAAAGTGTGAAGTTGCAGACATACCTGGTCAAACTGAATAATCACATGCAGTGGTAACCTTGATTTAACACTCACTTTCCTATGAGACTTTGCCAGGACTTGTCAAGATTTGCCCTTTATGTCTATAATTTATTCACCTATTCATCTATCTATCTATTAAAAATATTGTAGCTTTTTTATATCTTACACTTTCTATTACCATTCTCTTCTATGGCCTGGTAGAAGAAAATTTTTCATTATTTAAACTTCTCTAAGGGAAAAAAAATTAAATATTTTGGGCACAAAAGGAGTGGGGATCTCCATTTACCTCTTTTTACTTTTTATTATAGGAAAAGGAAATATTTTTGATCCACATTTCTTTTTCTCAGGCCATTTAGCACTCCTCACACTTCTCATAGGTTTTTCCCTCTCTTTTTCTATGTCTCTGTGACCTTTCCCACACTTATTATATAGATGGCTAAGTGTAAGTGAAGAGCTTTAGAAGCAACTGCATCTCCATGGTGACAAAACCACAATGTCTCATTTATGCTCCAGGATTCCCAGGTAAATGTTTTCAGCTCTTTTTGTGGTGTGGATTTCAGCTGCATGTGAGAGGTGGGGTGAGTTTCCTCCTAACCCAACTCTGTCTCCTTAATGCCATAATATTCAATTCAACAGCTTCAAACTGTATTACACACAAACATGTAATGTATATAAGTACACAGAGAAAAGATCTCAAGGTCATTCCATTTCTCCAAGAATTTGAAAGGACAAAAATCTTCAGCTGTTTTGTGCACTGCAAGCACAGAAGACTAAAATATTTCATTTCTTCATAAGGAGACTTGAGGTTGCAGGATACACAACTTCTCCCCAGTGTTTCTCCCATGAGACAGCTTGATCTGGAAGGAAAAAAACAGGAAGAGGAAAGTTTCACTTTCTCTGCTTGTGTTCTGTCTTCTTTGTCAGCTCAGAGGAAAAGCTCCCCAATCTCTTTAATCTGACAGATTGCTGGGATTTTTCTTTGATTTTTATTAATGAGATTCTGTCCATTGGGAAATAGGTGACTGATTCAAACCAGAGAGCAAATAACAAAATATGGGAGCAGGGTAGGTGGATACTGACCTAACATGGACTCTGCAGGCTAGCAGCAGAAAATTAATTTTAAATTTTAAAATTTAACAAACAAAACCCTCTTGGTGGAATCTGGTATCAGCAAATAATTAAAGGTTATATCCAATCTAATTGTTTTTGCTGCCATGTTTTCCCTGTCCCTTCCAGACAATATCACATCTACACTGTAAAAAAAAGGGATTGAGAGGACAGAATTTAATTGTGTAAAACAAATGGCAGAGGTTGCCAGTCCACTTAGTCCAGAGAATTGCAACTGAGCTATGATTAGAGAACCAGTTGTGGCATTTTATAAAAGACCTGAGGCTCAAGCATGTGCTTGTGTTAACACAATAAACAAACTTGTCCCTCCCTGAGGAACCTGAGTGCTGAGCCCCTCATCTGTAATGCAGCCCAGGTGAGGAGTCCTGTCACACACTTCTTCATCACTGTCACTCCACTCAACTGACATTTGCATCTCAAACCTGTGCTTTTGGTGTTTTGAGGTTTGCAAGAAGCGTGGGCAGAGGTCAGAGAGATACACTGTTCAAATTTTTACAAGGTTGTCACTTGATTAGGTTTCCTAATGATTTTTTGAATTGACCTTTGAATAAAGTTTTACAGACTTCAGGAGTGAAAGTTAGGCTAAAGCTTATGTTCCATGTGAGCAGGAGGTGAATTTAAAAAGTGTGTGGATATACATTTATATGTAATTTGTTGTTTATGTCTAACAAATCCAGAAAGGATATGATTTAAACTTCATTGCCAAGTTTAGATTATTTTAAAAATAATTTAGAAACACTTTAAAAAGAATTTAGAAACACTTTAAAACACTAAAGCTTTAGGTGTTAAATAGTAATTCATGTAGTCTCTATGCCACTTTGTTTTATCTGCTTCTCAGGATTTAATTTCCATTTTAGCCAGATGAAAGACCAGTCAATTTTCAGCTATAAAACTGTGAGTGAAGAGATGATGTGAAAGGGAATGAATTGCTGAGTGCAGAAATACAGAACCTACCAGAATGGAGGCAGAAATACAACACCTGGCAAAGGCTCTCGAAACATGCAGCTCAAGACTTGAACACCCAAATTCTCCTTCTGGAAACAAATGTATGTGGGAGCTGCCAGGGCAGGCTCTGGCAGGGATACCAAACCACAGGAAGGTAGAAGTCCTGGTGTGGAGGACAGGTTTTGGTAGGTAAGAAAGTGAGACCTCAGTAAGTAATACACAGGATAGATTTAAATCAACAGGAAGTTCATTTTGAGAACAGGAATGCCAAGTTCCACAGTGTGGAGTTTTTCAGATAAGTGGACAATGTACTTAAAGGGAGCCTTAAGAATCATGCAATCAGGGAATGGTTTGGGTTGGAAGGGAGCTTAAAACAGTCTGGATCCAGCCCTCTGCCATGAGCTCTCTCTCTAGGCAGTGCTGTCTCTCTCCAGCTCTGCTCTCACATACGGCATGGAAAAGTTTTTGAAAGTTGAAACTGAGAAAGCTTACAGGTTCTCAGCAGAGAAGACCTTTAAATGTGTGCTCTGGCTTTCAATCCCCAACCAGTTCAACATGAAAACCTGTTTCCTGGAATGGCTTGTGTCTATCCACAGATTTTCAGCTGTGGGATACAAAGTCAGCTAAGATAGAAGTGAAAAAGGGGAGGGGTGTAGAAAGGCAGGTTCAAAGCCAGCTAAGGTAGACATGAAAAAGGGAATGTGTGTGGAAAGGCATGTCCAAGATCTATGATTATCAGAGAGGCATTTATGTGCTAACAGTCTCCTTAGATATTCCAGGGATTTCTGACACCTCTCACTGCACACAGAGCAGCTGTGCAGCCACGGGCAGCGTGCCAGAGCATCCCCTACCAGCTCCCACAGTCATCAGTGGCCACAGCAGCCCTAAATTCCAGACCTGGACCCATTGGGTGGAAAGGAGCAGCACAAGAGCAGCAGAGAGAGGGCTGGATGCTGATCCCAAACCTGCAGGTGACTCTCCTGCCTAACTCATCTAGTCAGAATATGCATTACAATTATCTCACCTAAAACTCCCCCTTGCATTCCTACCAGCAGAAAACCCCATCCAACTTGCCTGGCACTCTTCCAGGGATGGGGCATCCACAACTTCCCCGGGCAATCTGTGCCAATGCCTCACCACCCTCACAGGAAAAACTTTTTCCTAACATTTAATCTAAACCTACTCTCAGTTTAAAACCATTCCTGCTTTCCTATCACTCCATGCCCTTGTAAACAGAATTTCTCCAACTTTTTGGCAGGTTCCCTTCAGGTGCTGAAGGCTGCAGTTAGGTCAGGGGAGAGAAGAATATCCAGGAAACATGGAAGTGCTGTTCATCTCTTCTGAGTGGAGATGGGTACGAGTTTTTGCCTGCAGGGTGAGGTTTCTCTAACAACACACCATTTTTTGTATGCATTGACAGGAATATGGAAATTTCACACGCACAGTCCAATTCACCTTCCTCGAAAGCCTGCATCATACACCTTTGCTTAGAAATAAGCACACAGACAAACAGGTCAAAATCTGTGATGCTACCCGTCACAAAGCCAAACCTGGAAATTTTATCCATCCTCTGTCCCACAACATAAAGCTTCCACTGGCATAGTACCACTGATTCCCATATACTTGTTCATGATTTAGGTAAGGTTACAGAAAAATCAGATGCTTCCACCATGTTATAGCAAAACCCAGCCTCAACCCTTGACTCAAACTGTTGAGTCTTTAGTAAAAGCTGATATAGTTAATTTCAGTTTAAATATGTGTTTTCACCATCTTCTAAAGCTGTCTTCTGCTTAGTAAGCATTCTGCTTTGCTGAGTAGAGACTATTAGGTGTTGCAGAAAGCTATGGCATTTATGGTTCCACTCTTGTTACAAAACACTGTTTACTTCCAAATTTCCCTTCTTCCTTCCCTCCCCTCTCCAGAATATACATAGCAATGAGCTGAATGCTCTCTGTTTTTCTTGTGTGTGTGACATCAATCAGCACTTGCAAAGGATAGTGTATCCTTGGCTCTGCTTGATTGAGATCTGCAGTTTCCCATTTACATAATTAATACACACATCCATATTTAATCTGTGCAGATGAAGACAAAGTCAAGACTGCTTAAATACCACAGAGCTTGGCAAGCTTCCAGCATTGGCAAAAAGCTGTACTCTCGTGCTTTTTTCTGGGTGGGATTGCAAATATTTGGCCAGTTCTGTGACACGTGTACCAAGCCTCCCTACCTTTCAGACTGGAGGGAGATGGAGCAGTGAAGCTGCCCACAGATGCTCCCTTATACACTCCTGTAATGTCTTAATCCCATGAATAAGCATTTGTTCTGCTTTCTTCCTCCTCTCACCTCCACTTAAACAGAGACTGGTTGTTTTGGTCATGCCAGTTGGAGCTGGTATCTTAAAGGCATTTTTAGGAACCCTTGTGTCTTCCATGGTAGAAGCTGCAGAGGTGACGTGGAGACAACAGGTTCATCCCTGACATTTCTGTGCTACTGCCACAGGGACCCAGGAGGAGCTGGGTCCTGGCTGTGCAGGAACCTGGATTACACAGTGCTTGTTCTTGGCAGCTCCAAATAGAGAAGCTGGGATTCCCCCTGTCCTTCCTCACTTTGTGCCTCTGACAGAGGTGTCTCCCTTCAGCTCAGTGCGTCCCCAGGTCCCCTGCATGAATCAGTAGGCTCAGAGAAATGTCATCAAGTGAAGTGAGGTGAATTCAAGCCTAAGTCAAGAACAGGGCTGCTCAGAAAGGAAGAATTCCCTTTTGTGAAATAAAAGGAAATCTTGACCTATATTTCTGCTTCTGTCTGAAGGAAGAATAAGTTCTGACATTTTTAAATTAGAAATAGACAAATGCCTGCCAAATGCAGGATGGTCTGGTGGGACTGGGGAGCTTGAGCAACAGGTTTCCTTTGGGTCCTGCCTTCTCCCACATCCAGTGGAGCTATGGATCACCTAAAGCAGTGATCTAAATGATCACTTTGTTAATTTGTGCTCTATGTGGTCTCCAGAGAGACCCTGTGCTTGCCAGCATCCATGAACCCAAAAAAAGCAAGTAAAATCTATATACAATATATAATATTGTACAATATTTAATTAGGAACACTTTCAAATGGGCTACAGTCAAGCTTAATAGGCTGAATAGGGGTGAATAATGGCTATTTAAATGAATATCTCAGATATGGGTGCCACAAAAAGCTGGCTACCATGTAGAAGGACATTTACATAGTTCTTTTACCACTTGGATGGCTGGGGAAAATAACTCTTTAGTGCCACAACAGCTGGAAAGGTGCCATAGAGATGCATCCTAAAAAAACCTCAGAGAAAAGGCAAAGAGTATTCCTGCAAAACTTCAACCATCCTTGATCTCTGAAATCTAGCAAGGTTCCTCAGGCAGAGATGCCACTCAGCAAAATGGACTTTCGGTTTTTAGTTACAGGGATCACATTTCTTGTCCATTTCTCCTGTTACTTTACCTCTTTCCCCCAGCCTTCTATTTAGAAGTTTGACATCATTCCAGCTTAATTTTTTTCTTTAATTTACCATTAAGCTTTTCTACTGTTTGGGCCCCTGAGAAGCAGCAAATTTATCACATACTACAATCACAAATTAGCATCTCTTCAGAAAAGAGTGTTTGACAGCAGCAAAAAAGACCAGTCCTTCGGGATGTGTTTTGGGAACACTAGGATATTGACATTTTCCCACTGGACTGTCAAGGACTATTGAGGAAACTGGCATCACTCAGTATCTTGTTTTACAAAGACATTCCATTCAACAGATAAAACTCACCAGCAGAAGAATTGTTGGCTGCATTCTATGGCAAATCCAGACTGGGACAACAGCTTTTGTTTATTGTTACATTAAAGACAACAATTAAGGACACCCTCTTAAGGTCTGATATTCTTTCTTTAAGGTAGGCTAAGTATAACACTCTCATTTCCACTCTAACTATTTCCTTCCTTAAAAGATATAATTGTACTTTTAATGGATGCACACAGGAACACAATTTGTAATTCCAGCAATCTGGAATCATTCAGAAACAGCATTATTTTCTTTCCTAAAGGCAATATCTGAGCTGGCATCAGGACTGACTTTTGCACCCCAGAGGAAAATACTCTTCATAGGGATTTGCTGTTCTCTGTAGGGGACATGACATCAGAGGCTGGGACAGAATCTCTGACCTGCTGCTTAGAAGAGATGAACTGTGTTTTGTTCCCCTGGATAGCAAGACAGAAGAGTCAGGAAGAAGCTGTTCCCTGTTTTCTGGCATCATTAAAACCACAAACATCTTCTTTTGGTTAGAGCACCAATAGTTTGAGTGTATTTCCCAATATTTGTATTTCATTCACAATAACAAACATGAAAGCTGTACTTGGATGTCTGACAGTAAATGTTTCTTAATCCAGCAGTTCATGTAGAAATTATTTCAGTATGTATGTGATATGGATAGGAAATGGTATTAACCACTCAATGCCTACAATTCTTTAATTCAGCACTAAATATTCAGTGCATGAGATTAGGTGATACAACCCTGTTATAAAAGTAGATGAGGGTCTGCTGTGCAATGGGAGATGTTCAATAGATTAAGTGCTGGTTGTAATTTTACTTCATTATTCAGATTCTGAGGTCTTCAGGGCAGCCAATATGTCTATCTGTATCCTCTGGAGCAGTGTGTATATTTATGGTGCCATCTAGATGCCTCAATGCAATGATAATGTCAAGCTGTAATTCTGCTGAGCTCTGAACTTGGTTGAGGATCAGCCACCCGAGTACACAAGGTCCCAAAATGCAGCTCTACCATGACCTCTCCAGGCTGGAGGGTGCAGTTCCTTCCATCTACACCTCCTCACCAACACAGTTTAAAATGAAGAGGCATTGACAAGTGAATTTACTCTGAAAAATGGGTTTGCAGAAGTGGCTTATTGAGATTGGATGTTAATGCTCCCTCAATGGCTTCCCCTTCAGATTGCTCCATGCATAATTGAGGAAAAAAAAAACAACAGTTGTAACTTTCCTGGTAACTTACTCCTGATTCTGAGGACCAGCTTTGTCATCTTCCACTCCAGATATATGCCACCATCACCCACTGAAATCAAAATAAAGGGTTTTTATTCTGGGGGAAAACTAAGGGTGGTGCAAATGCAGAGATGGCCTTAGGTGGAGAGTTTGCCTGACATGCGGTGGAAGTGGAAAAGTGTTCCCACAGGCATCTAATTTGAGTGTCTAAGAAGTCAAGGACCTTTGGAAGTCCCCAGTGACAGCACCCAAGGCAGGACCCCAGCTCTATCCAGGGCCAGGAAATCTGCTCAGAACGACAGGCCCACTGAGCAAAAAGGGCATTTACATGATTGCTGCTGCACCACGCTCAAGAATTGTGTTTGGAGCACTTGGGACACCAAGCACAAGCCAGCTGAGACAGCTCAGAGGGTGTGCACAGGTACAGAGACCCTCAGCCTGCCCCTGGGCCAGCCCTATGTGCTAACCAATGCTCTGCTCATGAATACTCACATGGACAGGAGACAACTTTGCCTATTTTGGACACTAAGGAGCAGGGAATGAACTTTTACCTCACAGCTTCACCTTACAACCATTTGAGCTATGTCCCATCAAGGAGATCAGATTTAGAAACCAGTAGAGTTCAGTTGTTTTCAGTGTGTGATCCACAGAAACTGTACACATAGAAACTGTGCACTGCACTACTTTAGAGAAGAATACAGAAAAGAAGTAAAACACAACACATTGCTGATGGATTTATGGACACTATGGAGGAACCTGGACATGTCTGGCGAATGTTTTAGAGTTCAGTAAAAGAAATATTAAGCGTTGGAAACCACTGTCCCAGCAAATTGGATACAAATAAACTGGACAAGGACTGTTCTGCCAGTGCTTTTACTGCAAATAAAGTTTGGTAAAACTTTCAAGAATGTGGCTAGCTGGATGATTCAGGAGAGGTCGTTTCAAAACAGGGGAAGTGGGGAATATATCAAGTGTTGAAGAGCACAAAGAAACTTGCATTTCCACAACTTGGTGGCAAATATTTCTTGGCTGATGTCTCTTGCATGAGGAGTTAATCTGACGAGAGACAGGAAAAAACAATGATTTTATGGGATAACTGAGGAGTGATACAGCAAGTGGTTGCTTTTGTGACCCAGTTTTTTTCTGCAGTTCCAGCCTCTGAAGTAGAGATGTGTGTTTTTCCACATCCTGATGCTAATAACCCAGATAATTTCCTCCAAGCCAGCTCCATAGTCTGTTTTATGGGCACAGTATGTCCTTGTCTTCCTGGAGTGATAAGACGCCACCTGTTCCCCACAGTGAATTCTGGTGGAAGACGTTCTGTGCATGTAAAAAAATTATGTGCATTTCCTGCAGGAAAAATGTGACTTAAGTTTAAGGACTGTATCTTGAAAAATAGAATTTATTATATAACTGCATAAGTCTCTTGCTGCCTCTTGCAAGACTTAATTATTCCCAGATGGAACAATGGCTCCACAAAAATTAATGAGTGCTTCTACTTCTGTATAGTGACAATTCATTTCTAGTGTTTCTCTCTTGTTGTTTCTACCACAGGTGAAGCTTCCTTTGCTTCATGTAATGATGAGTCTGGCTTCTTGTGAGACACTTTTACCACAGCAACCACACAAAAAATGTGAATGGTATCCAGACTGGTGCAATACCTCTCCTGGCACCTTGGATCTCTCAGATAACTTTCAGAATTGAGAGGAAACATAAAGCATTCTCCTACACTGGGAATTGCTACATTTTCTATGTTCTCCATGAGTTCATGTCAGCAACCTCCACTCTGTCCATCAGACTTGGATCTGTGGTGCAAAAGCTGATTGACCCCTCTCACCCTCTATTGACCCTCCTCATCCCCTCCTGCACCACAAACTCATTTTTAACAGCCTCCTCTCACATTTTAAGTCCTGCTCTGGGCTGCTAAAGCATCTTTCTCATGAGAGTACCCCTTAACAGGATTAAGCAGCTATATTAGATCCAAATTGAATTGTGCACTCATTGTGCTCACATTTGATTCTATTACAGATTGTATTTGTTTCATTTCATTATTTACTGCCAGAAAATGAACAACTCCCTTTTAGCAGAAGGCATCAGACTTATGGAGCTGAGGCTCAGCCTGCCTAATCAGAGTTAGCCAAACTACAGACTCCAGAGACAACAACATGTCTCTAAACAGCCACTTAGATGAGAAACCAGTAGATCATTTTTATATACTCGTGTTCAAAGTGCATGTCAGGGAACAAAATTGATGGTAGTTAGAAAACCAGTGCACTCTAAAAAAAAATATAGATAAATTCATAGAGCCAAAGATTTGGATTATATTTTAATTTGGTAAAATCAATACCTCCGTCATATTTCTGGAAGGAGAAGGCAAAGACTAATGAAACTGACACAATACATTTTCTGTAATGTTATTGAGGTGTGAGTTAGAAAGAAAAATGTTGGAAGTGTCTATAACTCATACATAACATATATGAATTCCTTCATCAGCTTTTACTGACTTGTTTATTGCTGAAATCAATACAGCAAACAAACAAATATTTTCAATATTCTTCTGGCCATTCCCAACAGTGTCTAAAAGCAGTGTGTATCAACCCTCCAAAATGTTGCAATGCTGCAAAAACAATACATATTTAACCCAGGAAAAATGCACCAGCTGCTTTTAAAAATACAATATTGCTATAAAATGAACACTAAGAATAGTGATAAATTGACCCAACACCAACTGAAGTGTAAAATCAATCTTTGTTGGTTTTGCAAGAAGTTTTGATGAAGCTCTAGCTTTACATGAGTGAATTTACCCAAAAGTTTTACCTGCAGCTACTGACAAGGACCTGCTGCATCCCAGGAAATGAGCCCCCAGGATGGCCCAGGGTCTGCAGGTTGGCAATACCTGATGGGACCTGCACAGCAAGGTTTGATCAAAGCAGGATGAGTTTTTGGCTGGAAACAAATCTCCAAACTGAGTTTCCCAGGCATTAATAATCCATATTGTTGCAGGGTTCAAATTTGCTGAACTCTGGTTGCCATGCCAAATGCCTTCCATTGCAACACTGGTATATTGCATTATTTTTTCCCTAAAGGAAACAATGAGTTTGATACTAAGGATAAAAGGACTTAGCATATATAAACCATTTCCATTGTATTGCGTGGTGCTTGGTACTCTCCTGCTGCAGCAAGGTTTAAGACAGCCAGTGGCAAAAGGGAGAAGGCGCTGAAGTGAATAATCAGAGTGTGGGGTTGATATTTGGTGAATTTTAGAGAGATCTAGTACTAGGTTTGAATTTTCTCAAGGAAAAATAGTTTATTTTCAAAGAGAACAGTTCTGTAGGCACTTCACGTTCTCAAGAAAAAATTAATAGAAATTTTGTAAACATCTCTTATTCTCAAAATAGCAAGTACTGTTTTTCACTTTAGTTTATTATTTTCTTGTGTGTGTTTTCAAAATATACTCTCTCTATCTCACCCAATAATAGCAGAAAAACATTGTGTCATTTAACCAATCAAGTAAATATTAGTGAAAGACCCTATAAAAAAATTAAAAATAAATACCTTCTGATTCTTTGGAATTCAGAGTCTTTCTCCTCATTCTGTAGTAACCAACAACAACCAGAGGCAGTGTTAGCTCCAGGACAGAGCATCTACCTGGCTGCTGAGCAATGGGTGGAGGAGTTCCCAACTCAACTCTCACAAGGCTAAGAGGAGGGGTAGCTTTGCTTCACAGGTGTGCTAAAGCCAAAGGAGCACCTTAGCCCATAAATACATATTTGCTGGTGCCAGAAAGGCAAATAAAATCTGTTTGAAAGACTGTATGAGTGAGTCACTCACATCAGGGCTGGCAAGTGTGGAGCAATAAAAGCAAAGATTATCTCAGACTCCAGCATTTGTCCTGCCCAAGAAGTGTGGCCAAGCATTCATTGCACGAGCAGGGCTGGGACAACTCTGCCTTAGAGCCCCAGGGGAGGCAGAATCCAGAGCCCAGCATGTGCCAGGGGCATCAGCCACAAATCCTGCAGGGACAGCTGAGTCTCCAAGGCAGGGGCAGACCTGCTCCATGCCAATAAACCATCTCTGGCTCACAAAAAGGAGAGCTCCTTGCAGAATTGCAGTCTGGGAGCAGCTCTTGACCTGAAGAAGGGGGAAAAAGGCTGAGAGAAAACCCTCCACCCACAGCCCAATGTAAAAATCCTTCTTTGGGTATGCTGGAGAAAAAATATTTACTGCTGCTCTCTGTGGAAGGCCTTGCAAAATTTTAAATAGATGTGGGCAATTTTGAAGTCCATCTTGATGTATGAAAGCTGTCTGAACAGTTAATAATGATGTAAACTGTGCAGTGCTCCTTACAGCTCAGTCTTATGGATGTGAGGTGTTAGCAAACACTAATAAGGGAGTTGGGAGCAGGAAAGCTCTGAAGTTGTTCCCATTTAGATTTTACCCAGCTGTGCTATCCTGAGGAACAATGCCTATTCTGCACACATTTACAAGGAGAGAATAAGGAAATCCTTAGGCTGCTCAATTCCCTTAACCTCCTCCCTTCCCCTTGGGGCCTGTGACAGTTTCAGGGCTGCTGTCACTGCTGTCCTGTGTGCTCAGCCCCAATCCTTACACTACTGGGATCTTTTCCTTTCAGCCCTGTTCCTAAAACATTCATTTATTTGTCTGAAAGAGAAATCTGGGAGCTTGCCTAGGATTCTTGAAAGGTTTGTGCAGTTGTAATCTTAACAATAAAACATTCATGGAATGGATGGGAAGAACAATGTGCAAAGCATTAACATCCCTGCAAATACATCTGTGCATTTGTCCATGTAAAAGATGTAGTTGAGCTAAAAGCTGCTGAAAATCCATCCACACACATTTATGTGAATCAAAGCTCTGGGTTTCAGTCAATGCCCCTTTTAAGTCATTTCTCAGAATTCCACAGAAGCGAATTGCTTGAAAAACTTTAGGAATGAGAATAATGCCAATGTCTTGGCATTATTCTTTCTAGATGTCTTTCTAGAAGGATTCAGCTTTAAAAGTCTCAGTAGAGTTGGGATTCATCCCATCAGGAAAGAGGAATAAGGGAGTGACCTGTGTCTACTGCTCCAGCAGAAAAGTGCAGCACTTACAACTTAACCCACTATCTCTGCTAATCATCTATGAGTAAATCAGTAATTGAGTCCTTTGAGGAAACAAGCCCTGCATAATGGTGTCTCTGCATAGTTTTGCTACTGATAAGGCAACAAACCCTTGGAATGCATAGGTTTGACCCATGTTTCAAGCTCTTTCGAACAATCAGCACATGAATAAAAATCAAACTTTGAAATTCTCCAAGAGTGAAATTTCATCCCTGAGCAGAAGGGCTGGCAGGGTGACATTTCACTTCCCTAAGCTCTCAGAAACCTTCAAAACAGCACTTTAAAGGCAATTCTGCATTGCACAGCCTTTGGGTAGGCCTGCTCAGCAGTGAATTTCATTCATTGTGAATTATATGCGAGAGGACTTTGATTTTTCACCTAAGAAGAGAAAAGGGTAGACCACATGATTCATTTCTTGGAGATATCTTACTTGCAATCAGCTCTTATTGTCTCTGGGGCTTGTAAAGGACAAAGCAGGGATTGGTATCCTGGAAGGAGCTGTAGACATTTGTACATAAAAAGTGAAAAACACGAGGAAGAAGAGATTGGGGGAAGGAGTATTCAGAGAATTTTTTCCCAATACAATGGCAAGGAGAAGGTCTACTGAAACAACAAGTGACAAAATGGTACCTGTGAGTGTTTTTACAGGAGTCACAGAGATACAGCTGTGGAGGAAGCACCCCAAACTTCCATTAAAGGGGTATTATACACCATAAATAAGTAAAGGTTCTTTTTCTGAACCGAAACTTGAAAAATATAAATATTATGTGCTATTCTGGGCACTAGTAAAATTGCTTAGAGGTTTGAAATTGAAAAGGTGTTACGGAGGAAAATCTTAAATACTCTGCAGGTTTGGACTTTGGGTTATGAGGAGGGATTAGCCTGTGCTGGCCTCTGCAGCCTGAGGAAGAAATGAGGTAAAATGGGAGATTGTCAGGGAGGTAAATGAAATCCTGAAATGATCAGATTGAAGGCAGTAAGCTGTTTAAGATAGCAACTAATTTGAAAACAAGATGCCATGGACTAAAATTGGGATGGGATGGGCTGGGCTGGGCTGGGCTGGGATGGGATGGGATGGGATGGGATGGGACGGGTGGGTGCACAGGCAATTCAGACTAAATTACCCCACAGAAAAGAGCCTTCAATTTGGCATGGATGGGAAAAGTCAGCCACTGAAGCATGTGTGTTGGGGAGGGGGTAGAGTGCAAACCCACTGTGAAAAGGAACAAGATGTATTTCTGGACAAGGATAAAACTCAAGGTTACAGCCACTAATTGGATTTTGGAGGATATGCTGATATTAGCGGCTTGTAAATTGGTTGATATTTTCCTTAACAGAGTGATGTTTTCTCCCAGCAGTTTATGTTGTCCTTAAGTCATCTGCAGCATCAGCCAGAGCTTGTGAAGGTTGGTGGGGCTCCTGCCTGAACAACAGCAACAACAGGCTGGGCATGAGGCTTCTCTGGTAGAAACTACGAGAGCTTTACAATTTCCTCAGTTCTGTGGGTAGTGCTGCTTTTAGATTACCAATAAGCTTTTCAGGTGAAAGGGGGCTGTGGCAGAATACTGCTTCTATAATCCTTTTCTTGTCCAGGAGCTGAGTGCCCTTGGAGCCTCCCTTCCTCAATGATCTGCTCAGGAGTCCCTGATGGCCTTAACTCATTCTGCTCACGCTCCTGCTGCTGCCATCAAGATTTCTAGACATTGGCATAAAGTTTAACCTTCAGATCTGAGAGAGTCGCAGACTAGATTTCTGTGACATTTGAAATCAATATAAGTAACAGTGATATTTGCTTCAAAGCACTGCACAGGAGGAAATTTTAAACACAAACCTTTGGAGGACCTGCCAGTGCTAATGATCAGTGCTTGGTACTGCACAGACACTCGCTCTTGCTGTCACACAGCCACGTGTGACCTGTAAGGCAGGGAAACCAAATCCCCAAAACTCCAACTCGGGCTTCATAAGTTGATGAAACAGTTCCATTAAGTCCCCTACCCCAGGGAATGGTGTTTCACGTGAGCAAGCCTAATCTATTACATGCAGAAAAGCGCTGTGGTAAACACGTACCCAAGCCAGCATGTCACAAGGTGATACCTTGATTTCATTTCCCAGCTTACAAACACAGTAGAAAATAATGCTGTGGCTGCAGTCCTCAATGGCAACAGGCAAATTTAATGTGAGCAGTGACCACTCAGTCCTTCTGTAAAGACATCTAGAAGTAGAAAAGTGGGTTTTTCTGCTTATTTTGTCCCCTAGTGAAGAAAAGCAGCTCTAGACTCACATAAATCAGCTAGTTTGGCTTGGTTTATAGTGAATTCTAGTAGAATCTTTTCCTTAAGGAATGAATGGATGAAAAACATCCTACTAGATAGAATGTACTATCACAGTATGCTTAAGACCTGCATGACCTAATAGCTTATCTTTTCCTGTATGCCCATTTAATATAGTGCAGACTAGGGATGAAGCTGCCATCCTTTGAATATTTCAGCTTTTTTAAGTCATCTTGACTTTGCATCAATATATTTTGCTTTGAAAGTCAGAATATCTTCCTAACTTAGCTTTGCCTGCCACTGCTGAATTGTATTCCCTATTTAACTCACTTTACATGCATTTTTGTCCAGAAATAATTTTTTTAAACTCATGTTGAGTGGCATTTGCCAGTCTGTTGATTAAATCAGAATTATTGCCATAATCAGGTGTTACCTACTATGAATCAAGATCATATTGACATTCTGTGAAATGTATTATTAAAAATGGAAATGAAGAAACCCACTGTCCCAGTTTATATTAAGTAACAATTCAAAGTGTTACAGTCTAGCCCAGAGGAATGTAATTAAGTGACACCTCTTTTATAAAACTATTTTTAACTTTGTAATAGAATATATTTTAAGGTAGAATTGCTGAACAGATTGACTGAACAAGTTGACTGAAGCAAAGATATGCAAATATTATAAATCTGTTTTGCTACAAGAGAGACCAATCAACCACATTTTATTTACAAGATCCACAGCACACCAGAATGGTCTTTGGTTTTTTTTTTCATGGGTTATTTTGCTTTGTCTTGAGACATGAAGTCTGTGATTCTGCTTCACCCTCCCAACTCAACTGCAGTATGCAAAGACCTGAGCCAGAAGGATCTGTGCACGTCTTCATCCACCCTATAGATAGAACCAGACATTCCTGCAGTGATGAATTTTTCCTCACAGAAATCAATAGAAATGTATTTTATCATAATCCTAAAATCAATATTAAATAACTAAGCCAAGCTTTCAGAAAAATAAAGTCCCTGGCTATAAATTTTTCCTAAATCTAAGCTTTGAAATCAATTAAATCCATAGTGTGTCCCAATACATTTTATGACCATTTGAACCACGGCTTTTATATTTAACACCATATTTTGTTCTAGGAAAGGGCAATAAATGTCTCTCCAGCACTGAAGAAAGCCAACAGGGGACACTGGCTGTTTGGAGCACATTCCTTCAAAGCATTTTTCTTCACGTTGCTGAAGGAGCTAAATTAGCTCGGAAAACTCAGCCTAACAACCAGTTATCCATCATGGCTCTTTGTGGCCTCATATCATTGCACACAATTGTTTTAAAACATGAAAGGCCAACAGGACGTGCTCCCAGGGACAATTCTGCACTGAAAACCACCAGACAGGTGGCACTTTGTGGCTGAGTCTAAGGAGTTCAACTTGGCTAATAAAATGTGGGGGTGGGCTAAGGTAAATGAAAAAGGCTGTGAAGGGCTGGGGAGAAACCAAACCCCATGTCAGATCATTTAAACAAGCAACAGTGCCCATCTTTGTTGCATCCAAACCTAAATGTTTCTATGATTCAGTCATGGGTCATAACAGAGAACTACTTGTGAGCCAAAGAAGGCAGCAGGAAACTCTTTTGAGGCTGAGCATTGTGCAGATGAGCATCTGGCAGCCAGAGGGATGCAGCTTTGTGGACACCCTCCCAAACAGGCTGCAACAACATTGTGAGCACTGCTACAGCAAGTGAAGTAAAAACCCTGCACAGCAGGGAAGTATAAACAGGTTATGGGAGGATCCTGAATTCTGCTCAGTGAGCAGGAGTGGGCTGGAAAATTAAACTACTGCTCCAGGCTCTGAAATTTTTCTTCAGCTTTTAGTGTAAGTTTATGCCCCTAGAAATGGGAATATTGGGTGTCAGATTCATCTAGCCCTGTCACACTAGCAGGTCCACAGTGCTGTGCAGAAGTGGCCTCCAGGCGGATTTAGGGTTGCACACAGAGTTTCCATGCAGTCAGAACCCCACAGCTGCCTTTGAGATGCTTTGGCTGATATACCTGAGCAGTGAAGCAGTGTTAGTATATGGAGAACATAATGCTGAGCTGCATTTAGGAGATCCCACAAGGGTGCACTTTTTCCATAGCACAGATAAGTCCAGAACTTCATACCAGACATGGAGAAATGGTGAATGTTGCACCCATTTCAAATGCCCTTGTGAAGATGTCACAGAACTGATTCATGGTGGATAAAATGCTCTGGCATCCCTCCTGAAAGGACCCTACACGGGGAATGATGAGATGGAGAAGGGGGTGGGGGGAGATTCCACAGAGGACATGGTCCTCCTCAGGTTACATGACACAAATATTCAGATGTCCAGTCTGTGGTTGCTACATCCTAATTTCTTTCCTCTGCACAGCAAGTTCCTCAGAAAGGCTGTAGCTTCAGTGAGGAAGAGTAGGAAATGCCACCTTCCCAGTGCAACATGCACAGGACTGTTCTGTATTCTATAATATTGTTCCTAAAGTCTGGGACAAAATAACATCTCAGAGGATTCTTTAGTGAGGCACAGACTTACACCCTGGTGCTGCACCAGAAAAGCAGGACACCTTTCATGGTATCTCATGCTGAAAGAGACTTGTGCAAGGGGCTTGTGGTGTCTGAACTCAGCCAGGGCATGCAAGGGAAAGCCAAAAGTGACCACAGCCTCTGGTGTCCTGCAGCCTGCCTTCCAAAGGTAGTGCATGCACACTGATACCCGCTGCTGGCAGGTACCAGTTCCAGTTTTGTCCCTGAGAGAAAACCTGGACATGGCAAAAATAGTCTGAAGGGGTGTGGGAGCAAAAATACCTCCAAACTCCCCTCCAAAACTCCCATCCTTTCCTCAGGCTACTGGCTGAACCCCAGCATTAGCAGCAGAGAGAGAGAGAGATCAGTTTTCCCAGACTGGCTCCCCTTCAGAGCCTGCACAGCCAAGCAGGGATTGCACATGGCTGAGAACTGGGGTATTTGGGCATCCAGTGGATTCTCCTTCATCCTTCAGAACTGACAGGGGGATGGAAAATACAGTTCAAGTTGATCTCTTTGGTGGCAATTGTTAGTCTGCCTCCACTCCCAAGTAACTTGCTGAGCTTTGAGTCTCCCGTCTCAGCAGAGCAAGTCTCCTTTTCTGATCACTATCCTCTGTCTGGGGATATGGAACATGGCTTTGAGTGAGTGCAGAGCACTTTTACAGCCCTTGGGATGTGTGCATCTTCCTGTCTCACCTCTCTCTATCTTGCTGTCATCACAAAGCTCCAGCCCAGCTCATTGTCAGCTGCCAAGAGATTACTATTTGCAGACACAAGCTGTTTGAGGAAAAAATATGAGGGGGTTGGGAGGAAGCAGGGAATCCTGCCAAAGAGTGGCCAGCAAGATACCTGACAGACCAACATTCCCTTTCCTGTCTGCTATGGCTTGAGCTGCACAGGCAGGACTGACATCAGGACTGACATCAGGACCTGTGCCTGCTCCTTCACCCCTCTGGGCTTCACCCAGCTGCAAAGCCAGCGTCCCTGCTCTGAGCTGCCCACAGTGGTGATACTCACCCAAACTCTCCCTGCATTTCTGCACGCTGCTTTTCTCCTGGCTTGAAGGAATGTGTCACTTGCAGTACCGTTGTTGATGACTGTTGTCCCAGGAATGGAGGTAATTTGAAGCAAAAGCACAAAAGCTTGTGGAACACAGTGACCCTGTTAGCACTTGGCTTACGCAAGAAGTTGGTAGCAGATGTGGATTTCAACCTCACTTATGACTGAGCCATAAATAACTTTGTTCTCATAGATCAGCTAGCTGAGAGTCAAACTAATTCTAGAGGAGATGCTTTCCTAGGAAGTCTCTTACTACTCCTCCCTAACAGATACTGCTTGGACTTCTACAAAAACACCCAACCTACAAATTTCCTTTTAGTTCAGATCCCACCTTTGTTTCATTCATGGCTTCAGAAATACATCAGTGCCACCTGGGGGGGACAGTGCCCACAATACAAAGCTGTAGGCTCCAGACTCAATTTCTCTGGCCATGGGCAGGATACTAAATTCAGTTTCTGGCTTTCATGAGCAGCTCTTTGTCTCTTGCCTCTCATGATAGGGAGTAAAACAGAGCTGGGGCAAACATAGCACTGTGGAATTAACAGACAGGACAGGTACAATAAATATAATAAATTCTTTAGCTTTTTACATATCTTGTGGGAATTTATTTGCATTTGTGTTGTGGAATTTATTTTAATTTGTGTTTGCTCAGTGGGGCAGCTCTGTTTACTGATGTGAGTGCCTGCAGATGCACCTGACCATTCCACCAAAGCCTGAACTTAACTAGGATGGGAAACCACCACTTTATAGGGCATCTCCTGCAATAATTAGCCTTCCTTTCTCCCATATGTCTTCCCTGTTCCACACCTGGAAAGGTTTTACACACCTCAACAGTGGTGGGCTATGGAAACAAATTACCCAGAATGGCAAAGTTCACTTGGGAATTGCTAAAAGACTTGGTCCAATTATTGGAATCATAAGGGAGCATTGTAATACCGTGCAGATGCTTTTTTTTTTTCCTCTCCAACTTTCTACACAATTTACACAGTTTTAAATCAGGATGGATGATTAGAGAGGGGAGCTTGTATCCCACATGCTCAGTATGCCACTGAAGCCCAGAAAAACAAAGAAGATGTTACATAATGGATGAGGAATAGAAAGAGAATAGTAAGAAAAATAATATGAAGCCTTACCTCAAATGTATGTACAGTAATAGCAGCTCTATCTTAAAGAAAACTAGAAAACATTCATAGAGGGGCAAAGAAAATTATTTGGGGCACTATTTGGGAAAATGTTTCTTATGAAAAAGGTTATGCTGGGTCTGTTAGCCTTAGAAAGGAAACCAGTGAAGGAGAGTATGATAAAGACATAATAAATATCATCTAGTGTAACAGCAGTGGCTGAAAAAATTCAAGTAAATTGAAATGCAGCAATTTCCAGACTGATCAAATAAAACTCTTTTCACACAGGAGATAATTAAACCATGGAGCTCTCTGCTGCAAGGCACTGGGAAGCTCGAGCACTCAGGATTTCTGCCTGGTAAGGAGGCTCCTCAGACTTACAATCATCAGCATTCATGTGTTTTAAGGTATTGAGAGCTGATTTTCAAGGAACAGATTAGGAACTGCCTTTCAGGGATAGGAATGGGAAGTGCTGGCCAGGGGTTTCCTGCTTGTCTCTGAGACATCTTCCTCTGGTGTTGCTAGAGACCCTTGCCCACCTTCCCCATGGGAACAAGGCTGATGTCCCCTTGGGGGGTCACTCACTGCCCACAACATCCAGCCCTGCTGAGGAGCCTGGGGACACCAGGGAATGAGCCCTGAGATTTTCTAAGCCTTGCAGCACCTCCCCAGGTGCTCCTCCATTTGGTCTGACCGCCTCCCCATCTGAGGTGGTCCAGGTCTATTAAAATCAGGGCAGATACTCACTGACTCACACACTGAGCTTGCACCTTTGCACCTTTCCTGCAGCACCACAGACCAGCTCTGTCTCACTAAATTTCACTAAAAAACAAAAAAGAAAAAAGTTAGCCTTGCTTCAATGTGTAAGTGACACTGTGCCTACGTGCATGAATTTAAACCACCTGGAAGGAGCATGGCCAAAAGCTGAGGTGTCTTGGCTTTCACATGGGTTTTGTTGGAGCTCATCATGGACTTTGTCCCAAATCTCAGCATAGTTTCCCTGTTTATTCAGGGCTATCAGAGAAATTTCTTTTCATTCACACACAATTAGTCCTGCCACAGGTCTTTCTCCCTGATGCTTTGCTGTCTTGGGTTACACACTTGGTGGAGGGGAAATTTTGTTACCCCATTCTTCAGATGGAAACCCCACTTTAGGAAAGATTGTCTTCTTCAATTTGGTTAGAAAATTGAAAATTCCAGGGAGCAATACAAAACATTTCTGTATACACAATTTTGGGATTATGCTCATGCTTTAATTCCATACTTTTGCAAGTGGATTGGGCTTTCTCAAGGAGTGTGGAAATGGCTTGAAAAATGCCCTAAAGGTTTGAAGGTTGCAGGGCATCATATTAGGACAGGTGATCATGTCCTAGAGCTCACTGAGGGCAGGAGAAGATGTAAGTGCAGTTAAGTCTGTGTCTCCTTGTTGCAGAACTGTGACAGCATCTGTGCTTGCCATAATGTGATTTAAAAACTTAAAACTTAGCTCTTGTCTTCCTGCCTGCACTCCCTGACAGAGAAGTTATATATCAATTTTTGACACCAGATGTGAATTGTCATGTTAACAGCCATGCAGCTTCTTCTGTGCAAGGAGTGCTCAGTGCTGTTAGGGCTGGCCTGGAGCTTACCTAAGAAAGGGTAGCAGAGACAGAGCTTAACACCTTCCCTCCACTTAGGAGGGAGTGTATGGTTGAAGGAAATTATGCTCAGATTGGAGACCCCTTTAAAGTCTTCTGCTATGGAACACAATGGATTTTATCCCCAGGCATCAATGTCCCTCCTCTCTTGGGTTAGTAACACCCATGTGTGCAGGCAGATCTGAATAAACCTCCCTTAAAATCAAATGATTAAAGCAATGTGAGGGGCCACAGCAGCAACTCCTTCAAGCCTCTGCTGTGCTCCTGTCACCAAGAGTGAGCTCCTACAGCAGCTGCAGCCATCAGTCCTCTCTGCTCATAGTGCAAGGTCATCCACCTGTGCAAAAGGCATATTGCAGGCCACGAGCACCACAAAACATATTTTCCCAGAGACAGTCATCCTTCTCTGCTCAAGCACAAAGACAGGGACAGCATGCTGGCAGGCTGGGTGTGAAAGAACTGATATCTGCAGAAATCCCAGGTTTAATTTTATGAGGGATCCTTATTCCCAGCTGTGAGTGAAGGCCTGCCCTGCACTCAGTAGCCACAAGTTCCTTTGCAAGTGGCCCCATGGGTGAGGGGTGCCAGGGGTCTGGGATGTGCTGATGGAGGGCAGCCTTCCCAGACTTGTGAGAATTAATGGACACAGGCAGGCTCCAGCTAAGCTCTTGTAGAAGATGATTGAATGCATGATTTTGCTTTTCCCAACTAGCTGAAGAGGAAATAGAGGAAGACTAATCTATCTCCTTAGGCTAAAGTTAGCATTTGGGTGTACTCCATCCGGTGCCATTAAATTCCCATTTAAAATCAATTTTTTGGGACCAAGATTTCATTATCTCTTCATCAATAACCTTCTGTGCTTCATCAGTTTCTTCAGTCTGCTTTGCAACATCTCTTCAAAATCTGTTTATGTCCAATAGTCACAAAACTTTATAGGCTGCCTAGGTACCTAGATTTTTGTTTATCCCCTGGAACCACAGAGAATCCTCATGCTGAATCACAACAGAAAAATGGAAAAATCAAAACCAGTTGTAACTTACCCTCTGAAAGAAGAAACAGTAAGAAGTTAAGACCAACTTACAATTTTGTTCCAAGTCTTACCAATTTGATTTCTTTTCCACCTACTTCACTTACATTTTAAGGCAAAGTCACTATGACCTGTAATTTTTTTTTCCTTTTCAAGCCTGAACCATTTAAGCCAAGAGTTTTTCTCAAAAGGTTTTATAATTTAATTTCTTTACATTCTATGTCAGGAAATATTTTACTGAAATTTTTGGCCAGTTGAATTACTGGTGATTCAATGCCTAATTTTCTAGGTGTTCCCATATTTACTTCAGACTAATGGATATTTTATGGTAGGTGTAGTGCACCTTTATAATTTATTAATACAAAAATTTGATATATATCTAGTTTTGACCAAAAGCAAAACAATGTTTTTGAACATGAAAAAACAGAAAGATCATTGTTACCATAAATTCTTATGACTCTTGTTGTTCTGCATTCACCACACTGATTTCTCCCTTTCAAATGCTGACGAAGAGGCAGCTGATAATGACATGGATTTATATATATTGTGTCCCCTTTTAAAATAATTGAGCACACAAACTTGCATTGTTCTTTATCAGAGGACCTGTAATGTGACATAAAGGTTTGGCTGAAAATAATATTAAAAAAGTTTATTTATGGGTCCAGTATTTCAAGAAAGATTTAAAAACGCATATGCAAATAAAAGCTGAGGAATTGTGGCTTCCCAGTCACCTGTGGTAAGGGACTGGGGATTGTGGTTTTTTTTTTTTTTTTCTGATGAACTGCAGTTCCTCTGAGCTGTCCTTTGAGAAGACATGACTGGGAGGTTGGTGACATGGCTAAAGACTCAGTCTTTTAAAATCTCTCTTTGTAGTCACATGGATGGGACTGGCATGTAGTAATTTATGAGCTGAGGTATATAGAGCCTGGCTTTCTTTCTCCTCTGGGGTTTTCAAGACCATATAGTGGATTTTATTTGCAATTACCTGCCTTTCCCATGTCCTTCAATAAACTCTTCCTCTTTTTTTTTTTTTTTTTTGCCAGTGGCATCCGAAGAAGGAACTGATAAAGTTTCATGGCAGAATTCTGCAATAATATTAATTTGCTTTTTGTGAGAAGGAATGGGAAAATAATAACAATTATTATCCAGAGGCTCAATCTCTTTCTCTCTCCATTACGAGGGGGAAAGACAATCACAGGAGAGCATACCTGTCACAGGCTAATTCTGCACAGCATCCCACCAGAGTCCCCACGGAGGGCTCTGTGCCCCTTGAGGAGGGGTGTGCAGGAGGCAAAGTGTTGGACAGGGGTGTGTGTGACCTGTGAGCTCTGAAAAACCAGCAGTGACACCATTCTGGCTTGGCCATCCATGCTGACAGCCTCTGAGCCAAGGGTGTGGATTTGCACTGTCTGACAGGGAAATTCCAGGGTGCAGCATGGGCTGTGTCTTCCCCACCGCCCCAGGGACTCCCCTGACTCCAAACTTGGGGGC
This sequence comes from Irena cyanogastra, assembly GCA_013397155.1. Classification (NCBI taxonomy): domain Eukaryota; kingdom Metazoa; phylum Chordata; class Aves; order Passeriformes; family Irenidae; genus Irena; species Irena cyanogastra. The sequence continues at coordinate 525,021 of VWZV01006591.1, forward strand.
CTCGTGTGACTGGAAGGAGGGAGGGGAAGGTGCTGGATGTGGACTGGGACTGAGAAACCACCAGACACTGATGTGGGTTTCGCTGCCATCCTCAGCAGTTCAGCCATCTGTAACTCCAGACATCAGTTTTCACTTTGAAGACAGTCCTTCAGAAACCCTCCAGGCTGAAATGTCCATACTATCCCAGCCTCTTCTCTGCTTTTGGGGCGATTTACAGTCTTGGGCTACTGACAGTGGCAACAATTCTTTTTTTTTTTAATATGGAAATCACAATTACTGTCAAAAAATAGGAAGTATCATTGAATTTTCTCTGGAGGCCTTTCCCTGGTGGAAAAAAGAGATAACAGTTCTTAGCAGCTCCTAAAATACTCTTGATACTTTTGAATTAATTGCCAGGGGTGGAAGTGGTTGAGCTACTCGAGAGTCCATAGAAGTTGACAATTGCACTCTGGAAAGAATTAAGGATGAATATAATTTTGCCACAGTGGGATGTTAAAGTTATCTTTCACAGTCAATGGGGACCTAAGGTCACGAAGGAGCAGTGCCCCTGTCACTCACTGATCAAAGGAATTCTTTGAAGAATCCAAAATCGCCAGCCATGAGCTGGGGTGGAGAGTATCTTGAATAAAAGCTAACACTGTGGGTTTTAGGAGACTTCTTGGGTCAAATGGCATGCCCATCTGAAGGTCAGGAAATCTTCTCTGAAAACGAATCCCACAGGCTGCAAACACAAAGATGTTACCACTCATGCCAGCCTGAAGCTCTCTATTGTTGTGCACTGCTCCAGGGAAACTACACCCACAATTATTTCATCTGTGCATGCAAGGGCTCAGTTTTTCCCCCAAGTGCAGTTATTGCCAGCCCCATTTCGTCTTGCTGGTGTGTATTTGCTAAAACATGCTACGTGCTGACAGACTGTCCTCTCTTTATGCTTCCCTCCATGAGCACTGCCAAAAGATCTTCAGGCTTGAAAATTGTGGTTTCAAATCTTCCCTGAATCTGTTTATCTCTGTACTTTGAGGTACCAAATCTTAGCTTCAAGGCAGAAGAACAATCAGCTCCTCATTTTCAGTTCAGGACAGAGGATGAGGTCACCAACACACACAGTGTGTTTTCCTTCCCTTCATCTGCTTCTTCCCTTCACCTCCAAACCATCAAGGAGTAAAGATCATCTGCTGACTGCTGTTAAAGTCTGTCTGCTGTATCTGGAGAGTGCTGTTGTGGCAATGAGTTCTACAAGCTAAATTTACACTATATAATATATTCTTTGGAAAGAACAGTCTGCTGGCTTTTGGTCCCTTGTTAGCAATCAAATCTCTTTTCTGACCTTCGCTGTACAATGAGATTTTCTATACCTCAGTTGCATATTCTCCTTGTTTTCTCTCGAAGAGGAACAAAATTCTGACCTTTTTAGTTTGTCTTTACACACCTTAACCTTACTGAAAGCTGCCACCTCTCTGTCTCATGCCTTCTGCCTCTCTCAAGCCCTGTGATTTACGCTGCTCTCTGTAGATGGGGAGAAGAGTGAGAAGAAACGTAATGGGGAAAACAACTCTTAACATTTTGATTTAGGACAAGGATCCTGGCTCATGGACACTTTCAAACATTAATTTGAGATGAAAGCATGGCTCTGTCCCAAGCCAGCTGAAAACCTCAGTGGCAAAGGGTACAACACAGAATAGATGATTCCCTGCAGTTAAGCCCCCCACAGCTCTGGAAGAGACATTGCCCTGACTTTGTGATCAGTATTCTGGGAATAGCCAGACAATTCATCAAAAAATCAAAATGGAGATTTTTGGTGTCCTGACCTCCAGTCGGTGGTGTAGAGTAAGTGAAAGAGCCATAAAAAGCCTGTCTAGGCCTGTTGCTGAAATGAAGTGCATAATGAGATGTAGAGAGCTCTCACCTGATCCAATCCATGCTGAAAGCAATGACACTTTTCCCCTGGCTTCACTGAGCTGAGCTGGCTGCCAAAACAGAAATTGATCTTTCTGCTCAATGACACTGTAGTAAAGAAGCCCCACACACTTACTTTGCATCGGCTGTGGGCTCCACAACATCATTTTGACAGTTTTGATTGAAAAGAAGCAGTTAAAAATGCTCTGTGAAGAAAAACTGTGAGGCAGGGCTGGGTACCTCTCTGAATTCCTAACAGCTTCTAGCTCACAGAGTGTGCCTCTGTGCTCAGCTGAGAAACAGCCTGGTTCTGAGGAAAAGACACTTCCATTCAACAGGAAAATATAAACTCTGCTGCAGGGATGTCTGTGTAATTCACACTAGACTTCCAGAGTATAGAGGCTGTATATGTAAGTACCCTCTGCTAATTAATACTGCACTGTCACCCCACTAATTAATGCACAGTGGAAGAGCTCTCCTGACATCTTCCAGGGTGTTACAGAATTTGGATAAAATGAAGCCATGAAAATCTGAGGAATAACAGAGACCCCTTGAAGGGGTGGACTGAAGCCAGAGACCCCGAGAGAAGCTCTGGGCACAGAAAATGCCTCTGAGATCACAGAGATGAAGATGGGTGCAGCACTCTCCTCTGCCACTATAACCTCAGAGCTAAAGACAGCAAACTTTTGGGTGACATAAGGCATTTTCAGAGGCTTTACTATGAATCCAACATTTGTGTGGTTTTATACTGAAAGTCTTCTGAGACAACCCAGCTGATCCATGGTGTTTGGTCAGTGTAAAGCCAGTGAATGTTGTAAAAAAATTATGATGAGTCTTAGGGCTTGCAGGGCTTGCTGGACCGTAGTGGAAGATGTGTAAGGACTGAGAAAATGTATTCTGGCACGTTTAGAAGATGTAGCACATGTTGGAATAATCTGTGACTTTCTTTCCTCTCAGTGCCATCAGTACAGTTGACAAAGTGCTCACCATCATGCAGGAAGCCATGAGAAGGACAGTCATCTCTCAGAGCACAAACAGTGGCAGTTTTTGCTTATAAGAAAGTGGACTGGAAGGCTAAGAATAAGATGACCTTCCCTTTGTCAGTTCAGAAAAGAAAATAGCACAAATGGTGATCATTTGTGGCAGCAGATCCCACGTTGCTTGTGAAGCCAGGACTTCTTCCTACAAAGGAGTCAGGACAGTGCTCTGGACCTTGGCTGATCACCTCTTTCAAATGGCACCAGGACCAAGGATGAGAGCCTGAAGGTCCTCACATCAATGACTTATGCAATGATTTTAATGAGTAACTGTGTGCTGATGTTAATAAGCAATTAATTGCCAGTGCAACTGGACTGTGCATAGTTCTGAATTTCTGATTTCTAAGCAAAACTTCTGGCTACAGGTATTTTCCTCACAAACAAAAGTGTAAGGCAAGTGCTTGATACCAGCACAGAACTTCCTGGACTTGCAGATATACTAAAAAAAAAAAATTTAACCTGAGCACAGTCAGAGCCACAGACTGCTAACAAGAAATAAAAACACTCCCCTAATTATCCAGGGAGGTGCACCTAGAAAAATTCAAGTGCAGAAATAAAGAAAACGAAGGCAGTTTGACAGTCCCTGATTGGAGATGAGAGCTGGCATTTGAGGACAGGGCATGATTTCTTGCAATTAGTCAGGAAGGTATTTGTCAAGTATTTCTGAAAACACGGAGAAATAAGGACTGCAGCCTCTCCAGAAACTGGGTTACCTGAGTTGAATGTTGCTCCTTTCAACTAACCTTGAAAAATGCTGGGATGGGCTCTTTTCTATTTTCTCCCCCTCTCTTTTTGAGAACAACCATGGTGCAGTGAGTGTGAAAAGCTACACGGTCCAGATGTTGAGGGATCAGGTTACATCTGGCTGTGAGTTGTACCTGAGCATCTCCCAAGGAGAGGGGGGTGTGTGATGCACCCTGATCCCATGGGGATCACCCCACACCTCGGTGACTGCAGGAATAAAAACCTGCCCGTGGGAGGGGAGCAACAGCCCCAAAAAACCGGGGAGCACACTCATGTGCAGCCTGCCTGTGGCCTCGGGGGGTGCCCTGCAGGATTCCTGCCCCAAAAAGCAGCACCCAGCTGTGCTTCCCTGTCCTGCCCACCCCCAGCCCAGCCCTTCCCTCTCAGCCTCATGGCAGTTTCCAAGAGAAGGAAGCTGAGAGACTGAGGAGTTTTTAATGCTGACAAATGTTGTCCACTGCAGGTATAATTTGCTGCTTAAAGTCGTAATGGCCATTTTATATAAATATTCTTGAACCGTTGTCTGTGAACAATGGGCTTTTCCACAGAAATGCGAGTTTAACAGCCCTAAGGCTCTTCTAATTTACGCCATCAAGCTGACACAGAGAATAATTTAAAAATTAACTTTCCCTCTCCTGCTGGTTCCCACCCCAGCACAGTTACTGCAAGCAGAGACCTCAGAGTGGAGACTCAAAATGCAGCTGCATCCTGCATCTTCAGTGCCTGTAGCTCTGTCCTCGATTTCCCGAATTAACTCAAATAAATTATGCATTTCTACGTGCTCACCCGGGAAAAGTCTGCACAGTGACACTGCAGAGTCACTTGGAAGAGGAAAAAAATCTGACCCTGTAGCTCTGTGGATGACAGCTATTTTTTGCCTTTTGGCTGACACATGCCACCTGGAATAATTTACTCAGAAGGAAAATAATGAAATTACTGGAGTGCCAGATAAAGAGGGGGGAAAAAAAAAGAAGGAGGAAAGGAAAATTCCCATCAACATCACACTATAGAGCAATGAAAATACCTCCCACCTGCAAACTTCTAAAACACATTTCCATGGAGCCCAGGCTGCTAATTTGGCTTCTGATTGTAGTGTCAGGGAGCTGGAGTTTGTTGAAAGGAGATAGACATGAGGTTTAGGGATGCAGTATTATGAACACTCTTAGGAAACTGCAGCAGGTGTGAGCATTAATGTTATTTTCCTCTACCCTGAAACTTGTTCTCCTAGCACACAAACCACAGCTTTCCCTCTAGCCTGCACCATGCTGTCTCTGTGCTGGTTTTGAACTCCAAGGAGCACCACAAGGCACAGAGGAGCTGGCTAAAATCCTTCTGTGCAGCTGTGCCAGGTGTGTGGAGGGAGCAGTGATGGGTCTTCTTAAAATTAGGCTTAAATTGTTCCTTTCCCATGTGCTGGCTAACACACACAAAGATTTAGATTTGTCCTTGTCAGGGAGAGCCCACACATACTGTGGACTTCTTGTGGAACAGTGTTCAATGCAAGGCCCTTTAGGATGAAGTGATGAGCAGGCTATAGCTTTAGAGAAAGATTTACATCCATCTCCACGTCAGACTGGCAAGTTTTACACATTCATAAATTAATTTGGTTCACAAATACACACCTTCAATTTTCTTCTGATCTTCTTTGCCTGCTCACCTCCAAAATCTGCCTTTTTGTGGACAACCCTTTCAATCCCCCTCTTTTTTTCCCCCTCCTTGCTCATTTGTCCTTATCCTAAAGCAAAGACTTCCATTTTCTCCTGTGAAATCATCATGATCTGGCCTTGTGGTGTTTACTCATGCACCCTCTTCAGTTTTCCTCTAAATAAATATTTTGCAAATATGACAGCACAGAAGGGTATTTGAAAGAAATCAGAGTCCAGCACAAAAGAGCCGATGTCCCCATCCTGCTGAAAAAAAAAACCCAAAACACACCCTGGGCCATGAAAGCTGAGCCTGCACAGTCTGTGAGAGCCACCACAGCAGCTACTTTACTGTTCAATGTTCATATTCTGTGTGTTTTAGTGCAGGGACACAAATCCATGCCACCTACAAAGGAGAAACCAGTATTTGTTTTCACTGAACAAAACCACTGTTTTTCACACATGGCTTCATTCTAGCCACAAGGTGATCTGACACTCTCTGGTGCAGCAGCAGTGGGGAGCAATCCTGGCCCTCCTGGGGAGGGCTGGGAGGAGGCAGAGGTGGGACGTGGTGACTGACCTGGGGCTGGGAGCCTGCTGGTCCAGTCCCACCTTTGCCCAAAGCCTGGAAACTTCAGGTCATGCAGGGAACAGAATGAGCTCTGTGAGAGAACTCCAGCTCGTGCAAGAGCCTTCACACCTGGGTACTGGTGAGCCAGAGCTGAGAATTTCCCAGGTTTGATGGTTTGAAATCTGTAGAAAAATCAATGATAATAGGGCTACCACTGATCTCACATCTACTCTTCTATTTTTTTTTCCACTTTTCTTAACTACCTCCTCTAAAACACAAGCTTTACTACAGCTCTGCCCACATCATTGTGAGCAAGTGAGGTCTGACATTCAGGATTAGGAGAAGGTAAAGAAGCCACCACAATTCCCACCCTGCAGCTGATGAGGTGTATAGCATGTCTGTCATATTGCTGTCCTCTGCAGTCCTGGTTGATGACCAGGACAGAACTTGTGAAATAACCAGACAGCCATATGGTCAGCCAAGAAATTATGTAAATATTTTTTCTGAAATATCCATAGGCCAGTGACTCTGTTTTTCACACATGGCTTCATTTAGGAGTTATGGCCTGGGCACGTGGGTGTACACAACACATAAACCCTGCTGGGCAATGATTTTGCCATTATTTGAGTGTGACAAGCTGAACATACATTAGGGATGGAAGATTCTATGGCCAAATCACCCTCCTATCTTCCATCCCAGATGGGAAGGAGGTGTCTTTCCTGTACCTGCCTCTATCTCTGTACTATGTCACTACACCTCAAGCAGAAATGGAGATGTGCTGAGTATACACCCATAGAATAAACCACTTTTTTTTCCTTTTCTCAGTTCCTGAAATAAGGTCGAGAAATTATCTTTCTGTGCATGGACTTTCTGCAAGCTGGCAAAGAGGCTAAATTAACTGCATACATTATTCATTACAAATTATTCACTCTATGCAGCACATACTGATTGTTTAGAAAATTCATTCTTTCTGTCCTAGAAATGTCACTGGCTGTAACTCCTTACCTCACCATTGACAAATTCTGTTGATTGCTTGACTAGTTGCTTTAACTAATCCAGGATTATGGTTTGCAAGAATAATAATAGGCACTTCTACAGCACTTTGCACATGAGGACCCCAAAACATGATTTCAAAATGCTAATTAATCCCCAGAGCACCTGGGAAATGAAGTACTCCTACCTTTATAGCAGATTTGTGGCACTTGAACCTTGTTGGGATGTAGAAAGTCATTCTGCTGACTCACACAAGCTGCTAGGTCAGGTGGGTCTCATTAGCTCCAACCAGACAAGAAAAAAAGTCAAGTATTAAAAAGAGAAGAGGGAAAAAGAAAGGAAATTTGAAAAGAGGAGGTGAGAAGGGTGAAAGAATCATTTGGTTTCAGAGTCTTGTTCTTAGTGTAGTTGTTGAGATATCTGAATAAATTGCAGTTAAATGGGAATGAGCCCTTCCAGCTGGACTCACTAAACTGAATCTACCAGGCCTTTCTTTACTTGTTTTGCAGGGTGTATATCCTGACTTGCCTACATGAGCAGTCTGGGGTGGGTTGGCCCTGGCTGGATGCCAGGCACCCACCAAACCCACTCTGCCACTCCCCTCCTCAGCTGGGCTGGGGGCAGAAATTATAATGAGAGCTCATGAGTTGAGATAAGGGCAGGGAGGGATCACTTACTAAATACTGTCACAGGCAAAACAGATTGAACCTGGAGATATTAACTGAATTTATTACCAAAATAATCAGAGCAAGATAATGAGAAGTCAAATATATCTTAAAAACACCTTCCTCCCACCCTTCCCTGCTTCCCAGGTCTCCCTCCTCCCCCAGTGGCACAGGGAGATGGGGAATGGGGGTTGTGGTCAGCTCATCACACATTGCTCTGTCCCTGCTCAGGGAGAGTGCTGGAACTCTGATGGCTGAAAACTTCCAGCTTTCTGAATTTCAGGGTGCCAACCCTCAAGTAAACACTTCATTTGACCTGAGACCTTGGAAAAGGCTTCAAAAATTGAGTGATAGCACAGAGACAGTGTGTATGGTTTGGATAGCATTGTGTGATCTCACAGGGTGAAAAAACTTAGATTTGGGATTTTAGTATATGGTGATATATGGGAGCCAAGATGGAGAATTTTGAGTGTGGGTTAGTTGTCTTTTTGCACCTTCTTCCTTCTTCTCCCCAAATCTGGGTGGTTTTCTCTAATTGGGTGAAAGATGTCTGTGTTGCAGGTTTCAGGTGATCATAATTGGGTTAGAAGCATAAATAATATAGATGTCAACTGTTTATTGGATAATTGAGACTTAAATAGCCTTAAACAGACACCATTTTAGCTCACTTTCACTTGTTAGAGAGAGCTCACATCTCATGGGTTTGTCATAGATAAGGAAACTAAACTTCAGAGTGAGACTTCCAAAACAACAACTCCTGAGTTTTATTCGCCCTGACCTTGGAGCAAGAAAGAGCCTGGGATTCCAACAGGAGAGGAATCCTTCTCCTGCTCCAGCGGGGGATCCCTCCCATGGGCAACAGTTTTCCTCAAATTGCTCCAGCATGGGTACAACTTTTCCATGGGGTGCAGCCCTTCAAGGCCAGCTGGAGCTGCTGTGTGCGCTGTGCTGGGTGTGCAGTGACCGCTTCTTTTGGATACCTGCATGTTTGGTGCCCTGGCAGATTCTTGCCCAAAGATGAAGTTGTTTGATGGCTGGATGAAAAATGGATGTTTTATTACCCAAACTTGTGTATGTGACAGCCTGGCAAACAGGCTGCATGGCCAAGGATTTCCTTGCCTTTCTAGGTAGCAGAATGACTACATGGGAGTATTAAAAACTGTGTACTGGAGCCAGGTGATCTTTGGCTGGTGGAAGGATTAATGGGAGAAGAGTTTTTGCTGGATATACACATCCCTTATGAGCTTTCACTGTTGTGGAACTGTTTGTGGTGAAACTGAGGTACACTAGGCAAGAGGAGATGTGAAGATTTGGGTACTATCTGTGTCTTCCATGAACTACTTGTGATGTTTTAAATTTTGCCTGTATTTATTGCTCTCTTAAGGCATCATGTGGAATGGCAGCTAAGGACTGAGCTAAGAGAGGGCAGCTCTCAAAGTGAAGCATGCTGTGCCCTGCAGCAAAGGAACATGGAGCAAAACCACCAAGTAACCTGGATTTCCTCTCAGTGAATGTTTCCACTGAAAATAAAGAGCAGGGGCTCTGAGCAGAGGCACACAAATGTATGCTACTCTTTTAAACATAAGCAGAACTGGATATTTCAGTGAATTTGCTTCATCTAATTGTTACTAAGGCTGGATAATTTAATGTGTGCCAAGGGGGAGGGTAATGAAATGGGGTAGTGGGGGCATGACTCTCACCAGTGCCTTTGTGTAGAACTGTGCAGTTGGCAGTCAGCATTTGTGCTCTAAAAACGTAATTACCATCTCAAGAACCAAATCCAGACAACCACAAACACAGGCAGAATGGCAGGGGACAGTTCATGGCTGTAAGCTGCAGCACGTGGATGCTAATGTTGTTCTGGAACGGAAATTCTTTTTAAAAAAGAAGGGGAAAAATCAACAAATAAGCCTTGAAAGTCAAGAGCACTCATCATTCAAGTCAAAAAACAACAGACTGCCTGGCAGGGACATTTAGACAGAAAGAGTGTGACACACAAAACTTAGACATTGCTTCAGGTTCCACTGCGGGGCCCTATGGCATTGATTTGATTAAATAAGAGCAGTAGGGGTATAGAGAACTACTGCTTACATTTTCAGTAAAATATCCTTGCCAGCCTTCATTGATATAAAAATAAAGGACTGATTGGGTCCATATGACCTAATTCTATTCTTCTTTGCACCAGCAGACGAAGGAATTGCTTTCTGGAGGTTAATGGCTTTAGACTTGCATGTAAATGAGGGGAAAATCTGATCTTAAATCTCAAGGAAGCGAAAAGTCGTGGCAGGATTTAGCACAGACCTCTTCCACAGGGGCTGGCAGGGAGGGATTGTGCAATTAGAGGAGCCTTTAGTAGTGCCATTCATTCTGCAATTGTCCTCCTGTTTCAGTGAGGTGAGGGTGAGGATTTGAGGAGGAAGGAGGAGGTGGCAGAGTAGCTGTGGATAGGTCTCTGCAAGGGCTGTCCCAGATCCCACCGGTTGGTGATTGTGTTGTCCCTTCCAGACAATGTTTTGCAGGCCGACTTGCTTGGCTGTTTATACTGACCCACCTTGGGGTGCACCTGGGCCATGTGGGGATGTCCTGAGGGGAGTCAGGGGGAGCCTGGGCAGCACTGAGCTCCTCGGTGACAGCTCTGGCTTTCTGAGACCCAAACACACACCCCACAACGTGCAGTGCAGTGCAGGGCAGCAGGTGATTGTATGACCCCATTCCCCCACTGGCAGGACTCTTAAAAACCTTATCAAGGTGTAAGGGGACCAGGATGCTGGACAGGAGCCTGCTCTCCCACGAAGGAATCCTAGGCTGGACCTGCAGGAACACATCCAGAGTTAGCTGTGCCCCTGTGCTGATGAGGAAAGAGCAACGTGGGCAGACAGGACCAGCCACACTGCCCATCCTCACCTTCAGTTCCCCAAAGTTAGATGTCCCAGACTTTTTTTTTTGCTGTTTTTTTGCTGGTTTCTCTTTGCCTGCTTGGGTCTCTCACTCTGCCCCTGGCTGGTGGTACCGTGCCACTTCTGGGTGGGCTCCAGAGCTGCTCCCTACGTGCAGAGCTCACAGATTCCTGCAGGCAGGGCAGGCTCTGGTGTCCAGGAGATGCAAACCCTGCCTTGTGCTGTCCTGCCTCTCTCTGTCACCTGGGTGAGCCCAAATACAAACCAGAGAGGTTGAACAGCTACTTTGAGCTTTGGAATGAGGGAGAAGTGCAGTAATTTTCCTGTTCAAAGGGCAGAGAAAACAACAGCATGTTTGCTATGGATATCAGATATCTGAAAAACCAAATGCAGCCCTAGTGTAGCTTTATGGGCTTCAGCAAAATTAGCCTGGGATCAATGGCAGGCAGAAGCCAAAATTTTTCAGGTGGGAGTTCTTAAGGGCACACCTGATTGCCCCCTGTGGAGTGGATAATGGTTTCTGATGTTTTGTCATCTGCAAGCTCAAAGACGGTCTGGGGCTGGCATCCATCCATCCATCCATCCATCCATCCATCCATCCATCCATCCATCCATCCATCCATCCTTTTCCTGGAAAAGGAGATGCATGTCCTTGGAGCCTGAGCCCTGGGTCTGTGTAGCTGGGGAGGCAGTAGAAGGGCAATGAGCCTGAAGTGTTTCTCCCCCAAGAGAGGGCTGGGATGCAGAAGGAGGACAGAGAAGAATGTGTTGTTAAAGCCCATTCTGTTAGCTGTGCTATGTGGCTACAGGGTCCCAAGAATGCCATTTCCCATGTAAACTTTCATTCATTCTTCAGGAGAGGAAAAAAAAAAAAAATATATATTCTGGCATTGTGTACGTGATCTAGGATTTTATTTACCTTAATCTGTTACTTCATTTGCTCTCTGTTTGCTGCCTCTTGCCTCTTTTGAATGTTTTGCCTCTTGCTTCATTTCTTAATGAAATGTGATTTCCACAGTTTTCTGGCTCCTTCGAATCATCAGCAAAAACCTGGCATGGCTTTTTTTTAAAGACTTCAAACTAATATACTTGTAAAATGACTTTAATCAATGCTACCTCTTGGGGAATTCCTAAGTAATTGCTAGAATACACTAATTATTTTGCTGTTACTTTACCATTCAGTCATTACTCTTCAGTGTAGTTGTAACTTTTGCTAAATATTAGCTCTCTGATGAGCACCCCTGTTAGGCTGGGGTTTTTCTCAAGAAAATGTGTAATTTTTTTAATTAGTTCCATTCATCTGTTTAACTCCTTTGCTGCCGTGTTACCACTTTTGAGAACATTTGGCATTTCCGAAAAGCCTGAGACGAACGTTCTAAGGAAGGAGTAGGTGGCTTCAGCTTTGTGAGTGCTTACTTACTGCAGGCTAAATGGTCAGCACCCTTTTCCTAAAGGATAAACCCCCAAAATATCAATGGTTTTTGTTTCTCAGGGCAGGACAGGGCGAATATTATTTTCTGAATATTATTCAGAAAAGTTGGTGGGGGGGAGTATTGAGTGTTGTGCTGTGGTGGTGAGAGTATTTGGGTTTTTTCAAGCTGGTTAAATGCAGAATGTGCTGGTGTTGGTAGCTCTGCTTAAAATTAAGCATAACTTCCAACTTCTTTTTCCTCATACTTTAGACTAATGGGACCATAGAGCAGCTCAGGCAAGAAGGAATTTTGAGAGATCATCTGGTCTAACCTTCCTTTGGAATGGGAGCCTAGATGAGGTTATTTAACTCCCTGTCCACATCTCTCGGGAGGTTGTTCCAGTGAGTGATTGGATTTCTAATGCTGAAAAAATTTCTGTCTTACACTGAGATGAAATCTCTCATCTTGCAGCTTGTAACTGTTGCCCCTTGTCTTCTCCATGTGGCTCCTTCTGAAGAAGGAGCTTCAGGTCTCTCTGTAGCTGCTCTTCAAATAATGAAGTACAGGGACAGGGTTCCTCTGAGACTTCTCCAGAGAAAAAAGACCTAACTCTAGTAAAGACAAAGGCAACAAGTGTGTTGAGACTTCTGCCTTGCCAGCATTCTGATGTTTCCCTGCCCCATGAGCAATGCACCTGTGTCTTCCCTGTGCTTCCACTTACTGCCCAAGGATCTGAAGATTCCTTCAGTTCTTGTACGTGGCATCCTTGGCCAATTTCAGTTCTAGATGAGCATCAGACTTCCTGTCTAGGAAACTGCTGAAGTTTTAAAGCCATTTAATACCAGCTTGTATCAATCGTAATGTATTACCTTTTGTTATCCATTTCCAAAGATTCTGTAAAATACACTTCTTTCCCCTCTGCACTAGCCTTGGCTTTTGCCTACATGCAGTGAGGTGCCACTGTCACTTAGAGTAGTCTGTGGCAGTTCATTATTGTTACTATTGCAATAATTATATCAGTAAAGCAAAGCTATCACTAAGGTCTGCAATGCCAGCAGAAGCTTCTTGCAATTTATTTAATACTGGGTACTGACAGGTAATAATGGCTTGAAGAAGTGCTCATAAAAGACACTTTCCCCCCTAACCTGGTTAGAAAGGTTCTTATGAAATTATTGCAAGCACTGTATCTTATTCAGATTCTGTAAAATAAGAGATTCTCCTGTAATGTAGGAGTGTGGGGTTTTTTTTTCCCTTATCAAGTCTCTGCTGTCCTTTTTAGGATTATTTCCACCTGGGTTGCACATCGATGCACCTGAGTAGTAGCACAACTGCACTGCCCCAGGACTGCCCCACCGCTGGTGTGTTGAGCACTAGGAGGGGCTGTGTTGGCTTGGCTGTCCCAGGAAATCCCTGCTCTCTTATTCCATGCCTTTTCCTACCTCCCTCTCGTGTCCTGGTTCAGTGGTGCAGGGCCACGGGCAAGGTGTGCAGACCCAAGGGGCAGGGCAGCCTGGGAGTGTGTTGGTAATTCCATCATCCCAGCACTTCTGTGCTCAGTGATTCATGGGATTATGTTAGTAGCAAACCTGACTGGCATTATCTCCCCATATTTGGGGGCAAGGGGGAGAAAAATGCTACTGGAAAAGGGGAGGGGAGACATTTGTCCTCCTGTGGGTTACCACATGTTACCTCCTGTCATGGTCACCAATAGCAAAAATAAAAGGAAATTGAAATATTGATGAATTTCTCATGCACCTGGCATTTTCTGTAGTGCTGTGGAAAACTCTGTCACCTGTATATGATCTATTGTAAAAAGTCCTCCTTTTAGACATTCTCAATCTCTGCTTAATGAAGAGACAGGCATCATGAGAGTGGTTTGTAACAAATTTATTAGCCAGTCATATGCATTTAATTAATGTATAGCGCTGTATTCTACTTGCAGGCTAAATTAATAAGGAACAGAAACAGATGGATGCTTTTATCTTGCTGAAAATTAAGACACACTTAATTTTCTCTGTTGCTGATGTAATTCCAGACTGATCTGCTGCCAGAGGTTCTGGTGGTAAATGTGCCTGCTGATTTTTTAAGGTGTAAAGAGCATTTGGATCAAGCCTGACTAGGAGTGGTGGCACTTCATTTATTCCCTGGGTGAAGAGCCTGCTTCACCTGCCCTCTCCTTTACCTCCAAGTGCTGTTTAAAGTGTTTTCTTAGTACGTGGAGAAAGCTAAACTGGGAAGGCAAGGAGCCAGTCAGGTGTTTGTGCCAGGAAAATGCAGGCTGTGTGTGACCTAAGTGTTCACCTGCCAAGGTCAGGTGGGGGCTGGCAGATCAGTCCCCTGCAGGAGAGGTCCCACGGGGGTGGCTCCTGTCACCTTAGCAGCTGCACACAGTGATCCTCTCTAATGCCTTGTGTGGTGTCACTCGAGTCATTCAGCATCCTAACAACAGCTTTGATCTGATCAATGCAGCCCAGCAAGGGTTTCCACAGGAATCAGCCATGGGATGCTTTGGAGTGTGTGAACCTTACATTAAGTAGCTACAGGTGGCCTTTTGCTGTTAGAAGGGTAAAAAATGTGACTTCATATTGCTTAATCCTCCTGGAATTGCACACTGTGGGCAACATAATCCCTAAGAATGCATTTATGTTTTCTTTAGCCTTGAAGCCACCAATCATCGATGTTTTTCTCTATCACCTGTGTGTTAAGATGTTAAAACAGAAAGGGCAAGGCTCTGCAGTTATATTAATACAAAGCCAGAACAAGACCCAGGAATGTCAGGATTTTCTAGTGTTTATGGAAGGAAGAAGTGTCTCAAAGTGTAGATGACACACCACACCAGCAGAACAAGTAAGTCACTTTGAGAAGAGCTGAGCAGATATTCTATTTCTTTCCAGCCTTTCCCACCCAAATCACCCCCCCAAACCAAAACCAAACAACAACAACAACAAAAATCAAACCAGAAAACACCCAAACCCCCAAGTAATGAGTAGTCAGGCCTGTCAAAGCATTGTCTCTTGCATAAAAACCATTTTCTCTTAACTTCCTCCTGTTCTCACAGTCAAACTCAAAATTATTTTTAAACTGGAAGACTTAAGAAAGCTAGTTGCTTACTTTCTATACCCAATATTTCTCATAGTTTGACAGTTCACAAAACATGTATGTTTGGATGAAATGGCTTTTTTCTTACAGAAAATGTCCAACCTGTTCAATTTTTAGTTAAGTGTCTCCAGCATGTGAAGCAGTGTGCTATATTTAGTTCTTCTGTCAGGTGCTACTCTAATGAAGCTGTGCAGTGGGCTATTCAGTCCTGAGCCTTAAGTGTTTTTCTTGAGACAATAAAAAAGGAAGGAAGCATCAAACAATGGGAATAGGAACAATGAGATTTCAATAAGGGGAAAAGGCAAAATCAGTGGAGCTGGGAATACTGCTAGGCACACTGCCACCATTAAAATACAAAAAAAAGCATATGGTGAACTGTGACAAAATATTCCAGATAATCAGATAATTTAGCAAGATTTAGTGGGTTGCTTTATGGCTGAAGCATGGAATAGAGCAATAATTATTAATCTGCCACTTCCATTGACTTTGACTACACAGGACAATTGCTGCTTGATCTACTCTACAAATCCAGACTGGTCACATTCTCACTTACTGCTAATTCGGGCTGTCAGAAGCTCAGATTAATTGGTCCTAGGGATGCCCTGCCATGTCTGCTTTCCTCTGACAATGTCTCCTCTACTTAAGGCTGGGAGACAGGTATGGGAACTGCAGTGATGCCTCAGCTCTGCTCCGGGAACCCACAAAGCAAAGGAAGCCTTGGATGACTAAACAAATGGAACAGTCCCCACCCCCAGGTGACCCAGATCCATCCTAATGCTGCCTGGATGTGGTAAGGAGATGACAGATATCTCCATCTTTTCCATTGGAAGCAACATCTCCAGCATTATGTTCATTGTTGGATGCAGCTTTGGATCTCTCTCACACACCTCTGGCTGTGTCCTATGAAGACTGGTTGTTTGAGTCACTGATCAAAAGGCTTTGATCTTTTTCTTTGCCACTTCACAGGTTTTCCTAGAATCCCTTTTGTTGATTTCCACCATACATTGTCTACAAAACCTCAAAAAATTCCTCCTACACCCTTCTTTTCTTCCTGGCCCCTCTTGCCTGTTTTCTTCTCCCACTCTTTCCAGGAGCACACTGTGTTCTGCATGGATTTAAAGTCCTGCTGTGAGATTTCATGCTTCAAGTTCATTACTGCTTACTCATGAGCCAGGCAACAGCTGAGTAATTCACCTTTACAGAGCTCCCGACACCCAGGGGGGATCAAAAGACTGAGTCTGAAAATGGCATCACCATCAAGGTGACTTCTGAGGCACCAGAGCACTAAATCTGTTTTACTGGTGGCACAAAGGCTATTGGATGGAGGGTTTTGGTGAGGGTGGGGTTTGTGGTGAGGTTTTTGTGTGTGGCTTTTTGGGGGTTTTGTTTGTTTATTTGTTTTGGTTTTGCCTTGGGGTTTGTTTGTTGGTTTTTTGGTAGGGTTTTGTTTGTTTTGTATTTTTTTTAATGTAGGCTTCCTGGTACACTACCAAACATTGACCCTTGTCTCACTTTTTGCCTTTTGAAGTGCCTCCCAAACAGGGTAATTCTCACAGCCAAAACACTGTGAGCATTAGCAGCACTGTGAGGATTTTATCATACAGTTTACAAAGAAATAGTGTTTGATATCAAACAAAAAATATTTCCTTAACCTCCCTCTGTGGAAACACACAAAAAAGTTGCTCTGAATGTATGGCCTGAGACAAAGGTGGAGTAATTAATTCACCTGCCTTGTCTTCAGGGTGCACAATGAATCTGCTGTCAGACAGGCATATTTCTTGCTTGGAATATCCCAGCCACACAAATAAACATAGTTTTCCATCTAAAAACTGAGAAGAAAATGAAAAGTGCTGAGAGGAGAAGCTGCAGGGTTTAGTGGCTGGGCTGCTAAGTCTGTCTTCTTTTCTTATTCCCTTTATTGATCATGTGTATCTTCAGTAAGTCTCTCCTGCTCTCTCTATCAGTTTTCTTTACTGTCCTGTTGCTCTGTCTCTGACCCATGAAATCTTGGTTTTTCTCTGTGTGCTTGGTGCAACAGGCTACACTGAGCCAAGCAAGAGAAATGTGTGCAGGGCACTCAGAAATGTGTGCTTGCCAAGGGGGCTTAACCTGGCATCTCCTTCTGTGCTTGCAGCCAGCTGTGAGGGTGGTCACTTGCAGATGTGGTGACAAAACACTGACCTCTGTCCACAACCATTTTCCCCAAGCACTGGGAGTGTCAAATTCTTAAGAGCAGCAGAAAATCTCCCTGTAAAATTGCTGAGCTGTCTGCACGCAGCAGAGCAAAGACCGTGATTTGCAATCTTGGTGTATTTTGTGTATTTTGTATATTTTGTGGTTTTGAATATCCTGGCTGCCTCTCTCCCCTCGGAGCTTGCTGTGCTGCACACGTCAGCACGAAGATCCTGCTCCTTAGGGGTGCTGCTCAATCTCTGTAAATCCCTGTGTGCCATGCAAATTACAAGGAATCATCAGGTAATCTCTCATGAAGCTAATGGTGCTTCAAATGGCTGTACAGATTATAGTTCTTAGCAATGCTGAGGTTTTGCTATCCTAAGTATCACCTGCTAATGTCCCCTCCTGTTCACACACTGGTGATCACAAAGTGGGCCACTGTTTTACCTGCAGGGTTGGAATCTAATGACATTAGAAGTGTAAGGAAATCTTGGTGATATATAAAGTGGAATATCGTTTCCAGATTCTTTACTGCTCCTTTTCCTCCAAGAGGAAATGTTCAGCACATATTTGGGATAAATGAGAGCTTTGCCAGGCTGGTTGTGGTTTTCCTTTCTGGGGAAGCACAGGTGGATTTGCCCTCAGCAGTGCTCTCCTGTTCTATGCTCAATAACAGACTGAAATAGGTTTAATATAATTGACTTAGCATTGTGGGAGGATACTTTGCCAAGCAGTGGGAACTGGCTTGTGCCAGCTTAAAAGGTCATTGCTGTGTAAGAGTGTCCCTTCATGCATTATCTGCAAACACGGCCTTTGATCCAGTGTAATTGATTTTAAAGTCTGATAACTTGCCAAATTGATTTATAATATGAATTACTGATGGGAAAGATTCTTGAATTCAAAAGTGGGAAAACGTCATCAACACAGCCAACCTATGTTTGCAGTCTCTGCCTTCCTTGTGTTTAATTAATGCTTTCCACAGGAACTGGTGGAAAGCCTAGAAGGCAATTGTGGGAAATAAAGGCACAAAATTGGGCACTTTGCCTACTACGTCCCTTATAAGAGAAGACAATGGGATGAAAAGCCACTTTAATTAGCAGCAGCCATGGGTCTGTTTCTGATCTCATACAGGTAATTCTTTTGTGTGACTTTATGTATTCACTTCATTTATTCCTGAATTACATCCTTTTCACTGCAGTCAAAATTATATCTAATGCCCTCATGATATGGAGAATCCTTTGACTAGGAAACTACCCAAAAGCATGCAGTAATTTGAAAAAAGAAGAAAGCCCTTTAAAAAAAAAAATAAAATAAAGAAGCAGTTTCTTGGAGATTAGCATACAAAGAAATGATAGAACAGTTGCCTGTATAAGAGTGCAATATATGAATGAAGTCTAGACAAATCCATGGGGTTGGCTGGTGCTTGCAAGAAGGTCATCTGGTTTATAAGGATCAAGTGAGGCTGGAAAAAAATCTGTAACGCTGGAGAGAATAATTTCATTCTCCTCATACAGCACCAAATACAAAAAGAGAAGATTTTTTCCTTATCTGAATTTCAATAAACCCTGATATGTGGTAGAATGCTGTGCCCTGAGATAATTTTCCTGTGATGGAACAAATCCCTTTTTTTGTTTTTTTGTGTTCATCTCTGTGTGGTTGGGCTGTTGCCCAAGAGGGTGGTGAGCACATTTGCCCTGCTTGTAGCTCTGCACCTGAACTTTGAGGGTGAGAGGGAACTGCAGATCAACTGGTCCAGTAAGTGAGAAAACAGAGCTCTAATAGTAGAGGGGGACTTCCATGGTCTGCTTTGAAGTTCAGTGCCTTGTCTGCATTGTTGCTCATTATTTCCTTCCCATGAACTGCAATGTGCTTAGAGAGCCCTTCCAAAAATGGGTCATGCAGGAAGGGCACTGCTTGTTCCTCTGTGCAGGTTGGTTATTTAATTCTGGAAGGCATTGAGCAGCATGAAACTGTGAGAATTATAACGAAATGGAGCAATCAAGCAAAAACTCGGGCCCATTTACTTTTGTCATCTCCTATTAGTGTCCTTATTATGGTGAGTGCTGCATGAGTCTCTTGCTGTCAAAGCCTGAAAGTGACCCTTTTGGGTCACTTTAGCAGCCAAAGGACTGCATTGGCTCAAACCAGAAGTATCTTTAAAGTATCATCACTAGCATTGAAAATGCCTCCATCAGTGATGTGTGGGTCTGTTCTAACTACTAAGCTTAAATTTCCATTGGTGTTTAGTGAAAATAATGATAAAAGAAATCTTTATCCATCAGTGTGATGGATGCTCCTGTTGTTTCATCTCATGTCTCAGTAAGGGAGAGGAAAACCTTCAGTTGCAAGCTGTTTTCAGTGGCTGATGGTTCTTGGGCTGAATTGCCAGAGGCCAGAGAATTTGGTCTCACAAAGACAAGTTGCAGAGAAAGGAATAATAATAATAATAATTAAAAAGGTAGTTTGATAAACTGAGACACATGATCTCTTGTATTCAAAGCCTGCCATAAGTTTTTATGCAGGCTGTAGTTCAAAGCCACCATCAGATTAATCACAGACTGAAGGACCTGGTAGATAAGGAAATTGGAAAGAAATAAAATGTTTCATAGGAAATATTGTCAAAGCAGGTGCCTCACTTCTTTCCTGTACAGCACGATTTCCATTTTGATGCTCTCAGCTGACCATGTCATCTACTTCAAGAAACTTTTGTGACATTCAGAGCAGTCAGGCACATTTGTCTCCAAGCATTTAGCCTGGTTCTGGACTTTAACCACTCATACAGAAATGTTGTGTATTAAAAACTGTCATGTAAGCCATGAAATCCCCAACTGAGATCTTCAAGGAAAGAAAAAATATGTAACAAAGGCTATCTGCTGAAGCCAGGACACGTGCCTGCAGCCAAGAAGATGGCACAGATGTGTCATTTGAGAAAAGAAGGGAAGCTTCTGATGTACCTTGAAGATCTGTGCTGGGGTTTGCCCTCTGAGAGCCATTGAACCTCTGTCCTGTTGCTTCCCAGTCTGTTGAAGTCACCAGAATCAGGGTTTTTTTCCTCCCTGTTGCCAAATCCAAAGTACTTTTAACAAAATGTACCCAACTAAAAATGCCTTGACCAGCTTCACCATTCACTGCAGTTGTAGAGAACAATAAAAACATTTTCTAAAGCAATGCACAATTAAGAGAATTTTTCTTCCACACTTCCACTGTTGTGAAGGACATGGTCAGAAATTCCCCCTATTTTTATCAATTTTGCTTATCTGGTCTTTAGCAGTAGTAATTCTGTCTGCCATAAGGACTGCTTTCTTTGCTTTCCTAGGTCTGTAACTCAAAATGTCAATAATTTTTTGTTTAGTTTAATTTTTTTTCTTCATGAAATTTACTGTAAACCTGTGATTTTGAACTATCTTTTAGTGCTTTCAGTTTTACTCAAAAACCAGAATGCATCTTTTTCTTTTAAGCTAACCAGGTTTGGTCTGAAAAGACAGAGGGAGAAAGAGCTATTAAAAATTGTTCAAAAAAATTACCAAAGCAGGACCACTACCCTAGCTGAGACTAGACAACATTCCCATAAAGATCCAAATGCAAGGCAGTTTTCATGTCCTTTTTTAATGCTCTCCCATTGTCCTCTGCCCCATGCTTCCAGAGCAGGAGCAGCATGTATAGTCTGCTGTTGTTAAGTGGAGTCAATTCAGCCTAAATTACACTGCTTCTAACTCCTGCTTGTTCCACTCTTACAGATATACTGCTCTCAGGATGACTATTCCTATTTTTCTCACTTAATTACAAAAATTAATGCTCTCAAATGCTTCAGGGAGAAAAACAACACTTTCCAGGAGGTTCCAGAAAGGACAAAAATACCTAGTCCCTTGTTTAGATGTACAAGAGTTAATTAGAAGTGATAAATTATTAGGTCCAAATAAATATTTATTTGCATCTACATTCTGAAACAGAGCCATTTATGCCAAGCCAGATATTATCTTACAGAGATTGGAAAAGCAGGCATTTACAACCCTGTCACAGGACACACAAATGTATCAATGAAACTCCAAGGT
The DNA here is from genome assembly GCA_013397155.1 of Irena cyanogastra. NCBI lineage: Eukaryota > Metazoa > Chordata > Aves > Passeriformes > Irenidae > Irena > Irena cyanogastra. The sequence continues at coordinate 546,205 of VWZV01006591.1, forward strand.
ATCTGGGGATGGAGAAACATTAAACAGGTTTTTTCTGGGGCTGAGCCCTTGTGGCTCTGTGTTCAGCTTCTCTGAACAGCTGAAGCATCTTGGGGCTGCTGTGATGTGTCCAGGCAAGTGGCAACAGCAGCATTTGTGACCTTGGAGGAGGGAGGTGGTCAGGACTGATTGAGTCTGTGCTCTGGAAGGCAATAGCTGAGGTTCTGGTTTCCACCCAAGTTTCCTAAAGCAAGAATAATTTTCATTTTCTTTTTTTGTCCCTTCTACAAAAGTTTTGCTTTGAAGGTCCACCTGCTGAAACAACTGTTTGCACAGGAGGGAACGTTGTTTTTGTTGTGGGCCCAGCTCTTTTTCTTCCTCTAGATGGATCTGGGTCTGATGATATTTGTGTTTCTGATGAAGTCCATAAGAAATTGGATGTGGCCTCTTCTTTCTTTCAGCAGGTGCCTGGCAGAAGTATTGTACTTGTGAAATCCATGGACTCTGCACAACACAAAGGAGCTGTGCACCAGCCTGGACACACTTCCAGCCTAGCAGGCAATAACAATACAATTGCTCTGCTCCATCTATCCTTGGATTTCACATTGATTGACAGCTTGTAGCTGCCATCTGTTAGTGGAAAATCTAGTTATTACAAGAAAGCAATTTACTCACAGAATTTGAAAGGAGATTCTACCCTACTGCCTTCATTGTTAAGATGCAAAACACGGACATGATAAAAAATGTGGTAGCCATCACTTTAGGAATTCCTTTTGTATCCCTTCATGGGATCATGCATCTGCCCCCAGGCACTTGCATAGAACAGTTTGAAAAATGCTGCTGTGAGGTGTTAATAGGTGGGGCTTCATCCAGCTGTTGAGGAATAACATGAGTGGAATTCTCTTTTAAGACAAAATGTGAATTTGTGCATGGTCATAGAAAAGTCTATTTTGTAATTGATGTCATAAGTTTTTTCCCATCCATTCATAATCAAGATGAAGACAGATTTTTAACACTTGGATAGTATCCTTCTCTAAAAATCCTTTTATACCTCTGGGTGGGTGTGAGCCTATACACAGCTACAATGACCTCCTCTTCAAAGTGGCCACCAGTTTTGGGAAGACTTTCTGAAGTGCTGTTGCTTTGTCAAACCTGGGACTTAAGGAATCCCTAGAACACCTTTGGGATGCTGAGAGGTCAGAAGGTCAGCTCTGAAGTTGGACAGCATGTGTTTCTGTGAACACTGGCCTAGGAAAAAAAGAATTGTGCAATGAACACATAAACCAGCTACAACCCATTTGCAATTGTCCAGGGATCACGGGGAGAGGGGGAAGAGCTAACCTGGAAAGGACAGGACCAGATAAAAATAACAGTTGAGTCGGACCAAAGGAATCCATCTGGTGTGTGCCCCTCTGTTAGGAGCATCCTGGGAGGAGCAGAGGCAGCTTCAAAGGGCAAAAGGCAGAGGGGAGCCTGGGGGAAGTGGAGCCTCCCAGCACCGTGTGGGAGGGAGGAGCTGCAGCAGTGCTGTGCCAGAGTGCTGGAAACTGCTTATCTGCCACCTGAGAGCCCAGCCACTGATCACCAGTGTTGGCTTTTCTTATCAGAAGCAGCATTTCAGGGCAAGACTGCGCTCACAGGGCTAGAAATGTCACAGCCGAATGGTTTTGTCAAAAATTACTGGTTTGTCAAAACCAACGCGGTACATGGAGATTTGTCAGTTCAGAGAAAATTGCTTGTAACAGTAATGAGAAAACTTTGAAGAAATCAGGCAATTTGATTCAATTCTTCAATATGGAATGTTCCAACTTTTCTGTTTCAAAATAAGTTTGCTTCATTCTTTTTTTCTTTTTTTTAGTAGTCTATAGAACGTCTGCTAGTTAGACTGAAAAGCTTTAAATCAACAAAATATCTCAGAATTATTAATTCAAGCTTTTTGCTTGAGGTGGTAGCCATTTTTTTCTCTTCCTTTCTAAATCACTGTATTCCAAAAGAGAAGAAATGGTAAAATTCTGTATGGGAAGAGGGGAACCCAACCAATATACATTCTATCTCTCCTTTTGCTCCAGATTACATATTTGTCATAGCTTTGGCAAATAGCTCTTCACCTGCAATGATTTCCACCAAAATATACAGCTTACAGACACCTGAGAAGATGCAAGCAGATTTGGTAATATTCCATACTCTTTTTCTGTCAGTAAACGTCCCAGTCTGAAACAGAAATAGTTTGGTGTCTAAATCCTGTGTTGTTATTACAAAGTTTGCAGATAGAATCAATGAATGTTCTTCTGGGTGCCCCCTTACTAAGCTGAAGACAGCTACAATGCCCTGTCAGAGCTACAATCTTTAATTCCAGAAGAAAGCAACAGTAAAATAATAACATTTAAGCTGAAGTGTAAAGGAAGAGCTGTTGAAGTTAGACCACCAAAACTGCTCACTGCTTTGCAGAGATGGGTCAGGGAGTGGGAATTTCTTTCTGTCTGGGAGCAGGAGTCAGATCAGCACATAATCACACCTTCACTGAATGTAAATCTCTCTGTTACCCCTTGTGTGTTTTACAAGCAGGAAAATGGTTCAAAGAATATGCTGACCTCATCAATTTAGTAGTATGAAGAGTCAATCCAATTTTAGGGCTGTGCATTCCCAGGGAAGGCAGGAAATTGTATTAACTTTCTACAAAAGCTGTCTCAGGAGCTCTAGTAATAGCCAAAACCTTTTACTTGGCGTGATGCCATCCTAACTAACAAGAAAAGGCATTGGGAAGAAGCTCTGTAGAGAATAAAAGCAGGGATGAAAACTGGCAGCGTGGCAAGGGGGAAGACGCAGAACTACACATGAGGCCTTAGAATTCCCTCTACTTCCAAAAAACCATCTGTGCCTGAGCTTGGCACAGGGCAGGAGGGATTCTCACCATTCACAAGTGCCTGGTGTGTCAGTAAATACTGGAGATGAAGGTTACACTGGGAGTGCAGACACCTAGGATAACATTTGCTGTGCTGCTGTAGGCTTGGTCCTGTGCTGGCAGGATGCAAAATCTAGGCTAATTACCTGGTCTGTGCCAAGGGATGCCTCTGCAGAGGGAAACAAACCCCTTCAATTCCCTGAGCAACCTGGCAGCCACAGCCAGAGCTACCGTGTGGCTGGGACCCACCAGCACACAACAAAATATTCAGCATCACCACCACTGGGGAAAGGTGGGATAGCAGTCTCATCCTGCTGCTGTGCCCTGTAATGCTGCAGAACTGCCACAGGTGTTTTACCCCACTGAAACAAACTGCTGTGTCAAATGCTTCACAGTGAGGTTGAGTTTCTTGCTAGAAAATGCACTTCAGCTGTGAGAAGCTGTAGGTTACACCAGCTCAAAGTCATGGCTGAGGAGCCTTTTAGTTCAATAAAAAAATGAGTTGCTTCAGTCTTTTCTTTTTATATTTTGTTTTCAAAGTGAACAGTATTGGAAGCATTACTTTGAATTATATTTTAAGTGGTATTTGCAAAAGATAGCTTTTTGGTTTTCACTCTATGAAATATTAGGATATGACATAATTGATATTCATAGTCTCAGTTTTATAACCAAATTTTCTTTCTAGGTTGCGGCAAGTTTTGAAAACATTTTTCGTTTTAATTTTGAGACGAGGCTGTGGTTTTTGGGGGTGGAAGTGAAACAATTTGGAAGAAAATATATTGACTCTTTTTGTCCTGACCTTCCTGACCTATATTCTATTCCCTTTTCTCAGGTATTCATCTACACATTTTGCCATCTTACTAGACAGGAAGAATAAGAAAGATGATTTACCAATAACCTCAGTATTTTTGTAGGCCCACATTTTAATGCTTACTTTCATTTTGTGAAATGAAATTTTGCGAAATCTTTGTTTTCCCTAACTCAGGTATTAACTTTTCCTGTGGCCAACATGGTTCAGAAGCAAAACCCTTCGTGCTACACTCTGAGTGGAGATCCAGAACAGTTGGCTTTGCTGTTGCTGGGCTTTAAGTTTCTTCTCTGGGCAATTAGGAAGACTCACAAAAATAGAAGCAACGTATCCTACTAAAAATGGAAGAAAACAGCAGTAAAAGTCAGGATGACATGGAAAAGTTGTGGCCTTTCATGTAACCAAAGAAAGTATGCCCTGTGTTTGTAGAACCTCTTAAATAAGTGAGAAATGGAACTGAGTTGGCCAGGAAGATTAATTGAACTTGGTAGGAAAACAAGGCTAAGGAATGTGCACACAGTTGCACCAGTAAGTTTGAAGGTTACACAAAGGAAGGAAACAAAGTGCTTATCATAATTCATAATATGAATTACTATTCAAATACAGCTGGGTATATTAGTAATGAGCGCAACCAAACCCAAAAGTATTAAAGCAAATGGAGCAAACCAGCTGAACCAGCTGAGAAGCTGAATCCTGATCATTCAAGCAAACAGACCCTTGGGGAAAGCTGGGAGGGGAATCAGCTTTGGGGGTAAAACAGGAACTGAGCTGTGGCATCAAGAACTTCATACAATATGACCAGAGGAAAAAAGGATTTCCAGTCTCTGACATTTCTGAGTCAGCTGAGCTTTGTTCACTGGAGTTATAAAATGCTCCAGGTGCCAGCAGTTGTGCTTGCTGCAGTCCTGCTCTGTTGAGTGTTGCATGCCTTAATTTGTTTTCATTTCTACTAATGAAAATAAATAGCAAAGAGAGAACTCCAGGGAGGGTAGGAAGAAACGGCATTTACGTTTCAAAGCTCTGCAGCCCTGCTCTCTAGCGTGCAGTTGCAGTGCGAGGCAATGTTCATGCCTTGTTAAATAAAAAACAAAGAGTGAAAGAGGAAAACAGAGCTGTTTTACCAGAGAGCACAGATTCTATCTCCTTTTCATCACTTTACAGATTCTTTGCAGTCTCTGGCCTGAGGCTACATCAACATGCATCTCTGAATTTTAAATGCAATAGCTGAAACCTTTCTTTCCACCTTGAAAACACTGACAAAAGCATCACAAAATTCAGCCTGAAGTTGAAAGGTGTGGGAAGCTCCCTGAGAGTTACAGTGTGCTGCCTGCCTAACAAACAGAAGAGCCACGAAGGCTCCTTTTCTGCTCCAGGAGGGAATCAGAGCTCGGGCCTGGCGAGTTACTATGAAGGCCCTCAAGTTGTTGCATAGAAGCAATCCAGTGCATTCACCTGCCGTCCTCCATCAGCTCCTCCAATTAGGCCCTGAACAGGGATCACTGCAAAACCTCCAGCTCTGTTCCTGCTGCTGAGAACGTCCAGAGAAGTGGCAATGAAAAGCCTTGTTTGTGATCGGCCCAGGGGCTGCCGCTTGCTCTGCAGGCCAGAGTCCCTTCTCAGGCCTGGTGTAATATGTAATTTAGGGTAATTCCTGCTCATAATATATATATATATTAATGTACAGAATATAAGTCATGATGTTTGTGAGAAATATTCCTAAAAGACCACACTCCGGGCCAAGGGGGATCGCTTGCGACAGCGCAGATGGCGACAGAGAAGACTGATTTGCAACTCTAAGGAGATGTACTCTTCATCAGGGACCACCCAAGCAATGAATACTTGATAAAGATCTACAATTGAGATAATGAGAGTCGTCAAGAACATTGACTCTCAATACCCAGTTCCAGAAAACCAAATCTGCATTCATTGTCTGCCAGGAATTACATTGTCCAGCCCTATGCAGAGAAAGACGACAACATGAATATGTGCAGTCTGAAAGGAACAAGAAGGACTCAGCCTCAGGCCAAATAAACTGTATAAAAACCGCTGGGTCCAGAGGGCTGGTGTGAACAGAGGGGATCTGAAGCGGTAGAGTTAGGATCAGAGTTCACCCAGCGCCGATGCCCGGGCTCGACACTGTTCCTTAGATTGTGGCTTTTGGAGATAGATTATTTTTGACAATTTTATTTTGCAAAATAAAAATGATTTCTTATTAATTACCGAATTGGCTCGTAGCATTTGTAACACTGGGAGGAGCCCGGCAGGCTCGAGCGGGGCCCAGCCTGGGTGAAGCCATGCGTGCCTGCCCCTGGCCGATGTCACACCACAGCAGATGCTCAAGGATTCATCCCTGACACAAGCAGCACGTGTGGTTCAGCGTGGAGCCAGCTGTCACCCTTCCCCAAGCTGTGACCTCGCTGGATTTACCACTAAGCTGAACTGAGCCCAGTTTATATTTGGCTCTGAAACCTCTTTAGAGAATTCAGAATCATTCAGGGAGCTGTGGTGTGCGTTCAACAGTGAACAATTCCCCCCCACTTTTGGGCTAATGTAATATTTCAGCATGGAGTTGAGAGGAGATATTAGCCCTTTCTGGGAAAATCCACAGAAAACTTGCTCAAGAGGGAGGTGCAGTGCAGGACTTTTAATGTACGGTTGTCACTGCTGTTCTCCAAAACACAACAAAAAGCAGAAAAGCAAAAACTCCTCTCCCTGACTGCATGTTACAGCATAACCTGTACAATCTCCACCTTTGCTCTGTGTTCAGCCTGAGAAACACATTCTCTGTCTCAGTGAAGCCCCAAGTTTTCCCTCAGTCCACACATCCATTCTTTTAACACCTTGTACTTTGATGTGAAAACGGAGCTGGGAGTAAAGGGAGCTGACTTCCATAATTCTGTGATTCTGTGATTTTATCTATATGCATTCCTTCCACATTCACTCCTTCATGGTCTTTCTTCTCCTTCCCTGCTCACTTTCCTTCCCCACACAGTGCTGACATTAGAGATAAGGTAACTCCATCTCAGGAGCAGAGTCAGTTCTTCAGAAGTCTCCAGGGTCACCTTCTGCTTCCCATTCTTCCATGGCTCCTGCACTGGCATAAATGACAGCGTGGTTCAGAGCAGCCTCTGGCCACAAACCTCTGTGTGTTCCACTTCTGCTGCTGAATTTCCAAAGATTTAACAACTACCTCAACTTTCTGGATGAGCAGTTCCTCTTCACAACAGCCTTTAAATCAATTCTACGTACAGTGAAGTGAATAGCTGCCCCAAATAACTGGGGGTCTGGTACCCCACCCAAATCATGGAATTTCACACTGTATCAGTGATGTGCTTAAGTCCTTCCTACCTTACATCTTTTATTTCATGGAAACTGAGTGAAGCTCCCATCTGTCGAGATGGGACCACCTCAGAAATGTCCTTCCATGGCTTGGAGGTGTAAGGGGAGAGAATGACTCAGTCAGCATTTGGATCTCATGGAGCTGTCACTGTGTCTACTGGGACCTTCTGAAAGAATCAAAAGGGCTTTGGACAAGGCCCTAAGACTGGCACTTGTTGGAGCATCCTTGGTCACAGTGACAAACCACAAGGAGTCAAAAAACCTTTAAACTTGAAGGTTTAGTGTGATCACACAACTTTCTCTGTCCTGCATACAACAGGGCACTGAAGCAGAGCCCATATTCTCTTGCTTTTGGTGTGAAGAATGCTCTATTCTGCTCTTTTAGGAAAATAAATATCCTTATTCTTTCTTTTTGTAGCATGCTGCCTCATGCACTGTGCAACGAATGAAAGCATGTTGGATAGGAGACAGTGCAAGACAGAAAAATTGAATTTTAATGCTTCCTCCTGTTTTGCAAAACCGGTTTCTCTGAAAAATCAGAAATCCTGGAGTGATCTACAACCAAGCTACCAAAGAAACCATCACATTGCCACTGACACCCAGCTGTGCTATCAGAGAGCTGATATCCTACAGACTAGAACGGTTATTCTTATCTGCATCCAGTGCAAATCTCATTTAAATAGGCAAACAGACTGGGGGAAAGAGAAGTATTTAAAGGATTTCAAAAACCTGAAGTCTCTCAGCCTACTCCTTGGTAATTTTTTTTCCTTTAGAGATAAAGTTTAGCATCCAATTTAACCAATACAGAGAAACAATAAGCGACTTTCATAAATATTGTTCACCATCAGAAAAGAGCAGACCTGTCTGGAAAGCTAAAACCATATTCTCAGTGGGAGAAAATGGATACAGAAAAAAGCAGCTGGGCATGAACTTTGCAGCAGTTTTACTCCAATCCAGTGATCCATAGAAAAAGTTGCTGCAAAGCCACAAGAAAAATGTGGGTTTGCTCAGTGTACACAAGGCTGTGATATTTGAAGTGCTGAGAACCTGAAGTTGACCTTTTAATGTTATTCAGCAATTTGGTAATGACTCCTCTGGACTCCAGGAGCTCTTTGGAAGGTCAAGTGAATGTAACCTGTATAACCAGTGAAAGAGTTTGGCATGAATTTTGGAGGAAATAATATTTTGCAAATTATAAACCATTTTAAGCTTTACATTCCTGATGGATTATGCTAATTATATATTGATATGCATATATATATATGCACACAAATCAGTTACAGCTAAAACATCAATATATTCACAGGTGTACTTTTGTTTTGCATCCTGAGATTTACCTAAGCAGGTGAAACATTTCTTTATTCAGAAAATATTAAACCATTAATCTTTAACTCAAATTAAGGGTTTGATTCAAATAAGGGAGGAAAAAAATCCCCAAACCAGCTACTTCTCTGTTTTCATATTTCTTTTATGCAGATATTTCACTCCACAGGTTTTATGACAAGTTTTAGTATGGCACAATGTTTGCACCAAATTTATTAACCCTTTAAGCTGAAGGGGAGGGGAGTGATAATAGTTGGAAAATTAGTGCAAGAGTACCACAACTTATTATCATAGGGTGCAATTTCTTCCCAACAGTAAAACTACAATCCATAGTGAGAATAACATAGAATGACAGAAATGATCAGAGTGTAAAGCTACAAAACTGTTTTATCCCTTAGAATCTGCAGGAGAGAGATCCTAGTGACACACCATGTCATGAATGATAATTATTTTTATGCCACGGAAAGCCAGTGATTGGAGATATGACCTCTATCACAAAAACACCTGTCTGGGTAAATAATTCCACTATATTATAAAGAAAGAAGGAAGGGATGGGGTGCTTTCAATCAATTTTTAATTGTACCAACAGAAATGGGTATCTGTCACGGTGATGTGAGGGGAAGGACAAAGATCATCCTATCAAGTTTGCTCACTGGAGAAAAAATATGCTTTTAAGTGGTGCTCCATCATTTCTTGCTGAGCCAGCCTGCCTTTGGTGGATGACTGAATGCTGATTTTTGGAGGGGAGCAACTCATTATGGGCTGGCCCAGCTCCCTCTGTCAGTACTGCTAGCTTCTCACCAAGCTTCATGAAGAACCAGAAACCCTTGGTTTTAAATCCAAATCCAACTGCTTAAGTGTGCTTGAAATTATAATTGTGCTCCTAGTATTCTATTGAACCTCTGCATATCCTTTGTGTCTTTTCGTGGGTGCTTTATGGTTTTGGTTACTTATGGTGGTGCAAACTGAATTTCAGCCTTTGCAGTGGAGGTGTCTGCTGAAGTCAGGCACCCTGACCTGCCTCAGTAAGCCAGGAAGGGAAACAATTATAAGGAACAATTCCTCTGACCAGTTTTAGACGTCTGATTTAGTCTGAGACAATTCTCATGTGAGACATAGACATTTCTCCCAACCAAAACCACTAAGAAAGACTAGAAAGGGTGTTGAAACCTCAGCACATGCCTTAGTGATGCTTTCATTGGACCAAATGATTCCTCCCATGTCTTAAAAACAAACAAAAAAAGTCCCAGGCTCCTTGCTGTAGGTTAGATGTGCTTAGGACGTAAGATTGCTGCAGACAGACTCAAGTAGGGGCAGCCTGGCTGCTTTCTGTGGCCTGTGTAATTAATTTAATTAGGCAGTGGAAGGAGATGAGTGCAGAGAATTGATGAAGGCTGCAAGATACAGCCATGGCAGCACCCCAGCAGGAGCACCCTTGGGGCAGAGCTGGGCCAGCCCTTGCATTCCTTCACTTCAGCTGTCAGGCTGCCTTCCATGGACTTCTCCTGGTTTTCTCTGACTGTGGCCATCCTCCAGCCAGTTTGCTTCATTTTTGTACCCATTTCACTCATACCCAAGAAGGAGATGTGCTTTTCTTACAGAGGATACCTGTGCTTGTAAGGATGAATTGAATTTCTTCTGAGTTTGAATTACTTTTGCTTTAAAAGCAAATCAAGGAGTTCTACTTTGGAGAAAGAGTTGGAGCTGTTTAAGCCCATTTTTCAGCAGCTGCAGGTAACAGTGATCTTTTCAAATATAGTGCTGTCTAGAGCATGAAGGAGAGGTACCTGAAGAGACAGGGAAGAAAGGATCTTCTTGAGAGTGCAGAAGGAATCAGTCTGGCTTCATGTTTCCATGATGATATGAGTCCTTTTCAACATCTTTTAAGGGTGTTTCATAAAGATTTCAGTATTTCTATTCAGTGCTGAGTGCTAAAACAAATCCATGTGATTGAGACTTTCTACTTTCCCTCTTAGTTAATCTTCTCCTGTTCATCTTTTCTTTTGGCTTTCACTGACTGCGTATTCTTTCCCTTTAATATTTTGCCTCCTGGGAATTTAAAATACAAATACTTGCTTCTTTCAGTAAACTCTTGCTCCCACTTCATGGCAGGAGAACATACAAGGAGCTAATGACACATACCATGTTTCTGTGGCACCCAGTCTTATTTAAGGAGGGAATGATATCTTTAAGTAGGGGAGAATTTGTGTCTCAACAGTGTCTGATAGTCTGAAAAATGAATGCAACTTGTTCAAATATTTGTTATTTCCAACTCTTTGAAAGTATATTATCTCCAGTAGATTGAAGGAAAGTATTTAACTGGCATTTTGTCAGATTTTATGTATATGCATTTTGTGGAAGTTAATAAAAGAGCTTCTCTTAAGAGTCAACATGAGGCCTCTAGAAAATGTAGTTGGGAAAGGATCAGAACAATTTATAAGGTTAAAAAACAAAAATGCAGCAGAGCAGCAGGCTCAGGCATGCCTTGTAAGCACAGCCATTTGGGCTTAGCTGTGGGGCAGACTCCAAACAAAAAGGTGCAGAAAACTTGAAATGTTTTATTTCTGGAACAATCTGGAAACATGCACAGACCTCAGAGGCTGCTCCTTGCCTTGCTCCATGGTCCTGGCTTCATTTTTCCCCAGCACTTTGTGATCCTCTCAGGAAGGACACAGAAAGTTGGGAATGGAGCAAGGCTACACCCTGGCTCCTCTTTGTTCCCATGTTCTGGGGACAAGGGAAAGATCATTATCCTAAGGAAACATTGGATGATTTTCCATCTTTTGTATCAAATTAGCTATATAACCTTTCTTTTTCACACTTGTCTATATCCCTCTGGGTGGGAAGTCTGCATTTTATCTTGCAAATATTTCTTCTGAGCACTGTGAGCAAATAAGAATAAGAAGTCCAGGTCTCTTCCCCAGCAGGTTTTAGCTGTGTTAAAAAACCCAACCAAACAAAAAATGACCCAACACTTTGGGATTGTTTCTTTTAAGTATGAGGAGAAAAAAAAAAGAGATGATAATAGCTGTGGATATTTTCCAAACAATTCAAAAGAATGTGGGCTGGGGTTTTTTTGGTGGATCATGATATAATGTTTGCTTTTTTTTTTTTTCTCCACCATATGTAAGGTTATAAGGTTTTTTCTAAAAAATGTCAAATAAGTCCCACCATCACAGAACACTTCACTGTACCCACATGTCCTCCTTGGGAGAAGACAGAGAACAAACTGTGCAGGTGAAGGATGTGTTGTTAATGAGGTGCTGGAAGGCACTTGGGCACAAAGGGTCTGTTGGAAGAACCTGGACAGAACAGAGGAGAACTTAATGTCTGACCAAAAGAGGGATCCTGCAGCAGATATTCTCCTGCAGTGAGCTATAACAAGGCTATAATATCAATAATCTGCATGTTAAAGAGTCAGAAATCTTCAGATTAAAGCTTTCCCAAGTGAGCTGTGAGACAGCTTTATGGCTGTGAAGTAGGACAGTTTTCTTAATACTCATCAGTAGTTTTTTTTCCCTATCTCAATCATGGAGAAGTCCTGACCTCGAAGTCCTTTTTCTCTCCAGAAAGAGAAAAAAAAAGTGACTTTTACAGATTTTTTGTTTGTCATTATAATCTTTGCTGCTAGGAGGATTTTTGTGTCTATGGAAAGAAAAAAAAAGGCAATGTAGAGCTAAATATTAAAGGTGAATGCTGAATTCTGAAGTTACTTTTAATCTTCACATTTTTTGTTTGATGCTGTGACAAACAAAAAACCTCTGAATGCTTTGCAAAACAAAACCATGTCCAATTGTGCATTTTCTCACTGCAAAGGTTAGGTTTTCCATTCTAATCTCTTTCTGATTAGCAATGACCAAGGAGTCTTAAGCATCAAAATTTAAATTTCTGGATGAGAATATCCTTGAAGACATAGCAGGAAAATTTCATTTTCAAAACCCACACCATTCTTCAAAAAGTTGCAAGTTTCATGAGTGCATTCTAGGCAGTGGTAATGGTATGCCCTGGACTTGGACACAGATCATACATAGATTTAATATTCTGTGTCCAAAGTGTCCCAACCTCAATAGTCAAAGTGGACAAAGTGTTTCTTTATTCCTTACAATTTCATGGTACTAATGAGGTTTAAAAAGCAGATGTAGGGCTTATTTCAACTGGTGGGGCAGGTAGGGTCTTTGTATTACAGGGATGCATAAAACCCACCCCAGAGTTTCCACTAGCTGATTATTTTATCCCAAGTTTAGGGTACTGTTCACACGCTGTCCCTGGGTTTGGTGCCACCTCCAGGGAACATTCATGGCCTGAGGACTCCATGCTGAGGGGTGAATTTGCCATCATCTATCAGCAAATGCACAAGACCACCACTTACACCCACCCTCTCTGTAACTGCCTGGCTTCTAAAACTGCTCACTGGAGCACTGAATCCTGGCTATGGACACAGATGGAACAAATCCCAGTTCTGTTTCTCAAGCACTGGTACTGGATTAGCACATCTCATTGTTTTTTGTCTCTGTACTCCAAGTAACCAAGAATGAGCACAGTTAATTACTGTCTCCGTACTCAAAGTAACCAAGCACAGTTAATTATTTTTTAAGGCTCATTACAACAGCAATTCCAGTTCTTTTCAGGCACGCAAGACAACTGAGGAGTGAGAGCTGAAAATTCTCATTTTGTCTTATTCACAAAGCTCTAACTCTGCTTCCTTAGCAACCCTTTGTGACCTGTGAACTGTAATCTTGGTGAGACAGTAGAAATTTAGTTCTGTTCTTGTATTGTTGTAGGATTTCAAACCTGCATGTAAGACTTTTTTAACTGTCTACCTCTGGTAAAATAAACTGGAGTAATGCAACCCCTTAGAAATGGAAAAATTAGTAACATCTGGATAACTTGAATACAATGTACTGTGTCTGCAGTTTTCTACAAACTTTAACAATCTATCGCATTTAAAGGGCTGTGTAACAATTTCTCCTGTCAGAAGTGTATTGAAACTGCAAAAGATCTCCCACATCTTAGTTAAGTATCTAAAATACTCAAACATAATTAGGAAAAAACCACCTGTACTATGTGAAACAAGAAGGCTGTGTCACAAGAAGAGGAAAACTTCATTATTGGCCCAAATTATCTCTTCGAGGCAATTTCAGAAAGACTAAATAGAATTATTTAGATCACACACTTTGCTCTTCTAGTATTACCCCGGAAATACCTACATACATAACCTAAGTGATATAAAAATAAAGCAAAACTGGCATCCAGGTTGGCTGGTACCAATGTGTCATGAGCCCCTGTGGGACAGCAGTGTGAGGTCAGGTCTGGAAGCCCAGGAGCTCACCCAGAGCTAACATGTCAATATTTGTGTGCAGCCTGGAGATGAGGCAAGTTTGCAGGGAGATGTACTGAAGGCACTGAAGCCTAGATGTGTCCTGACCTCTCTGACTTGAGCTTTAGCTGAGTTACCCTCACCTTCTGCCACATTTCTAGTGAAAGTGGGAGCAGTTTATTTTTGTCCCTTCAAATATGGAAAAAAAAAATCTGACTTGCCTGTCCACCAAGGCCAGGTTGGATGTGGCTCTGAACAACCTGGTCCAGTGGAAGATGTCCCTGCTCATGACAGGGGGGTTGGAACTGGACGAGCTTTAAGGTCCTTTCCAAACCCAGGGCATTCTGTGATTCCATGATCTATGACCTCTCTTTATTTCCTACCTGCTACTGCTCCAAAATCCGCCTTCAGAGGCATCCAAGGTACAGCATGCCCCAGTGGTTTAAAAGTTTCCAAGGAGATGCTGTTGCCTGGATCCAAAATAGTGTCAATGTGACCTGTGGAGCTTTCCTGCTCTCCAGCCCTTCCACTTGCTCAGGTTTTGGGGTAGGGGTGCCAGCCAGGGGAGATGAATGCAGCTCTCCTTTGAAATAAAGCATTCAGGCTATTAAATCCCTGTGGTAGCTGGCTCTGCTCTGCGTGCCTTTATTCAGCTCTGTCAAAGGCATCGAGCAGCAGGGGTAACTGCCTCCTTGTCATGTGGGCTGACAAAGACATAATGGTGTAAAATAGGTTTTCCTCTTCCATTTTATGTGATAAAGGTAAAGTCCCTTTGCTGACAGCCCCCCTACCAGATCTGTATTGTTGTTAATTTACTATTTCTATCACAGTAATGTGCTGGCTCTGTGAGAGATTGATGTTCTGTATGCAAAGTGCTCCTTGTAAATAGAACAACAAAGAGACATTCTGCAAGCACTTAAACCTCATAGTAAATGCCTTCTACTCCACATGTTACATGGTTCATTTTGCTCACATTTATCTACCACGTTTCAGTTGTTAATGTCTCCAGCACTGCAAATGTTTGGGAATGGATTTCCATGTTTCTCCTCTTCCTCTAAACCTTTGCAACAAGTTTGATTCTTCTTCAGTATTTAAAACTGCCTATAGGGAAAGGTGAAGCTTCTGTGTGGGTGTTTGAACAGCATGAGGATGCCTTGCTTCCCCGTTCCATGCATAGCAGGGAAAAAAAGGACTATACTGTCTTAATTTTTTTTTAATGTCATCCTCCCCAAAACGCCATAGTTGTTAACCTGCGAATCTTGGCACTTGAACAAATCTCCCTCCCCCAGCTTCAGACAATCCAAGTTTCTCAAAGTTTTGAGAGAGACTTGGGACTACAATCATCTGACACATGTTGAAACCCCAGGAGATTCTTTCAGAAATGACCTTTCTGGACATCAATTAAACTCAGGTTCCATTTCTTTCAATTGCATTGAGTTTCCATTTTTTTAAGTCCTTCTTCTCAAAGCTCAGCTTTGTAGTGTGTTTCCCCATCCTGGGAGCAGGCAGGGCTCCTCTGCTCTGCCTGCACAAGTCAGTTCTGCTCAAGCAGCCCTGGGTCAAAGGTAAGAGCTCAGTAACTCTTCCCATCTCTTTCAGTCACAACAGGTTAACAAGGCCATGCTGACTGCCTCCATCTCCTGCCTTCCACTCCTGAGCCATGGGCTGTGCACAGCCTTAAAATGTGAGTTATGATTCATAAAGCCATTACTAAGAACTCATAACCTCAAGTACACAGCTGCTTTGTGCAAAGGGGAGGTATGGAAAATAAATGTATGTTTTCCAAGAAGGCACAGAAAAAAGATAATTGGCAAGTCAGTCATGGCACGGTTCAAACAAAGGCTACTCTTCTGTGGCTGGCTTTGAATTTGCTGCAGGTAGTGAATTAAAAA
Source organism: Irena cyanogastra (assembly GCA_013397155.1). Lineage (NCBI taxonomy): Eukaryota > Metazoa > Chordata > Aves > Passeriformes > Irenidae > Irena > Irena cyanogastra. The sequence continues at coordinate 561,765 of VWZV01006591.1, forward strand.
AAAAAAAAAAAGAAAGGAAAGTAACCTTCTGTCTAATTAAGGACATATTTTGTTGTCAAAATGGAAGCCCGTTTACAAATGCTACATAAATGCCTAATGTGAACAATTTCTCTCTTCATTTGCAATTTTTACAGAACAAGTTCAGTGCAGAGTAGGGTTCTTAAGGGTGCCTGAATTGAGGCTGAGGTGAGACAGCTGCCTGACTCCAAAACTGAGATGCCAAAACTCTTACTTAAATGGGAGTTAAAATGCTAGAAACAGTTTGCACATGGATCTTCAGGTTGCAGGGACTTGGCATTCTGTGAGACCCAGAACAGACCCAGACAGCATCAAATGTTTTAACACCCTATTTTTGCCCAAGCCTAATAATAGCCTATTGCAGTGTCCAAGCCCTGCTGGTGACGATGCCCTGTGGGGGCACTTGTGGCACATGCTGTCCTTGTCAGACTTCCTACAAAGCCTGAGCAATCTGCTCTAGTGGGAGGTGTCCCTGCCCATGGCAGAGGATTGGAACAAAATGATTTTTAAGATAATTTCCATCTCAAACCATTCCATGATTCTTTAAAAAGAATGGCTGTTTCTTTTCAAAATGGAAAGTGGAAAAGGTGTTATCACTTCCCAGCCTTTGCTTTATACAATATTTTACAGGTTAGACTGATCAATATAGGAAATGGAAGAATGTGTTTCAGGTCCTCCTTGCACATTAGCTGTCCATAGATCGATGCTGCACATCTCTCAGGTGTGGAGTAAACTGAGATGTGTTTATTTTCCCTTCCTGAAATCCTGACAGACCACTGAGGATGCCGGAGATGAAATGCCATTCAGGAGTCTGGATCTATACCATGACTTGGGCATGTACCTGTAAAGGAGAAAGCTTTATCTCTGCTCCCAAGACCACATCGAATTACTTAAATTACAATTCTTTGGGTTCTCATTCTGGGGGCACATTTGAGATGCAGCAACCTGTGCATGCAACCTCTGCTGATCGAGCTGATGTTGTGGAGATGTCACTTGGACACATGCAGCTGTGCTTGAGCCCTTATGACCTGCCTTGCAAGTGGCTCTGATTTCCCATGCAGGTCCTGAGATACTTCCTCAGAAGGCTGGAACAACACACCAGCAATGCCAAGGCTGTGGGTTTGGAGCTCCTGAAGAATAGATATTTCTCTTTTGATGCTGGAGACTGCCAGGGCAAAGGACTCTGTGTGCCTGACCTGTGTTTTTCCTTAGCCAGCCTTTTATAGCCACTGCTGGAAACAGAACAATGAGCTCCACAAAGCTTTGTCACCCCATGAAATGCCACCCTTGTGTGACTCTCCCCACGTGCTGCAGGGAGCACACCTACCATGGCTTGGGTGACATTCAGCCCTGGCTTTCAGGCAGTGGAACACACTTTGCAGCAGCTAACTTTTAATCATTTATTTGACTTTGTTCAGCCATGTCTGTAGGGAGAAGCAGCTGAAATAACCTGTGATACACTAGAGAGAGTTGCCAGTCAGTTCCCGTTTAAAAAAAAAGGATTTATGATCTCTTGCTGCTAACAGCTCCATCACCTTACCCACTGTCCTATTGTGCAGTTTGTCAAACTACCCTGCTCGAAGTTCTCCACTGCAGTATAATCACTCACACTTGGGCCAGGATGTATCTAGCTGCAATGTGTGTCATTATGTTGCAGTATCCAGATTCTGTTTTGATTTTCTTCCCTTTTTTTTTTTTCCTCATCAGAGCTATTACAATATGAATTTCAGAGAAAATTGCTCAAAAATTATACTGAACCAAAGGTTCAGTTAAACCTGAACCAAACACCAGTCTGAAATTCTTCTTCTCTGATGCATTCCTCCATCAACTGAACTGAACTGAACTTGAACTGTGGGGTTTTGAGGTCTTAATTGATTCTGAGTCAGGCCTGAACAAAGGAAAGAATGAATTTGTGGTTTCTGGCTCAGCAGGATGGACTGGTTAAAAACTAGCATTTCTAGCAGGGTCTCCTTGGTTTAGAGACTTGTGCTGGGATCTGCAGGGCAGTGCAGCACCTCAGCTGGTCCATTCCCTCACTCCAGCATTTGACACAAACCTTTTCCTCTGCCCAGCATCACCCTGCACTGCTCCACAGGTGCCAGGAGGGATCTGTTCTGCATCAGGGCTCCAAATGCCTTCATAAATAAAGCTCTGAGGCAGAGCTGGGTCTGCCTCTGCTTTCTGGTGCCCTATTCTTCTTATTCACTTCCCTAAGTAGAGGTCTCCCTGCTGGAGCACCACATGGCTCAGTGTTTAAACCTGAACATCCCTGATAAGTGTGTGCAAAACTGGACTCCCAGGGCTGTTTCTGCCACACATTTTGGGTTTTTACCCAAGATCTGGCAATTCTTGCATGCTTACTATGCTCTGACTTCTTCCTTCAACATGCCAGATTTAGAGTGGTGAAGTGGTGGGGATGTGCTGGGAATGTGAGACAGGAACAGAGGCTAAAACTTGACTTTCTCTACTGGTTTACTCCATCGTATGATCCCCTCCATTCATAAATGTTGTTTTTCTCAGTTTTGACTAGTTTTTAAACCCTGTCAGCTCTCAAGCAGCTTTAGTTTTATCTCAGCCCATTGTGGCAGGGAAGAGGAAAATGTGGTGGTTTGTTTCCCTGGAAATGCTCTTTTGCTGTTCTCTTCAGGCATTAATATTATGTGTTACAGCTGTTTAAAAATTCAGTGGTAATTATGCACTCCAGCAGAGATGACTTCATCAGGATGAGGGCAGAATGCTCCTTTTTTAGCTCATGTCAGGGCAGGGAGATCTCTCCCACATTACATTTATTCTGGGAATACAGCTGCAGCCAGGCCAGGGCTGCACCTACACCTGGCCCGGGCTCAAGACAGCACTGGCCCTTCATCAGACGAACCGCAGTTCCTTCATAAGCCCAGCTGCACTTTTGAATTTAAACATTTCCAGTTATAAATTCACCAAGAGGATTACTAAATGGCCATAGCGGTCTTTTCTACCATAATTTCTTCAAAAATTCACTTGTATAAGCCCAGAATTGATGACATTGCAGTATAGATCCACTAATTTATTACCTTATTATTGACTCCTAACTGCTCTAAAAGACAGTGGTCCCACTTATTAACAGAAAAAAAGTTTTTATTGCTTTTATCAAAAGCAAAAGACCATTAGATATCATCACAGAAAGTCAGTCTTTCCCCTGTAGACAAACTGATATGGTACAGACAAAATGTAATGCCTGTGAAGGAAGCCAGTTCACTGCCTAATCCTGGGCTTTAGGCAGATTGCTGTGATTCATGAATTCACTCTTGCCTTCCAAACCCCATTTGTTTCTTTAATTTTCAGAAGTTTTGAAGATCCTTTTCCTGCACCACCTGACTAAGGTTGCAGGGAAGCATTGATTTCCTCTCGTTCCCATTGGTAAGAAACGTTGATTTAGTGCACGCGCAAGCATCGTGCTGATGAGGCAGACAATCAGGTTTAGAGCTCCAGAGAAATCCAGGTCTTTAGCACAAAGAGCCTCCTGATGACAATAAAATCATATTTTGGATAACAAAACCCTTCCTAGCAAAGCGACACAGGCAGTGCTCCTGCCAGTCAGGGTACGTGCCCCATCTGTGCAAGCTCTGCTCAATCTGAGCACTCCAGAAGAACACGTTCACTGGCTGTCACATTTGCAACATGTTTTCTCAGTTATTCCATCAAACCCCAGCCAGTGGTGGTGGATATTGGCAGACACCAATCAATTCCTGAGTAATACCAGCGTTTCCCCTCACTTGCTGAACTTCATCACCCAGCTTCAGGGAGTCTGTTACACTGCAGCTGTCATCAGTGGAGTGAGAAAAAATCTACGTGCAGCTGCTGAAAATCTGGTTTATACTGGCACCTCAGTGAACGTGTCGAGCCTATGCACCATCACAGGGGCACAGACACAATGCCCATTTCCAGGTCACTATTCAGTGGTGACAAGCTTTTCTTCAGCACCCCAAAATTCATCTGTGAGGTTGCCTCCAGGCTTTGCAGTGTCCAGTCTCAGCATGCCCAAGCAGAGAGAGTGTTGCAATAGAGACAGGAGACAATAGGGTCAGAGAGTGACCAGACAGGCTCAGTTCATGCCTTAAGTTTCTGTTTTACTAAATTAATTTTCTGTCTAACTGTTCTGCAGGAGGGCCATTATCAAATCAGCTATTTCTTGGAGACAGTCACAACAGTTCCTGTAACTTTCACATTGTTTAGGGTACCCCACAGTGCCTGAAAATTCCACAGGGGAGCAGGCACCCCAAAACAAGAGCTGCAGAAGGCTTGGACAAAAATATATTCCTAACTGTTTAGACATGTTCTGGATGGGAACTGCAGCATGTCTGCCCTGTTTGCTGCAATAATTATTGCTTGTATTTAAATTAAAAAGATCAGACTTAGGTAGCAGAGAGGCAAAACCAGGCTTCTAGTCCAGCAGCCTGAAATGGGGTAAGTGACAGAGTTTTCAAGCTTGGCAGTAACAGGGAAGTGGCAATAGCAGAAAAGTGGCAGCAGCCCACCCCTGACCATCCCTGCACCCAACAGAGCAGGGGGACCCCTCTAGAAAGGGGTGACCCTTTCTCATTTGGGCATTCTGGTCTGTCTGAAGTGTCAGTGGAGGTGTGTGGAGGTTGAACCTGTCTCTTTGTGCAGGCAGCTGAAGGCAATTGAGGCTTTGGCAGAAGCTCTGTGGTGGTTCAGCCCTTCCTCCCCTTGTGCTCCTACTGTCACTGTCCCTTTCCCCATCCTATGTGCTGGGTTTATGAATGTATCTTATGATGAAAATAATTAGGTAGTTAGATAAAAAAGTATGCAAATCTGACATGAGCAGTGAGGCATTGGGAAAATTGAAGCTGATGAAGGGCAGGCGAGACCCTGCTGGGTCCCTCATCCCTCCTTGTCTTCTCTTTGGTGTGGCAGAGCTGCCAGCTGGGACTCAGCCTGGATCTGCTCCTCCAGACCTCCTGGCTGCCTGCAGTGTGCTGCAGAGCCATGGCCAGCTGTGATTACAGCAGCTCCTTTCAACAGCAGGGTTCCTCTATCAGCTGAAGGTTATTAATCTCAGTGGTTTGTTATGCTGGGCTTCACACAAACCATGGACAAGAATGTGGGGTTTCTTAAATGGAAGGGAAAAGCAGTTGAACTACATTTTTTGGAAGAAAACAGCTAATTTTCTTCCCTCATGTCATGGGTTCTTAATAATTTTATAACTGTATTCAAAAGAAAGAAGCTCTTAGTTGTTACATGGGCATATAGCTCCAACCAGCCCAATGCAGCCCCAGCACTTCTGCCTAGGGTTAATTTCAAGCCTGCAGGTGGATCCCTCAATGTCCACAAAGTCTTGAAAATCAACAACTCAGCCAACTTTAAAATGCAGAGGCTGCTAATAGTGTTGTGAGGAAAAAGAAGGAGCTGGAAGTTGATGAAGCCTGTCTTGTTGAGCCTGGTTGATGTGTGTACTCTGCTCTAATAGTGAGACTAAGCAGAGGAAATGTCTGGAAAGGCCTGGAGAAGTCATTCTGACAAAGAGCCAGCTCACTTAAAATACAGAATAAAATCCTGAAACTGTTCAAAATCACCATGACTGGTCCTTACTTCAGGATGCTGTGTACAAACCTCTTATCTGTGCCTACAGCTTCGACAAGATGTTATTCACAATGACCTCTGAGAACACAGACGTCATAAAAGTCGTGAGGCTCTAACTGAAGACAAAGAACAAAATGCACCTATTTATGGAAGGAAAACTTTCATAAGCACAGATGGGAACACTGTGAGCACCATAAATGTTCAGACTAAATTGTATTAAAACAAATCTTCATATTGTAAGTGACATTTTAAACATACTTCTCCTGAAAAATTTCAAGCAATGAATAATGGAGCTGCATCAGATGGAGTACAGGGTGTCTTGTAGCCAGAGTAGTCAAATTTACTGTTTCACTCCTGATCTTTATTTTTTGTTTATTGAAAGCTTCACCTGCAATGAATGTGACCTCAGGAAGCAAAAAAAAAGAGAAAAAGGCAGCAAATAGCTTATGAGCTATCCAGGGAAAAAAAGATTTGTTAACATAAAACTTTCATTAAACAACTATGAATAATGAATTTCTTGGTGTTTACACTGAACAATTTCTTAGATGCTGTTTTCTTGTTCCCTGCTGGCGAAAATCAGCTTCCATTTTTACAAGAAATAAAGAGTACCAGTCCAGAGGGAGGTCCTGACACCTGCTGCCTCTCCCCTTCCAGACTGATTTTGAGCCCTTGTTAGTGAAGAGAAGAAGGCCATGAGCTGGTTTCTGTTCCCATTACTGTGACCAAACCTAGAAAATATCCTAAAATATGACCCCAAAGCCCACATGCCTGGCCTCATAGTCCTATATAGAGGCCACAATCTTAGATTGTTGGTTCCTTGCTTACTTTCTGATCCCTAAAGTACATTTTTTTTCTTATTATGCCATGCCATAACTTCAACAGGAAGTGTTGGTTAATTTTTGGTGACTCTGAGGGGACAGGAATCACGGGCACAAGCACAGACTGTTACTCTCAGGTGACAGAGCCTGGTTTGAGCAAAAGGAGGTGCATCCCTGGGGGTTAGAACTTCCTGAGGAAGATGTGGAATTAAAGTTGCTGTGGCTGTAGAGAAAATGGAGATTTGCCTCTTTCTCCACAGAGATCAGATTCACAGATGAAAGAGGAAAACATCTTGCCCAACAAATAAACTTAAAGAAAAGACCTGCTCCCCACTCACCCAGGAACCCAGTGATTGAAAAGGACTTGCCAAAATATCCACTGTCCCAAATGCAGAGTCCATCCAGGAAGGCTGAGCCCCTGGAAGAGGCAGGAGTGAGGAAAGATCCCTGTAGGTGCTGCTTCCTCTTGCTTTGGGCCAAGAAACTCCTTATTCTGGGGAGGAGATCCAAAGGGAGCAGGTCTGGACTCTGTTTTGGAAGAATTTGCTTTTCTGTGTGGCTGTAGAGCCTGTGTGGCATCTCACTGTCACTCCAGGTCACCCTAGGAGAGAAGCAGCCAGGTAGCCTCTCTCAAGGGAAAGCATTATTGAAAATGTCACAGTAACTCCTTCTGAGCACTTCTTCATTTTATTTGTTTTCATGGAATTTCATCCAATTTTCCTTCCACTGAAAGCATAGTAAATATTCAGAGTGATGATATTCTGAGTCTCTGGATCAGGTTATTGCTACCAGTCCTCCAATTGCCAGGCTTTGATGGCACCTTAGCACTCCATTAGCAGAAACTCTGATCTGTTCCTTTCACTGCAGGATGACCCAAATGTGCTCTATAAGTCTAGATATTATGAAGATCAGTTTTGAGTTGCAGTCAATTAAAATTCAATTCTTTTTTCATTTCATTACCATAGACTGGCAAATTCAGAGACCTGTTGAGGTGCTCTTGCTGAGAAGACCACAATGATGGTATTTTTAAGCAACTTTGATGGTAAACTGAAGATAACAATACACTTGCTTTAAGATCCAATCACATCTCTTGTTAAAAGATCCCTTGGGCTATAACAGATTTAGTGGAGAAAAGTTTGAGTTCTTTTTGAGTCCTGTGGGAGAGTGAAGCTCATTCAGTTGATTGAGTTAACTTAGTTAATCTGCTAGCTTAATTTCAGCTAGGCTGCATTTCAGGAGCATCAAAACCCCATGGAAAAGCTATTTCCTCTGTGTTTCACATATTAAATACCACTGCTCCAAAACAGTAAGAGTCACTGCAATAGGATAACAGCAAATTTTGAATGTTTGTTAGAGGGTTGGGGATTTTCCCTGACAAATACACAGACATAGCAAGTATCCTTCAGAAACTATTTGTTTTAGAGAAGGGGACAAACAACAGACTGACTTGTCTGACTACATTCAGTCTGCAATGTTAATGCTGGAGTCAGCACCAAAGGGACATTTCCTTACAAATCACTACAAAGAAAGATTACAGGACAAATCTTGACTTTGCCATGCATAAGATTGCGTATTTGGCTTAACTAGTGCTGATATATTTTAATTTCAATGTGTCAGCACTTGGTGAGAAGGATAATGCAAACATACAGCCTGAAGGCTGGAGCTAGAGAAGCATGGAGGAAGTTTAACACGGGGTGATGGGACTCCAGGAGCAGGAAACCACTCCCAGGTCAGATGCCAGGATTCTCATGGAGTGAGGGAGAGAATCTGTCCCTGAGTTGTGGGGTGCACTGAGATAATAAATAATTAAACAAGTCCAGGGCCAGAAAGAGAAAAGGATAATGACTCCATAACCAGCAGCAAAATCTTTAGCAAGTGAAGTGAAAAACCCTGTTAAGGCAGTCCAAGGAAAAATAATAGGGAAGGTTGTGAGAAGCAATTTGATAAATGTGTGAAACTTCACAGCAACAAAAACTTCAAAGGCATCAGAAGTAAGATATTTACCACACTTGGGGAGTTCCAGGAGTGAACAAGCTATAAAAGCATCACACAGGGAAGACAAAGTCATTGCAAGAAAGCTGAATGAGTGCTGGAGAAGGTGAATCCCAATGTAAACAGGTACAGCAGAGCTGGTACCACATCTTCTGCTACAGGAGGGCACAAAGGAGCAGCAGCTGCTTCTGGAGGGAAGCAAATCATTTGCTCCTCCTGCAACAGGTAGAACTTTGATTGCCTTGTCCCTATGTTCTGCACAAACAGGTAAAGGAGAAACCTGAGACTGTTGTTCTTTAGGGGGTACCTATCCAGAAAACACATGTATTAGCTGGAAAGAACAGTGAACTAGCATGTGGAACAAATCAATAAATAAAAAATAATAATTTCAAAGAAATGTAAAGAGGCTAAAGGCTTTGGTTTGTTCTGAGAATTAACATAGTTTAGGTTCTAGATATCAGAAAAATGATCTTTTTTTTTTTTATTTTTTTTAAACCAGGACTCAGGACTGCAAGAGATATGTCTGAAATAAAGGGCATTATGCCTGGCTTTTGCATTGAGCAAACTCACACTTTTCCTACCAAGCAAACTCACAAAAACTTACATAAAGTGTAGATTTACTAGACATAGGGAAAGAATGTGACTTGTTGAGGAATAGTCAACGCAGATTGTGTCAGGCAAGTCACGACTTACAAATCTATGAGTAGTCTGTGAAGGTATGAGGAAGTATATGAATAAAGGTGATTCAGCTGATATAGTGTATGAGGGTTTCCAGGAATCTTTCAGCAAGTTTCATCTGCAAAGGTTCTTAGAGAAATGAAGTTGTCATTTGGAGTTGTTGTCATTTTGAAGTTGTATTTGGCCTCATATGGATTAGTATCGGGTTAGAGGATTGGAAATAAGGAAGGACTAATAGTTGAGTTTTTCATAGTAGGGAAATATTAACTATGCTGGGATGTCACAGAAGGAAGCATGAAAAGGAGGCTAGGTGGCAAAGTTTGCTGGTAATGCAAAAAATACTTAATATAGCCAAATGTAGATCTGACTGTGAATGACTGCAGAAAGCCTTGGTATACACTGAACAGAATTCAGCACTAATATGTGCAGTACAGTGAATCAGAAAAAAAAATTCAGCCATGCATATACTGTTCTTGGCTCTGAATTAGCTGTTAGCAGTCAAGAAGTAAATCTTGGAGTTGCTTCTGTAAGCTCACTGCTCAGCAGCGGTCGAAAGGGCAAGCAGGCTGTTAGGAATTATTAGGGAGAAGAATTGAGAGTCAGACTGAAAACACTTTTAACCATCTGTGTAAGTGTCTGGTGCAGACATATTCTGGAGACTGCACACAGGGCTAGTCCTTTCCTCATCTCATGAAAAGCAGAGTTGAAAGAAGTATAAGAAAGTTTGATCAGAGAACAGCTTGCACAGGAGGAAAGACCAAACAGACCATGATTGGCTTTGGAAAGAGGCAAAAGGGAAAGGCATATGCTAAAGCATGAAGGATGCTTTATTGAAGGATGAAGTTATTACAGGGTTAGAGAAAGGGCATGAGGAAGGACTATTCCCTGGTGCTGATCACACAGAAATGAACAGGACTTCAATGCTGAGGCATCAAGCAGCAATTTTGAAACAAACTGGAGAAGGTTTTTTTCAGAGTCCGTAAGTGAAGAAGGCATTTGTTGCTGAGAGAAGCTGCAGAGGCAAAAATGCAAATGGATTCTGGAAGGAATTAGCTAAGTTAAGGAAGGTCCATGGGTGCTCATTAAACAGGTCAGTCTCTGTATGACCTTCAGCTCAGGTACTCTGCAAGGCACTGACTGCCAGAGGTGCTTGGTTAAAGATCAGCCTGTGCTTATCATGACCTTCCCCTGTGTGTCTCTGACTGGGTACTTCGGGAAACAGGTCTTGGGGCTGCTTGGGCCTGGGCTGACCAGGCTGGTCATTATTATATTCTTACGTTAACAAAGTAATTAGTGCACTCCTTTGGGAGCAACTTCTGTCCCAGTGAGCATGAATATGTCCTTGATTCAGCAAGTCATGTGTACTGTTGCTGGGCATTTCTAACACATGAACCCTGTGGAGGCAAGGGTGACTACATTCTGTGTGTGTTTGATGTTCTATATGCCACTACAGACTCACTGTCTGGTGTCAAAGGAAAGATATCTAAAGTATAACAGTGTAAATGGAAAACTTGCTCCCTGCAGTCAGAACTTCTGTCTATGCTAAATGAGAGGCAAGGATACAGAAATGTGAATGGATTATGGTGGATACAGACACACCAGCTGCTTTTACATTTTTCTGTTTTAAAATGTATCAGCAGACTAAGACAGTTACTGAAAATTTACAGCTTCCCAACAAGCATCTATTATCAGTTTAACATAAAATCAGTACTTACACAATATGTCAAACTGCTCCGTGGCACTCACTTATGTTATGCTAATATGTTCCAGAAGAAGGAAGCAAGGTATAACAGCAGGTCCTCCCTGGCAGTTGTTCCTGAGGCAAAATTCTAGTGATATTACATGATGGAGGAAATCCCTGAGTAGATGAGCTACATGATAAATCATTGAGAGTGTGAGGAATTACTTGTAGCATTTAGCAATAAAACACAGCAGTGTCAGCGTTGTGTAAGACAGAATCTGATTTCAATAGCAGTAATTTAATGTGCAAGAATATCACTCTGTGCTCGTGTGTGTGCTTCGAGGGGGGAAAGAAGGGGATGTGATAAACAGTATTCACACCTGCCAAGAGCAGCTGCTGCTTCTTCTTCTTCTGGAAAAATCCGTGCAGAGTGAAGCACATCTCTGTACAACAGCACAGGGATAAGCAGGTATAGGTACAACTAAGTGTTGGAATCAGGGAGCAATAAGGAGGGAAGTGGGAATGCTGGCCCAGGATATTTCACTGCCAGACTTCCAAAAGTGTGGAGTTTTTGGCCAGCTTCTTTAATCTCCCTGTGTTTTCTCTGAAAAGAGGAGCTGCCCTGAGGACATCAACGACAAGGTTTGGTAGAGAAGTATTTGGTATTTGTATCCTTTTATACAATTTTCTCTTTTTTTTTTTTGTGTGTACATTCTCCTTGTCATAAACTAATGACATAGGGTTTACACCACCCCCAGAGAAAGCAAAACACTTCATTTCAGGTTGGACAAAAGATGCCAAGACCTTTAAAAATTAAATAATTTCAAAGAAATGAAACTCTTCAAGAATGTATACTAATTTTGAGTGATCCCTACTCAGCCAGTGCATCCTTCAAATCACTGTGGCATAGGTTAGGTAGACTTCAAAGGTAATACAAGTGTTTTACTGGCCTTCATATAGATCTAGTGATCTGCTCAGATTTCATAGAGTCACAGAATCATAAAGGTTGGAAAAGACCTCCAAGATCATCCAGTTCAGCTTTTGATCAACCACCCATTGTCAACTAAACCATGGCACTAAGTCTGACCCAGCTAACTCAACTTTTACTTCCTCAGGCTGACAGTGCAAAGAGGGCTAAAAAAAGACTCCTCAGCAGCTACAGGGATTTTCCACGATGGTCACTGCCCCATGGAAGCATGGGTTGGCATCTTGATTACTTCAACAACTGCATCTCTCTAAGACACGTATGTTTGTTGTTTAAACCACCAAAGACTAATTCTGAATAAAAACCAAAATGGCCTTAACAGGCATAGTTTGCATCAACATCACCACCACCAGAACCAGCAACAGGACATGACTCAACAGATCATTAACACTGGGGAAGAATCACACCTTCCATCCAGGACTTCAGACACTCCATCAATTAGCAGGCAAACACTGCAATTTACAGTAATTCCAAGCAATTCAGTTTACCAGTAATGACTTGTTACTCAAATTAAAAACACAGAACCTCTGCCTTATTAAAGCAAAACTATAAAGTTCAGCAGACAAAGCCAAACAGACCACAACATCAAAGGCCTTTTGAAGATTAACACTTTGACTAAACTACCAGAGATTCATTTAGAAGCAAATGACACAGATGTTCTTTGCATCTCTTTAATATTAAATTTATCAGAATGTGTTCTTCATTTACAATGCTCTCTATTTCCTAACTTAAGTCTGTAGATGGTTGGATCAATTTTTTGCATAGGATCAATTTTTTTTTCCAGGATTAAATTTTGGGGGTCACGGTCTAGACACATTTAGAGGAAATCTTCTGAATCTCAAATGACTCATTTGGAAAATGTCCTGCAAGTGAGAGTTATGTTTGCTGAGGCACAGATAGAAAAACTAGTGAGAACTGTTGCAGCTGTGTTATATAAAAGGAAGAGACAATTTAATGGAAAATTTCATACTTTGCAGAAATTTGATTGCCTATTTTCTCTATGTAGATATCTTATTAGAGCAGCTACAGCTGCTGCACTGAAGGTATATTTTCACTGATGATGATCAGGATGGGAGTGCCAGAGCAGTGTGTGGAATTTAACATTTTATTCTGTTGCAGAATTACAGCAAACATTTACAAATCTCTCGGCTGTTATTTTCCTTTTATTAGACAGGAGTGAGAATTTGCTCCATATGGCTGCTCCTTTTGGCCAAGGGACACAGAGTGTTTGTTGATGCCAGAACCTCAACAGGTTGGGTGTAATGGCAAAGAAATCATGAATTAAGTTGTCTGTCTCACCTGCTGATTTTACTGAATGCAGGATAAACTGATTCCCTTAGCACCAAGTAGCAGACTGTCCCATATCATTCTCCCTTCCTTATCTCCCTTCTTCACTAGCATAAAGAAAAATATTAGGTCCCTTTAAAAGTACATCGTAATCCTACAGCCTGGTTTTTCAAAGCTCTCTTTGTTTATAAGTAGCATTGGAGGTAAATAGGTCATAAATTCTACATCACAGGATTTCTTAGCTTCATACCTATGAGAGTTACTGTGCTTCACAGAGGCCAAAATAATTCCAGGACTGCTGTCAAGTGGTTTATGTTCTGCAATTTGGAGTTTATTAGTGTTAACAGGGTAATGTTATATAGTATTTGTGGTGTACAAAGTCCTGCAGGCTAAACATTCTTGGGCTACAGTGGTTCCACAGCCAAAATAATTTAAAAACCCTGTCTACATATTCTTGATAGAAGTTTGCTTGATTTTCACAAAACCAGAATTATCTTAAAGCAAGAGATTTTTAGGGGTATTTAAAGTAAAGGGTCCTATTTTCCTTCAAGTCTATGAATAGTTCTTCAGCTTGAATCAATCTTGAATATATCAGTATTATAAATTGTTCTTGGATACCCACAGGGTGAGCCCTGTGGCTCCTGAGACCATTGGTTGAATATCCCAGCTGAAATTCACAACAGCTGTTGCACAATGCAGATGCTGTTAGCCTGTCTGCAGATGAGTTATTGGCAGTTTTGGGAAGCAGAGGTTATTTCACTCTCCACTCAGGACAGTCTAGTGATGATCTAAAGGTGACTTTCCTTTAGAGCTGTAGCTTGGAACGCATCCACTGACATTCCATTTCCTGGCTTTGTAAAGACCTGAAACTTCTATTTTTTTCACACTGGATTACATCTAACATCACTCACAGTCTCAACATCTGCAATACAAGTGCCTCCACAGGCCACCTCAGCCTGGTCTGGAAATATGGCAAAGGGTCTTACAGCAAACTCTCCAGAACTGAGCCTGCACAGCCAAGCAGGAGGTTGAAATATCACCTTCAATAAAGCAAATTGGTGACAAACACTGGCTTAAGCATGTCCAGGATTGCAGCAAACATTGCATTACTAACTCTTTTTGTCCTGAGTTCCCATCAGATGTCATGGTACCACCCCAGATGATGCTTACAGAAAGATGAAGCAGCACAGAAGCAGAGGGAGAAATGTTTCTCCAAACACTGTGGTAGGTAAATTTGTAAGTAATTTATTTCCCCTGCCCATAACTCATAGTTGAAATCACTATACTTTAAAATTCCATTCCTGCTGGGTCCAGAGATGGCTTTATTACCACATAAAATTCTGCCAAATAGAAGAGCCACACTTTAAGCAATGGACTACAGAGTCCAACTTCCCAGCATGTTATTTTTATGAAAAGGAGCTGATTGTATTGCAAGTAATTTAAGACAATCTTCTTAAGAGAAAGTCTCAGCTTCTGTGACTGGGATTGTACTGCAGCATCCTTGGAATTGCAGCTGTTATCTCAGAGCATTACTGGGAAAGCACTGTCAGCAGCAGGGCCAAAGAGCTGGTTTAAAGCTGTTTTGCTGGTAAGATCTGAGCACAGCTTGCTCTTTTAGCAAGCAGATGTATGGTGGTATGGAGAACCACGTGACAAGCAAGCGAGGGGAAAACAAACAAAACCAAAACATTTCTGCCTCCTGAATGCGTTTCCACTTGTAAATTCAGGGTGCTTAGCAAAATAACTAGAGGAAAACAAAAAAAGCAAGCCAAAACAAAACAAACCAAAACAAAAACAACAAACAACAAAAAAAACTAAACTCAAAACAAACCAAAAAAAACCCGAAAATGAAACAAACAAACAGCAGATCAACACAAGGCCATTAACCAGATAGGAGCAGAGCTTGTTCTGTTCCCAGCTCCATGACTTCAGTGGTTTTGAAGTGATACACAGAGTTTGTACTTTTCTCTGTATTTGGGTGAATTTCAGCCTCAATAAATTCCAAATTTGGGTGAATTTCAGGCTCAAGGGATCATTTATAATGAGCATCCTGTTGGGTCAATCCTATCTTTTCTGCTTGTTCATGAGCGAGACAAACCATTAAGCAACTTGTAGTGGATTTGGACACTGGGATCTGCTGAAGAATCAGAAATCTAAAAGCTCTTACCTTATTATTTGACACACTCAGTCACTCCCTTCTCTGCAGTAACCTCATGATGTCTCAATTTCCCTCTCCAGCTGGGCTCTCCCAGTCTGGGAAGGTTGGACAAAACCATGCCCATTCATGCTTTGCTGCTGCTCAAAGTGAATGACCAAAAAGGGTCCCTGAGTATCTCACTGCTTTTGTCTTCACTCTGCTCTGATCCTCAAGAACTCCTCCTGCTCCCAGGATCTTTAGCAAAGATCTCTTTCATTCCAGGTCCCACTTTTCTCTCCCTTCTTTTGGGGAACTCTTAGTTTCACTTGTCTTTCTATCCATAGCCCCAAGTCCCTGTTTTTCCTTGTTAAATGGTCTGTGCAGAAGCACAATACATGATCAACCTCCTAACTGCTGCTTCTGCCCTTCATTAATGGGAGGACTCATGATATGGAGGGTTTTTTCAGTCCAGAAACTATCAAAATTCAGAACCAGCCTGTAGATCTAATAAAGCAAAATTTCACTTAACTCCAGTGGCTCTGAAACTGAAACCAGCAGCTGAAACCAACTCCCAGAAGAAAGTGAATCTCCTTAAAGCCAGCTAGTGTTAGACATTTTAGTTACTGTGAGGTTAATGGTATCTTGCAAATTCCAGTGTTTCTGCTTCCTAACAAATGAACTAAATTAGTAAAAATTATCCTTTCCCTGTTTTTGCTATCGTAAAGAAGTCATGTATCCTGCTTCCAATTAAATTAACCATTAACTCCTTTTGATGAAGCTGTACATGATCAGCCCCCAAATGAGCTCCAATCTATACAAAGATTTAAGAACACAAGAGGAAGTGTTTACAGATTTCAAAGACAGAGCAGTGAGCTGCAGGCTCAGACTGGGGACAAGTACAAGCCTACTGGTTAAGAAGCAAGCTAAGTTGAGTGTTGATGCACAATGCTCCTTTGGAGCTTTCTGAGCTCATCCTGTAGATCCCATCTTCACTGAGACTGAACTGAAAATGCTTCTGCCTAAACCTGCTTATCTCAAAGATAGATCACCTGGATATGCATCCTGTGACTCAAGAGAACAGCACATTGTCTTGAAAAAAATGTTTTAGAATAGACTGTGTTTCCCAACATAGCTGAAGGTTCAGAGCAGACAACATTGCTGGACTCACATGAGTTCAGCTGAGTCCTCACAAACATTGCCACACATTGTCTGTGACAAAGCTGTGTTCACAAAGCTCTACCCATGGTGTCCATAGATGGTGGCATAAAAGGAGCTCAGTTTCTTTTTGGTAAAGACAAGGGATAGAAAGAAAAATAATAAAATGGGAAAGGAAATAATTTCTGGGTGTCCAAACAAGCATTTCCTAAGACTGGTTCCTCCACTACAGCAAATTAACATAACAATTAGGATAATGTTTTTGCACTGTGTCTTCCTCCTAGTGAGCCAGAAAAATGTAGTAAAACTTTGTGTTTTTCACAGCTCAGAGTCTCTGTTGTTTTCTGCCCTTTTGGTGTTCTCACTGTTGATTGCAGAGTGCTTTAATCAGGTACAAGTGTTGTGGGCTGATGGGCAGCCAAGCCTTGTGCAGGTAATACTTATCAGCTCCATGCTATCAGCCAAATCTTATTTCGTTCTCTTAAAAATCAAAGGCTACAAAATGTGAGGCAGGAAAAGGGAAGGAGCAGTTCTCTTGCTGTTGGAGTTTTTAGATGCATGGCCAAGAGAAAAGCCACGGAAGAACAACAGCATGGGAAGGGGCCAAGGCTGTCCCAGCAGCTGAGAGGGAAGGGCAGCCTGCAAGGATGCACATGGGAGGCCTCAGCAGGACACCGGGCACTTTAGGCAGTGAAATAATATCTTGCTGCAGGAAGGAGCATTTCTGGCAGTACCAGTGTTATAAATGCGTTAAAAATTTTGGGAGGAATTAAGGGATGCTGATTGTTGCAATAAATTGTTAATTAATGTAATGAACTTTTGTGTATAGGATTGTTAAGTTATATACTGTTGTAGTTACCATATGGGGGAAAGCATGGTCCCAGCATTCAAGGGGCCTAGGAGGGAACTTTCTAGAAGATGATGGACACACCGAGAGGGACCATGATTGGAAGGAAAACCAGCCAATGAAACCAAAGAATTATAAAATGATTGGTCAGGAATGCACCGTGTTATGAGCCAATGGGAGTTGGAGAAAAGGACCAATCATTGCAAGGATTGAAAAATGGACCAATGACGGGACGTTGAAGGACTATAAGACCCCAGGTGCCTGCTACCGTGGGTCCTCTGGAGGAACTTCGAGTCCAGAGGAGCACTGCTATAGCTTTTTTGGTGGTCTGGCTTGCTGCGTGGACTCTAGGCTTATCCTTAGGTGGTTTTTGTTTTCAATAAACAGCTTTTTTTGTTTAATTTTTATACAAGCCTCAGTTTCACTTTTTTCCGTCAATTTTTGTTCACACCTGCTTACTACACCAGCAGCCCCACAAAGTGCTAAGTGGAATCTTTCACCTCATTTTCTCTTCCTTCCTATCCTGTGCCTGTTGCATGCCAGTGGGTAGGAAATACCTCCTGGCTGATGTTGTGTTGGCAGGACCCTAAGGCCTGTCTCCTCCTGTAGGAATCCAAGGTACTGTGCCAAGTGACACTTCTCTGTCACTGATCCCTGGCAGGTGCTGCAGTGTCTGGAGCTGACCCTGGGAAGGTGAGTTGGGAGCTCCAGGTATCTACTGAGGGCAGCATGGCATGGGACAGGCACAGCCCAGAGCCAAGGCTTAGGGTTAGAGTTAGGGTTAGGGTTGGCAGAATCTTGCTCTTGGTGAGTCCCAGGCAGGTCTGTGATGTGCAGCACTCCAGGATAGCCACTGTGTGTGGAGCTGACTTTCAGTGGGACTTAGAAAAACTCAGCAGCAGGTCTGTTTTCCCAAGAGAAAGCCGCTTTCCTTTTCAAGGACGGCTCTGTGGAGAATTTTAGGTTCTCAAGAAATGGACTGATTAGAGGTTTTGTAAGCATCCCTCATTCTCAAAACAATAGCTGCTGTTTTCACTTTGCTTACTTTTTCCCTTTGTGTCCATTCTCAAAACATGCTCTCTCTGCCTCAACCAACAGTGCTAGAGAGGCGTTGTGCCATTTAGCCAATCACATAATTGTTAGTGAAAGACTCTATAAAAGTCACCTTGTTACAACAAAGTTTAGCCTTCTGATGATCATGAAACTTTGGAGTCCTTCATTTCCTCTTCTGGGAACAGCAACAACTGTGCCCATGGAAAAGATGTCAGAGAGTGGCTGTGGCTGCACACAGTGCTCTGCTGCCCCTCCATTCGGAGGTGGAGGACTGGCAGTACAGACTGGAGATTAACACAGCATTAGGGCAGGATGCTCAAACAGAAATATAGGCCAAAACACTATCAAATATACTGCATTAAAGAGCTTATAACACATTTCCTGACATATTGATGTAAGCAAAGGTTAATCTTTCCTGGGGTCACTTGCAAGCACTTTCAGAGTTATATCATGCTGATTTTGCAGTCTGCTTTAAGAGTACAGGGCTTATATTGGGAAACTGAAAATCAGATGACCACTTTGCCTCCAACTACCTCAGGAATAAAGATTTTTCCCTCTTATCTTTTGCTTTCTGATTGCTTTCATGCTTGGAGGGCCCGCAGAGAGCTCTGCCTAAAGTCTGTGGGCCCCTCTGAGCACTCTGCCCAGTGTGGTACCATGGGAGGTGCAGGTGGGACACGAGGAAATCTGGCAGTTTTCTCCCAGCAACCTGCACAGCAGGCCAGGTTTGAAGCCCCTGTGTGCTGCACCAAACAGGACAGGTTCCCACACTCTGCAGTGTTTCATTCTGATGAATTGGCGTTTCTCACTGGGACTTGGCTCCACCAGAAGATTTCTGGCCAGATTTAATCAGGGAGGCTTGAAAGCCATCCAAAACACAGGCCAGGAAAGGATATAACTACAAAAATATAGCAGCTTTTTCACATTTTCTGAATTGTTTGGTAATTACATTTGTTGGAGATATAATTCATGCACGATTGTTTAGAGTTGTCCCTGCAACATTTATCAGCTCATGCAAAATTATCTTTCTTTCCTTACAGAATCAGGCTGTAATCAGTTCTATAAACCCTCTGAGATATTTGTTTGAAGACAATAGTTTTTTTGTAGGGAATAAAGATGATTAAGAAAAGTGTTTTCAAAACTGCAGCCAAAGAGAAAGTCAGTAATCACACAAATGGAAAATACAGATTTTTCTAACCTAGTGAAAACGGATTCATGCAGTGTTAATTTTTTCCTCTTTCCACTTTTTCATCTTATTGTCTATTTTTCATTTGTCTTGCTAAACTGCACAAAACTCTGGTACATTACCATGCTCAAACTTCTTCTAAGGACAAGAAGTTATATTGGTTTAACACAGTGATTGTATACAAATGCTGTATTACATCAGCACAGTTCAAGCGCTTTGGCCTTTTTAATTTCAATGCAGCTGCACCAGTAAATGCTTTATACTAGTCTGGGAAATGAATAAGGGAGATAGCTGTGACAAACTGTTATGCTGAGATGGCCGTGCCCACACCACACTCAGGATTTATTTGTGTGAGCCAGTTGGTAGGAAACATTTCCTACCTGGCACAGTTACAGTGGCTAAAACCAAGCAAACATTGTCAGTGCATCAGGCCATAAGGATGAAATGTTGTCAAAAGTCTCTGGCTGCTTTGTGCTCCTATAGCAATATATGGTATCTATAAATCTGCTTTAGCAGCCTAATTAATCAGAGCTACAGCAATTTGCATCACTGGGGCTGCTCAGCCAGAGCACAAAGTAAATTCACATCCTGGAGCTGGCTGCTGCCCCTTCTTGTGCTGTCTCTATCCTTGTGTGACTCCACTGTCAGCCCAGCTTTATTCTCAGCTCCTGTGCCAGCAGAGGAGCTGCTGTGTTTTCTTTGCTCCTCAGGCAGACTCCAGCATTTTCCCTCCCTTCCTCCAGAGGGTTGTGAGCATGGTCGTGTCCAGAAATTTTCCCTGGAGTGATTCAAGCCATCACTGGAGGCTGGGGCTTGGTTCAGTCCCTCTGGTCCCACCCCATTGTCCTTCCCTTGTCTGCTCTTCTCCCTCTCCCAGGAAGCTCCTGCTGCTGGGGAAGCCTGGGTGCAGAGGGCTGGGTTTGGCTGGAGGCTTTGGCTTTGTTTTGACACTGTACTTGTGCTTGTGCCCCTCCTTGGCTCTTCCTGGGTGGCTGAGAGTGCTACCAGCCTTCCTCCTTAATGACTCTGGTTGCACTTGGTGGTGCCCAAGCCCTCTGACAGGCTGTTCTGTGATAAGGAAGTCACCCCGACCACTCGTTGTGGGTGATCTTGTGACTCAGGGACATCTGTGGGACAGGGTGAGCAAGGACAGAGCCACAGCTGTCCCGTTTGGCAGTGCTGCAGCAGAGCTTTCTGTGCCTGTCCCCATGCTGCCAGCACCCCTGGGGACAGGAGTATTTAAAATTAACACAGCAGTAATTTAATCTATTTTTTCCAGAAATAAAACTGTACAGAGGATTTATTTGCTTGCTGGTCTCTAAGACAAAGGGACAGCAGAGTGGCTGCAATGCTAACAAATGGGTGTTAGCTGGAAGAGAAGTATTTGGATGCCTTGGATTGAGAAATCCTAAGCATCAAGGATGTGAGTATTGAGGGTTTGAAGTTTGCTTCTTGCTAGTGTAGGTGCCATCTGTAAAATGCAGCTCTGGATCCTGAGCATGCATAACAAGCTTGGTTGCTCAGACCTCTTTTTGTCTAGAGCCAGCCAACATAGTTAAAGGTACTACTTCATCTCAGTAAGAGTAAATAAAGTGATAGTTATCTTCAAATCAGTTCTTAAAAATCATTATTTATACAGTGCCATCAGTGGAGAGCTCTCCTGGAAAACAGTCCTGATGCTCTCTCCAGGGAGACAACAGTCTGGTGGTATAAAACATAGATTTTTAATTAGTGTTGTTTGGCTTCAGTGAATTACTTGCATCAGAGCTACAAAGTTGAGTGGAGATTTGTAGACTCGAGTTGGACTAAAACTAGACAAAATAAGACAAGAGAACACATGTTGCAGTGTTAATGAGAATGAAAGATAGTGATTGCAGTAACACAGTCAGAAAGTCACACTCAGGGTATTATCACAGCAAGCTGCACTGGTCTTCCTATTTTTAGGTTGAGTCCTTTGTGAAGGAAGATTAGCTTTTTGCAAAGGGTGTTTTAAGGGAGAATGAGGAGAGGACTAATGACAGAATTATGAAAGCAGGTCCAGGCATTAGGCACTGAGGACAAAAAAGAAAAGCCATTAGCAATAGCCAGAGAAGTGGATGAAGGCAGCAGCCAGTGGAAAGGTTTGGAAAAAAACAAATCCAGTCTTGCAAAAACAAACCAAACATTTGCTTACAATGAATATATGCTTTGCATGTGTTTTTGGACATAAAGTAATAACCAAAAAGTATTTCATGAGAAGGGACCCCAAGAAGATTCTAGTCTGAGAGCTACAACACAACTTTCGATACTGCTAATTTTATTTCCAAGATCTCCACCATATGCCTAGAGCATTCTCAATAACATTCCTTTAACTTTTCCAACACAATAGTGAAATCAAGGAGTCCCTGAGAAGGGGTAGGCATTTCTGATATTCTTGGTGAAGGATCTGAATTTTGGGGTGAAATTAGAAATTTCCATGTGTAAGTTCTGGGTTTTGTGAAAAGGGTATTTTCTGTAGGAGACATTTCAATGGGAAAATTTTGGTTATTTCTAATGGCTTGAAAAGCTTTTTGGTTGGTGTAGAGAGCAACAAGAAATGTCTCCAGAGGTCTGGACACCATCAAAGGTACCCCTGGACTGCCATGTCCTCTCCGAATCTATGCCTTCCCCCCTGAAATGTATTTACCTCTGACTCAAGCAGGGGGTATCCTGGCACTCCTGTGACTGAACTAAGAATCAGCTCATTTGTTTTTAAGTCACACATGCCATCTTGCAATAAGAGGGCTTCTGTGACAGTTTAACAATCCCTTGTAAAATTCATCCCTTCACAGCCTTTGATGACTCAATGTGCACTTTTCAGCATGAACCACATCTGCCCACCTAATTTATGCTTCTGTTGATCTGTACATTAACAAACATGGTAAGTGTGACCAAAACAGGTAAGTCATCACTGGCTCTTGACTGAAACAGGCATTTTCTTTCCTCTGGAATAATGCAGGCAACAGCCCTGGGAGCCATTCTTAGAACAAACTTCCTCACGAGACAGGATGGATCTGACTTTCCTAGAAGTGCTGCACAGGTTTTCTTTGAGGAAACCTTTCCATGACATGGTAGAATTTAACAGCACTGGTATCCTCTTCCATCAGGTAAATCATGGATCAGTGAAAAAATTAAAGATAGTAACACAGTCTGAAATTAATTTAAATCCTGCCATAAGAAGAATTTTAACATGCACGAGGTGTAACATCAGCAACTCCCCTAACTCACAGTGGGGTGTCCTTACTCTGGTTAAGTATCACTGTGTTAGTACTGTGTGTGGAGGTACTCAAACAACAAAAAAGAATAACCTATAACTTATAGAGTGTATTAGCCCTACAGCACAGGAGGAAAATGCAAAGGAAGAGTGATTCTGCTCCCATAATGAAAGCAGCAAAGCTGGGTGCTCTGAAGGGTGCTGGGTTTAAGTACAAGCAGCTCTGTTGAGACACTGCAGCTGTCTCAACGAAACGAGGCCATCATCCACAGGAATGATGACCAATCCAACTGTGCAGGAAAGACAGGAGTGTCTGAGGGATCCAGCACTCCCTCCCGTGCCCCTAAATGTTGATCTCTAATTGAACCTCATAACTACGTAAAGTTATGCTAATCAGGTTGGTTTCCTGCTCTCCTCCTGCCCTCATTCCTTGATAGTCAAGATCCTCTGTCAAACAGTTTGTTCCCATCATACTCCTGATGCACTGGGCAGAGAAAAAGCAGCACTGAGAAATCCTCACTGCCCATGTGCAGACAGCTTCCTCCTTTGCAAGGGAAGCCTTGGATCATCTGGGAGTCTGGTTTTTGTAGAGACTGTACTTTGATACATCAGCACAAAGGAGATGCACACAAAGAATGAAGGTTTATTTCTGCATCTTCCCAAACAGCATCCTTAAGAAACCTCTGCTTATTTTACAGGAAAGAGAAAAAAACCCAACACATATACATATATTGCTACCACCTGCTTTTCATTTCATAAAGTATGAATAGGGCTGAGCTTCCCATGGTGTAAAGCTAAATTGTCAGCGCAATTCTGGCAGGAGATTTTAAAACACCTTTGGTGGTGTAGGAAGCAAAAGAACACCCACTGATTTGAAGATCAAAGGCTGAGTTTACAGGGTTGACAAAAAATATTCTCTCCTCATTCATAATCAGCACAAATAAGTCATGCAAATCTCAGAGAGCTGTGATGGGGCCACACACTGATATTCTCTCCAGTGGTTCTCTGCGTAGAACCTCCACAATATTTTCCTCCAGTGCAGACAAGCACCACAAATACCAGGTGTCCTTTGGGGAGGATGGGAAGCTCACTGGTCTGAGGAAAAGCATGTTATGTAATGTATGTGGTAAAATTAATTTTGCTGGGAGATAAGGGAAATGCCATAAATAGCTGGCAGACTGCTTGAGAGGGGGAGTGAGTGAGCACTCCTGAGCCTCTCAAAGCTCTGGCTGGCTGTGCCTTTCATCAGCAGAGTCACTGAGGGATATCTGCCATTCCAGAAGAGATAACCTTTGCTCCATCAAAATGCTGTTATTTTAGCAGTTTTGTCTTTAAGTGGCAGATTAGTTAAACCTCATTTTCTCATGAGCTCAGACGTGGATCGAGGTGGTGCTCCATGGGTGAAGCAGAACACAGAGTGCCCCTTCAGCAGACCCCTGCAGTCCCCAGAGATGGCTCAAACATGAGAGGTACTTTTCCCAGGTGCTTTTTCCCACTCTCCTCCTCAGCTGACCATGAAGATTTCTCAAAGACCTGGTGTCTCTTCTCCCTGGATTATGTGCTGCTCAGGGCTGTCAACCCACACCTCCATCGTGCCCCACACGCAGCCAGCAAAGCTCTGGTGGCCCCAGGGATGCTGGATGCTGCTGGCAGGTCTTGTTGCCCACAGAGGTGGTTGAGTAGCACTGCTGGACACCCCAGGAGCCTGGAGATTGTCAGCCCACCCTCCAGGCCATCCGTGTTGCAGAGTACTTGTAGGAAATGGTATGGTCAAAAACCAGCAAGGGACTCCTTTTGGTCATCATTTGTTGGTTTATTGTGGTTTGGTGCAGCATCTCAGGCTGTGTGGCCTTCTAGTTTCTGCCCATTGCCTCTTATCCCATTGCTGGGCACCAGGGAGCAGAGCCTGGTCCATCCCCTGATCCCTCCCTGCAGACACTGACAGACAGGATGAGGTCTCTTCTCAGGACTGAACAATCCCAGCTCCCCCAGCCTTTCCTCAGTGAGATGCTTCAGTTCCTTCATCATCTTTGCCATTCTGTGCTGGACCTGCTCCAGGAGCTCCACATCTCTCCTGTACTTATGAGCCCCAAATTGGACACAGCACCCCAGGTGATCCTCACCAGGGCTGAGCAGAGTGGCAGGATCCCCTCCCTGACCTGCTGGCAGTGCTCTTCCTAATGCACCCCAGGATCCCATTGACCCTCTAGGCCACAGGGACACGTTGCTGGCTCGGGGACAGCTCATTGTCCACCAGGACCCCCAGGTCCTTCTCCCCAGAGCTGCTTCCCAGCAGGTCAGTCCCAGCCTGTCCTGGTGCCTGGGGTTGTTCTTGCCCCCGTGCAGGACCCTGCATTTGCCTTTGCTGGATTTCAGGAGGTTCTCTGCCCATCTCTCCATCCTGTCAAGGTCTGTCCGGAGGGCTGCAGGGCTCTCTGGGGTATCGGCCCCTCCTCCAGCCTTGTGGCACCAGAGAACTCGCTGAGGAGGCATCTGCCCTCACCCAGGTCGTTGATGAGTAAGTAAAACAGTCCTGGGGCACGTATTGAACCTTGGGGGCCACCCCTGGTGACAGGCCTCCACCTGGACCCTGTGCCACTGATCAGCAACCTCTGGGATCTGCCATTCAGCCAGTTCTCAATCCAACTCACTGTCCACTCACCCTGTCCTCGCTTCTGGAGTTTGTGAATGCGGATGCTGTGAGAGACAGAGCCTTGCTGAGGTCAAGGCAGACACCATCTCCTACAGACACCATTCCCCTCATCCATCCAGGTAGTTGTTTCATCCTAGAAAACAATCAGGCTGGTCAAACGTGATTTACCTTTAGTGAATCCATGCTGACCTCTCCTGATCACCTTCTAGTCATCCATAAGGATAGAGACAGCCTCCACCTTAATTCCCTTTGACCTGTGTAACAAAAGCTTTCTACTTTTCTTTAGGTTTTACCCATCACTGACAGTTTTCCTTGGACAGGAGGAATAAATTATGTGTCATCTTTTGATGGAGATGTGTCAGCCGAAGCTGGTGTGATGTGACTCAGACTTGTTTCACTTGCAATGTGTACTTCAACTTTGAAGCAAGCCGGGCCTCCAGAAGTGGGAGCCACGTGCACGAACTCGCTCCTCCATCCTCCTCCTCTCTTTCTCCTGGCTGGCAGAGCTGTGTGCCTGTGGTCAGTCCTGGCTGTGCACATCCCAGGGGCGTGGGGATGTGACAACTCCCCTGAACTCAGGCTGTGTGTTTTCCACACCTCCTCTCAGAGCAACTGAGCAAGCCCAGAAATCAGGGTGGTGGAATGTGGGGCAGAGAGGTTAAAAGAGGGAGCAAGAGTTTGCCCTATGTCTTCTGTTGTGATTTCCTAAATAATTTCATGGCACTGAATTCTAACACATGGTCTCAGCCTTTTCCATGAGTCCTCTGGCACATCTATGCATCTTTAATTAGTGGGGAAGGCAGAAATGTGATTAAAATGCAAAACCAGGGACATCCCGTTGCTCACAGTAACAGGTTAAATGCTGCAGAATTCATCCCTGTTACACAGAGCAGTTCTTTCTTGATACAAATCTTCCCAGAAAGGCCTTGAGGTCAAAATTTACCTGAGAGGAAAGAAGGAAAAGGAGAATGACCAGAAAACATTCATTAATTCAGAGCAGTGTTCTAAACAATAAATATTTCAAAAACAGCCAAAGGTCAAAAACAGCAATAAACCCTGATCAAGGTCACCATTTACCTCAACATAAATATCCTCTGAACAGCGTCTGATCTTTTTTTTTTTTGTTTGAGCAAAGCTTAAGAGAAAGACTTCTATGCAAATATCATTTAGTAAAAGGAAGAACAGCAGGAAAGCCCCTCAGACAGTCCAAATTTAAAACCATTTAAAATTAGTTTAAAATCACGACCCCTTGAGATAAGTATTTCATCTAGGCTGAGTGACATGTAGATTACATATAGTGCTTTAAAACCCAGAGTGAGAAAAGATCTCCTGACTTCAGCATACACATCACATTTGTGAACGTTGGCTGCTTTGCTTTCATTACACTTCCCTTCCTTGTCAGCACCCCAGCTAAAATAAAGCAACCCCCAGGCAACTTTCACAAACACCCAGTGGGAAGATTAAACCATGGCATTGTACATTCATATGTGGGGTCAAAGTCAATATTACACAGCTCCATTTACTTTACTTGAATGTGACTCACAAAATATACACAGTAGGATGTGCATATTTGAGGGGCTTTGGGAACTTTCTTGAATTAGCTTCAATTATTTGCTCAACACTGGTCGTTGGCATAGAACATGTGAAAGAGAAGTAAAATTTTTAATAGTAAATCCTCTAATTTATGAAAATAAACAAACAGAAACTTTCATTCCATTCCCCACTCACTCTCATTTCCAGTAGTTGCAGCTCATTATCACTTTAGAGCAGCTCCCCATATCTTAAAGTTTCCCTTTTTCTAGGTTGCCTTCCTTCTGCAAATGTCCAAGGCAGATGGAAAAATTGAAAGTCAGGGTGATGTTCTCTGAAAGGGCAACCTTCTTTCCTAGTCAATAAATAGAACCTTGAAATCCTCTTCTGACAGCCTTGGAATTGGACCTCCAGAACTAATGCCAAAGCTGTGATTTAAAGTTGTGGGCATGATTCTCTCCTCAGTTACAGCAATGCAAATCTTTAATTTCAAGGAAGTTGTCAGAGTGACTTTGGGAGAGAATTGCTGGACTGGCTGTGGACAAGGTAAGAGCTGGATCTTATCCCACAGTCCTTTAAAGCATTACCCCTTGGATCTCAACATTGCATTTTCACATTTATAGTTATGTCCCTACTATACACATCTTCACAGAGGAGAAAAATCTGTGAACACCCACAAATGCTTTTGACTCTGTGAGGAAATCTAGAAGTGCAAATCAGCAAGAAACACTGCTGAGTTTTCCTCCCTAACCTGTGACATGCATTTGAAAATGAAGAGGTTATTTTTAATTATAATTGACATTTTTTCCCCCTGGTTGTCCCAGTGAAGGCATTTATCTTGCTAGAGAAGTGGTGCCACTTATAATGTTGCCACAATGGGAGCTCGGTGGAGGAAGCTGTGAACAGGCCTTTAGGGAGCTTCAAAAAGCATCTGTTAGACTGCAAAGTTTAAAGCCAGGCAATTTGATTTCCCCAGTCCTCCTGAGGGTCTCTGACTAAGAGGGAATGAAGAAGGTCCTTCTCCTCTGCCTGTACTGCAGCCTGTGGGCTGGGTTTATGGCAGCTCAGCTTTAGGTGGGCACCTCCGTGCCAGGGATGCAGCTCCATTCCCAAACCCCCAAGCCCAAAACTTCAAGCTGGGACATGTTGCAGCCCCAAGGCAAGGCATGGTGAAGTGTTGTACCTTGCTCTCTCACCCCTACTTTTTCCTGGAAAGAAAACACAGGTTCAAACCTAAGTTCAGACTCCTGAAAGTGGGCCAAGATTTCCCTTGGCAGGTCTGTCTGCTATTGGTACATTCTATACGTGTCTCCCTCTGCTTGTCCCCTTTGCCCTTCCTTACCCCTCACCCAGCACCAGCCCCTGCTAAGTCATCAAATGTGGTTCAGGGATATATGAACACGCTCAGAAAATGCAATAAAGTGCAGAAAACACATGTTTAAATTGGGAAGTGGCATCAGTTCTGCAGAGTGCAATTCTTTTCCTGGGGATGCAAATATCAGCACAGCAAAGCACTTTCTGAATCAGACAAGCTATTAATATTTTTAAGGGCTTTGAAAATAAATTTGAGGACTGGGAGAATATGCAGCATTGCAAAACAACCTCCTGTGAAGCCTTCTGTCCTGGGACTGTCCATGAGTACAGGCACAAGTCCTGTCCCAGCTTTTGCAGTGTCTGCTGAGCCAGCAACTCCAGGGGTCATTATTAGTGCCAGCTACAGCAGAAGCAGCACCACATTTCTGTTTTTCTCTGCAAACAAACATTTAATCCCTTGTGGCACTTCTATCATGCCACAGGGGAAAAATGCCCTTGGACATCAGATCTGCCAAATTTTAGTAACTATCTGTACCAGGAGTGTAACATCTCCTGTAGGCACCATGACTGACCCGCCCTGTGTCTCAGCATTCTCCTATTGAGACAACTCCTGTGAGCTACAGAGATCCTGGGAAGCCTCAACTCTCATGACCTGGCGTGGAGGAGACAATTATGCAATTATTGAGACAATTATCTCCTCTGGGTTCCTGGAGAAGAGCCTGAGGATGATGAGGGCTGGGAAAACTCAACCAGGACAGCAAAGCCAAAGCCCAGCAGTGTCTCAGTGCCATCAGGCATGGTGAGTTCCCCCCAGCAGCTGGAGAGGATGCTGATTGCTCCTGTAAGAACCACTTTGGGAGAAGCTCTGCCTTCTGGTGGGTGATACCAGTGATTTTTAAAACGAGAAGTTCAGATATTCTACTGTTGAGTGCTAGCATTGTAATAGTTGGGTAAAACACTGCTTGAGCACTACAAAGTGTACAGCAATGGAAACTGCAGCAGTCCATGTAGCAGCAATGGGCTAAATATAACTTAAGGATGCAGCAGAATTGGGATCAGATATGTAGTTTATTATCTTATAATTTCAGAAACCCAGAACACCAGGGCTGAAATATAAATATCCTGCACCCACTACCAAAACAGAAAAAAATATTTTCAACTAAAGTGGGGAAAATGTAGGAGTTTTGTGCAAGGGATAAAAATTATGTTGTAATATGGTGGGAAAAAAAAAAAAGTAGAGAGTGTTCCTTCATGGAGAAATCAATTTTGAGGTTATACCTGCTTTAGCAGTGCCCAAGGGAAAAATAAACAAAGAAAATGTGGCACTGTAGAGAGCCCAAGCCAGAAGGTGAGGCTGGGCAGAATGTTCCCAGAAAATAAATATAGAACATCAAAAGCAGGCAGGCAAATAGGATTTGACTCATGGCCTGGTTAAGGCACAGTTCCCCTTCACAGGTAGTAAAGGGGCTGCCTTTTTACCAAGTTGCAGGCAAATTTGTAACCAAAACAAAAAAACAAAAAACAAAACAAAACCCCCCCAAACAAACAAAAAACAAAAAACAAAAAACAAAAAACAAAAAAAAAACAAAAAAACAAAAAAACAAAAAAACAAAAAACCAACACAAAAGCCAAAAAATAACTCACTAAACAAACCAAAAAAACAACAAAAAAACCAACCAACAATCAAACAAAAAAACCCAACAAACCCCAGAGATGGAAATCCAGTTCTGGTTAGAAAAATAGACTGGGGAAGACTTTTACTTCATTATGAGAACACAAAAGAAAATACACCTGAAGATTCACAGGCAGCAAACAGTGCCATCCATCAGAATAAACAACATTCATTCTATCCAGATCAGCTGAATCTATCAGGTTGTGGTAGACATCCATTTTTTCTTTCAAACTGTTGAACACTTTGTCATTTGTGCATACAGAGCTAGGTGGGACCTGGGATCAGAATCATGAGGGCAAAGCAAAAAAAGAAGGTGGAAAAATTGTGCCTGTGTATATAAAACTGGCTCAGTTGGACCTTCCCAAATAACCATTTTGTATTGGATTCAAAAACAAGCTCAGGTTGGTCTTATGTCCTATTTGGACCTGTTGGCTCACCATGCATCACAAAAGCACATGTATTTTTATTGATTACCTCCGTCCACACTACTATATTCAGTTCTTTTTGCTGCAGTGTTGCATTGATTTCTCCTGCCCAAATCACACTATTGATTTTCCCTGCTCCCGTTTCACACCTGTGCTTCTCTCAGCCACCCAGCTAATATAATAGGGAAAGTGTGAGGTTAGTCTCAGCTTACAGACACACATGTCTGTGAGGAATCTACCCACAAGGATAAATCCAAGGCCACTGCTCTGTTGCAGGGTTTATCTATAATGGTATATGCATGATTTTTTCTGGAATCCCAGGATTAGATGGAAGTATAAAATGAAGATTGTGTGCAATCCTCTACTCTTGTTCTTCATCAAGGCAGTAACAAGCAGTTCAAGGCTAACACTGAGCTTTTGGCTGTTCTGCCAAAAATATGCTGAAGGTCAGTTTTAGTTGAAGTTATTAAGACACAGGTGAAAGGAAGACTTTTCTGCCAAGAATAGTTTCCAGCTGAGGACAGGAATTGCAGCTGCAGCAGCTCTTAAGGGAAGGAAAGCACCTGATACATCCCATGCCAAGTGTCTGGTTTTTTTCAGATACTCTGCACCAGAGATGTTGAAGCTGTTGGGGAGTCATCTCCTGACTGTGGATGCAGTGGGTAATTATGTTATTCAATCTTTAATTTTTTTTTCTTACCTTGAAATGTACAGCTTTAATTGTAAACTCAACAGTTCTTAGCGATGACCAGAAATTTGGGATGTATCAGCAGCATTCATTTTTTTCAGCTTTTTGGTGAGAAGCTCATAGAATCCCAGGATCACAGAACATTCTGAGTTGGAAGAGACCCACAAGGATCATCAAGTCCAACTTCTGGCTGTGCAAAGTGCCAAGCCCAAGAATCCCACCATGTGCCCAAGGATGTTGACCAAAGGTTTCTTGAGCTCTGCCAGGCTGATGCTGTGAGTGCTGCCCTGGGGAGCCTGTTCAGTGCCCAGCCACCCTCTGGGGGAAGAATCCTTTCCTAATACCCAACCTAAACCTGCCCTGACACAGCTTCAGGCCATTCCCTCGGGTCCTGTCACTGTCACCACAGAGCAGAGATCAGTGCCTGCCCCTCCTCTTCCCCTCAGGAGGAAGTTGTGACTGCAGTGAGGTCTCCCCTCAGTCTCCTCTTCTCCAGGCTGAACAGACCAAGTGCCCTCAGCTGCTCCTCACATGGCTTCCCCTCAAGGCCCTTCTCCATCTTTGTTCATCTCCTTTGGCCACTCTCTAATAGTTCAATATCTTCCTTATACAGCAGTGACCAAAATTTGAAATATTCCACAGGAGAAAGAGTGTGTGTGTTTTTCAGAGTTGCAATAATGTTTAATAAAATTACATTTAAAGTAATTGTTGTGTGTGCTGTTCCAAGCAGAGACATTTCCATGTAATGAACTGAGCAATTCTGTAACATTTAAAAGATGATAATCAGAATAGTTTATTGAAATTAATCATTGATACAGAGAAAATATATTCTGAGTTTTTACATGAGATGGTGTTACAAATTTTACATGATAAAATGTTTAGTACCCAGCAATTATTTTGTAAGTAGAAATTATTTCTCTTGAATTATAAACTGCCACTCTGCGTACAAAATAATAACCTCATGCACAGTGCTGTTTCTTTCAGTCACTTCTAAACTGAAGCAAGTAAAAAGGCACACATAAAATAATCCTACCAAAGCAAGAATGGACAATTTGAATGCATGGGGAAAAGAGTGTTGTCTGATTATTATTACTGTGCAGCTTCACAGGTCCCTTGGATGTTATTTCCTATCAACTTTATAGCTCTTTCATCCAATCCCCCAAGAATTTGTAACAAAATATTGTAGCCACAAGGGAGTTATTTTCTGTTTCATATGAAAATCTCACAGTGACACTATGAAAATGGTGCTGCTTAACAATCTTTATGTGATGCTAAACATTTGACAGACCTGCCTGTGACCACCTTAGAGAGGATTTAGGCAGGGAGATGAAACAGGAGCTCAGCATCGCCTTACACTGAGCTACTCTTGCAAATCAGTCACAAAACAAGGTTTTCATAAATGTTTGCCCAGAGCAAGAAGAGCAGCACCAATATTGCCCTTAGAAGAAAAGCTGAGGGTGAACAAGCTGTTATCTTCTTGATTGCAGCATTGGGTGTAGCAATTACCCATTACAGAAACACCAACTTGCCCAGCTTGGTGGGACTGGTGAGCTCTGTAACTCATAGTGCCAGATGAGCTCTTCTCAGGTGCTTGGGGGAGCTGGTTTTGGGATCAGAGGATACCTCTGCTCATATTCAATTTATAGCAGCTGAAGAAAAGGAAAAAAAAATTAAAAGACCAGTGTGTATTCTATTTGCCATCTGTTAGAGGTGTGACAGTTATCTGCTGTTAATTGGGCAGTTTTCTTCATTTCTTCCACAACCAATCCTCCCTCCTGGGAGATCTCTTCTCTTAATGGCCACTGAGTGTCACTGCATGGCTGATAAAATTCCATCATCCCATTGGGAGATGCTCCACCCAGGGGGAAGAGCCAAGCATTCCTACCTGGATACAATCTGAGTTTTGGAACACCAGGACAGCCTTCTCTACTGGATTCTCAGAGGAGCAGCCCTTTCCCACTGGATTCCCAGAGGAAAACTCCACCCTTCTACAGGATCATTGCTCCAACAGAACCAGATCTGTCACTGCAGGAGGGCTGCAGCCACCATTTCAATTGGACTGCTACCAGCAGGGTGTCAGGTCATATTCTGACTCTGTCAGTGTGGTTTTGTATTACTGCATTGTTTATTTTATTCTTTTTTTTTCTTCCCTAATAAAGAACTGTTATTCCTGCTCCCATATCTTTGCCTGAGAGTCCCTTAGTTTCAAAATTATAATAATTCAGAGGGAGGGGGTTTACATTTTCCATTTCAGGGGAGGTTCCTGCCTTCCTCAGGAGACACCTGTCTTTTCAAACCAAGACAATCACTTAGGCCCTTGGCCAAATATTCCAGGAGAAGCTCCTCCCTCCCATGGTGTCCCCTGCAGCTGTCTGGAGCAGGTGCTGATCCCCTGGATGTGCACATTCCCAGGATATGCTCCTCTGCCATGACCAGAGGTCAAAATCCAGGGCAAGGAGAAAAAGAGGCAGCCTTTGCATTCTGCAGTTTCTTTTCACCATCCAGGAGCAGCAGGGAGGTCAGCAGGCTTTCCTGTAGTGGAAATAAATGTTGGGATCATGCAGATGATGGTAACATCCCACAGCTTCTCCACGGGGTCTACTGATGAAAAGCACGATGGACCATGACACACGGACTAAATTAATCTAAAAAATTCTTTTTCAGGTTGATTTGGAGTTTTCTGCTTGGTGTTTTCCCCAAGTTGCACAGTATAGTTAATTTAGCAGGCACGATCCCAGTGAGCCTGTGTGCATTATTGCACCTGGCTGGGGGCATCCAAGCACTTTCCCCGATAAAGTCTGGGGTATAAGAAACATGAAAAACAATGTGAATTTTAAGCTGCTCTCTGAAAATGCCCTGAAATGGCTTCTGTCCTAACCTCAGTTAGAGGGTTTGTAGCATCCCTCCAAAGGCACAGACCTGGTTTAATGGCTGAGGCAGTTTTATTCCCAGTCAGAGCTGCATCAGCAGATAATCTGCACTGCTGGGGGACATTGACTCTCTACCTCACATCTGTGTGATCAGCCCATGGCTGTTTATTATTCTGGTATTTTAAATCCTCATCTTCTTTAGCCAGCAAGTAATCTCAAACCACTGCTTTCTAGCTTTTAAAATCAATTGATAAATAGCATTTCTTTTTTCTCCAAGGAATCAATGCACAATTACTTTGAACTGTTTCAAGAAAATAGGATTTTTAAGATACTACATCCTCCCTTTGCTCCCTTCAACAAGCTTGATTTAAAAAACAAGGAAGAAGAAGCACAAGTAGCACTGCAGACTTGACAGAAATGTGGATGTTCTGCACTCAAATTATTTTGTGAAACTGGAATCTTTATTTTTAATCTCAAGTGTTTCTTTCCTGTGGTTACAGACTCCTGCCTCCACAGGAGAAAGTGGACTTTCCAGGCTTTCCAGGGTGTCTTTTAACTCCTAAAATGTATATAGTATGGTATTTATTGGGAATTACCTGTGATGTAATTCAGAAGAAGAAATTAATCAGATGAAGCAGCAAGTTTAAATTTCATGTGTATAGAAGCTCAAGATCAGAGTGTCTGGTGGAATGAGTGAACTTACTCACATCCAAGATGTCTGGTGAAGTTTTTCCTGCCATCTAAGTTTTCAAAATAGGAACAAAGAGCTGCAGCACTGGGTCCATCAGTCAGTCAGTGGGAAACTCTGTAGTTGTGTTTTCCATGTCCACAGTAAGCCTTGCCCTAGCAAGGTGGTTGCATTTGGGAGATGGACCCAGTGTGACTGGAACTGGATTCTGGAGGAAAATACATACACACAGACTCATGCCTGACTATTGTGAGAAATAACACTCTGGAATCTCTTTAGATATGATAGACCACAGTGCCACAACATTATCAAGGAAAAGATGCTTTTCTTGTTGTTTTCAGACAGTTTTACAATTAAGCTACTTTGAGATTACCTGGCACTGATAGCACAGGGTTTGCCAGAGAAGTTAAATCAGGTGTCCTTGCAGCACATCCTCCTCTTTGCAAGTCTAACTCAAAGAATGCACAGGAATTTCCTGAGCTGCTTTCTTGGAAGAGTTCCTGTCTAGGACAGAGGAGCTTTCCAGGGACTTATCTTAAAAACACCATTTGAGTGTTTCAAAGGAAGGACAGAATAAAACCTTAACAAATGAAGAGGTAAATTACATTTAAGGTTTTTGTTTCAGTTCAGGAACTGTCTAGAATCATAACCCTTTTCCAATACATGACCTAAATCCTTAATTATTTCTTTTTCTACTTACCAAGGGAAACAGCCATTAACCCAACAGCCATTAACCCAACCCAATAATATAGTGGTGGAGGAACGCTGAAGTTAGGCATAAAGAGCAAGAATATAAATGTGGAAGACTTTTTAACTGCAGAGAATTAGGAAATTATTAAAGGAGAGGATATACAGAATAAAGGGGAATAATGCTAGGAAGTCATGACTATAATTTTATTAGGCCTATGAGTTAAATAAAAGTGAAAACCTAAGAGGAAAGTCAAAACAGTTGAATTTTAAGGGTCACTTCTGTGAGAATAACTGAGATGGGTTTGATTCAAGTGATAATATGGTCTGCAATCCCAAAGAACATCTGGTCCTGCAAACAACCTCAGGGCTCTTTGTCCTCATGCAAGCAGGACACGCATGTCTTTAAATCCAGGGGACACTGCAGTTTTACCCAGACTAGTTAAAGAAACAGCAAATTTCCCTGAAAATCACTGGGGCAAGGCGCTGAAAGAAAAATGTTCCAACAATAGTAAAGAAGCTACAGCAGAGAAATATAAAATAATGCCCCCGACTGCAGGACTGCGCCTTTGCCTTACATCATTTTGAGCACATTTCTCTTCCATTTAATACTAAAAGAGAAAAACCCGAGCGATGAGCTGCTCAGAAGGCTGCATCTGGGAGCAGCCAGGCAAAGGACATGGTAAGGCCATCCCTCCCTGCTGGCACTTCTTGCTGTGTGGCTTCCCCTGCACTCTGACAACTCTCTCCGTGCTTTCCGTGTGACAGGCAGGGAACACCACTCCCAGTTTCACCTTGTAAGGCTTTTCTGTACCAGCATGTAAGGAGCTCCTTCATTCCTCCTCACAGGAAGGAAAATGAAGCAATCCTTCCAAGGAATGAAATGCACTGAGTTTGCCTGTTCCACTGGAGACCTCAGGAGACTGAAGTAAATGAATAAAGGATCTTCAAATAATTTATGACAACAATTGCTGGGATTATTCTGAATGCAGCAGAGGGGGGAGGGAAGGATGGAGCTGATAAAGGCAGTTAAATTAAATTTATAAACAGTATAGACATTGCCAAGAAAATCAGGGAAAACACAAAGAAATACTTTAAAACCCCAAGAAATTTCCAGCAACTAATGAGACTTCAAGGCGTGACAATGGAAAAAGTACAGATGAAACTGATATTACTCAGAAAGATTTCTGTTTCATTGTTCACAATAGAAGCTGAAGGTCATTTTCTAATGATTGAGATCTATTTTCCTTGGAGACAAAGAAAAATGTTAAAAGGTTTCATGATTATACTGGAACAGATAATTAGGCAGTAAGGAGTTGCACAGGTTGACAAGGCACTGGACCCAGAAGACTTCCAGGCACAGAAAAGTGGCTGAGACAAGAGATAAGAATTTGTGAGCTGGAGCAGAGGAGAGGATTTGGCAATTACACTACAATGGGGACTCAGTTCTGCCACCAAAACAGCTGTATCCTAAACAGCTGTATCCAAAACATCTGCGGAGGTCCAGCAGTTATGACAGAGAGCATCCAGATGTGTGACTCCCACAGCAGTACTGAAAGCCAAGTGGATGACTTCAGACACTTGATGTAGCACTAGATCCTGATGTTTCTCAGTCAAGCCTTTGCAATTTTATTCAGAAGGTGGCTGGGACAACACAGAGAATCAACAGAGGATGGTGGGGTAAATCAGCTCCAGAGGGAACTGGTAGAAATCTAAATCAAAGTATAGAGTAATTTAAAGTTTGTGTTAGGCTATGAAGGTAAGAATTATCTTGCTCATGTTTCCTTTCACAATGCTAGTTAATCCTCTGATATACTGGCCTTTAAATATTCCAGTAATAAATATTAACTATTGACATATCCACTGGCAAGACAGATTGTAACGTCTTAATGACCAACTTGGAGGAAATATTTGTGAGTTCAGTTCTGAATCCAGCATTTCTTGTTGAGTGGTTTAAGGCAAGCTGTTTGCCCTCTGAAAGACCTTCTAATTCCTGACACAAGAAAATTCCTTCCTTTTCTGATACAGCTGTAACTCCAGCAATATATCCTTAACTGCACTTATAATAGTTCGTCTGGTCTGGTCAAGATGCTTCTTCTGCTCCAAGCCAAATTGAATTTCCCCTCAGTAATGTTAACTGCCATTTCTATTGTCCTTTTCTTAGACAGATTTAACACATCACTCCTAGGACTAGCTTGATGTCAGTGGGCAGAGACCAGCTGATGGCCTCTGTGGACATTAGAAAAAGTGTAAAAGCCTGTACCTGAAGATGCAGTTATCCCTTATGGCCTATTCCTCAGCCTATTCTGAAAGATGTCAAGAAACCCTACTGTCCTACAGCCTGTTCTGTCAAGGCAGGGTCAGCTTCATACTTCACTGTTTAATCTCAAATGAATTGTAACAGTCTATTTTGGAACAACTTATGCCACGAGGCTGACTATTTTATTTCCACCTTCATACTTAAAAAAAAAAAAGGAACGCTACCTTTTTGTGTTCTGGATTTTTGGAAGCGTCTACAAGCAAATAACAGATTTTCAAGTGTAACATTCATTCCTATGGGCACTACTGGTTATGCTGGGTTGGATGGGTGCTCACCTTCACTGACTAGCTGTCACAGGGTTCAGTTGCTTTCAACAAGTGAAAAATCATGGACTTCACTGCAGCTGTACCAATTTATACCCCAGGGTATGGCAGTTAGTTGCCCCTGTACATTTTTTCTCAGCATGTGCCAGGTCAGGACAGATAAAGAGTCTTGTACTCTGATGATGATGATTTCTTTAATCCTCATGTAAGGAGAAGTTTCTCTCTGAAAACCACATGCTCTGCCAAAATTCAATCCAAGCTACAGGCTGAAATTTTCTCTCCTGGATGAGAATGTTGCATGCAATCTCACCTGAATGTTTGCTGCCAGAACAGTCTCTCTGTTTTGCCAAATACTGTTCTCCATCTATGGATACCTGAGCATGGTACCCAATTTGCATGACTGTCAATCTCTTTTCATTTCTCTTATCTTCATGGGTGCTCTGCAAATATCAGGCCAACTCCACATCTAGAGTTAGACTTAGTAGTCTGGTAAATACCTACAGAAAAGTGTGGACCATGTGGCTATAAGAAGTCATCACAAGTGGCCACTTGATCTAAAGGATTGTCAAGCAACCAATAAGCGAAAGATCTTCCAAACAGACATTTTTATGGACTGCAAACACTGCTCTCACTTGTTGCTTTTTGACACAATAGAGAGCTCTGAAGTGTGGAGGAGATGGATCCTTCTCAGGAGCCTCGTAGGAAGTAGACTGAACAAGTTTTAACAGCATTGTGCATTCTCTTTATACTATCAGCTTAGAGGCTGCTGATAGGTTAGATCTCAAACACTGCCAGCATTTTGTGTCTGACTGGATCATCCTCAATATACAGCATCAAGATTTATATAGATTGAAAGAAACCTGAAGGCATGGGATAGAGTAGCCTGACCCATCATCAATATTGAAGGCACCTTAACAAGGTTAAAGTATTGACAAAGAAAGGATTTATTAATGTCGATTACTTGTGCCACAAATACTGTCCCAGGCTAGCAAAAAGCCCATGTTTCTCATCTGAGAATAATTCTCCTTTCTGGAGGAAAGCAGGCAGAGGTCGTTTACACACTGGGAGAAAAAAACAAGCCAAGCTAAACGTGTCCTGCACTGTTGTGTCTGTTGCACTGAGACAGTGCTTTCTAATGAGTCTATAGCTCATCCTGTGATGATGGACACCTAATTTATTCTATCTTGATGTGACAGACCTGGCACAGTAATATTTGGCAATTAGTCACATTCCAGTGGCCCTTAACTTAAGCAGTGTGCAGTGAAATGCGGTTTCTGATATGTCACTGCCATTTCCTGTTATTCCTTATAAAAAGAAGTAGCAGAAAAAGCATTAAAATATTAAATCACTTATTGCAAAAGGCTGCACCATCAGCTTCTGAATCCTATTTAGCACTGCTAAATTACAGAACAGCACCACTTCAGTATGTGCTGTTACTAGCTGATTATTTTGTTAAACAGAAAACCAAAACCAAAATTGTTTGCACAGTTAGAAACTAATGTGGGATTCAACAGCATTTGCCAATATACAAAGATAAAGCAGAGCTTTAATAGGTCTGATTTGCTTTATCTAACAGGTATTCAACAGATAAAACAAAACAAAAGCCTGGGAAAAGCAGAGATATTTATTGCGAGCACGATTCCATAAGAGTGGTGCTGGCTGGTTTTGTTTCAGGAAAGCATGGTCACAAACTGCAGTGGTCCTGGAGGAGGTGGGTTCATGGTCAGGGGCACCTATCCCAAAGGTGAAGCAGAGCAGTTCTGGTAGCCAGGAGGAAGAGAAGCAAAGGGTTTGGGGCTGCTCTTCCAACCCCAGTGCTATGTGGCAAGGCTTGCTGCAAGCAGAGGTGGCAGGAACTCAGATCAGACTGACAGAATCACAGAATATTCTGAGTTGGAAGGAACTCACAAGGACAATTGAGTCCAGCTCTGAAGGTCACCTAGAAGTGTTCATCTTACCTCTGTGAGTGGGTGGTAGTGCTGGTACAGCCAGTGTAGAGACCCAGCAGTGATTCCAAGCTCTTGTCCCTGTGTATGGGCCTGGCGTGTTCCTCACCTCGCCAGCAGGAAAGGGCTGGGCAAGTGCACTGGACACCTTTTCACAAGAATTTGGGAAAGTAGATCGACTAGAGGAAACAGCAGCACACTCTTTGAGGTAATCATTATGGATACGAGAGACTCAGGCCATCCTGTGACACTCCTGGAGTAGACACAGCCAGCAAAGACCAACCCTCGAACGTGGCAGCACAGGGCACCCAGAGGCTGCTGAAACTCAGAGCAAGTTTCATTCAGCACACTTATGGAAAGAGTCTGGAACCACAAGTTCAATCTATTTCTATAAATCACCACTAGGTTTAACTGGGAGAGAAAGTGATGGGAAGTGTTGCCTTTAGGAAGGGCTGCTTGAAAGCAGGTTTTGTGCTGTGCAGAGACTTGCAGGAGGCTGTGGCATCCCCGGCGTGTCTCTGTTCCTTGTCTCCAAGGGCTGCTGAACCTGAGCCAGGGACACCTGTGCCAGGGGTGCACTCCTCAGAGCAGAGCCTCATGTGCCCTGACAAGGCAGGACAAGCCCACGGGCACAGCTGAGGAGGAGGGTGGAGCTGGGACACCTTCATGCTTAGCACACAACAGAGGAAGGGCAAGGGGCCGGCAGCAGAGACTGTGCACAGGGAGCTGCAATCCAGAGTACAGAAGTGGAGAAACATGCTTTCCCTGTGCTTTTCCCC